>JAQPZY010001559.1:1135000-1555000 GCA_029931535.1 Margaritifera margaritifera
AGTTTGTTCCAATGACTTTAAACTTAGTTTTGGTTCCCAACGATTCAATACCGTTTGGGCGATTATGGACATAATTTCAGTAATTTTACATTGTTGGCTTAATTATAAAATTATATTGCTGCGACTTTCCAGTTGGGGCAATGAAGCTTAATCCATCCACTATAAGCCACAACATGGACATCCACAATGACCACTATATCCGGTCCGTGATGGACAAAATCATGGACATATTAATTTCCACTGTGGAAGTGTGAATTTTCCGAAATCTGTTATGTGTGTATGTGTGTACTGTAGGTCACACAGATCTGCATTTGCTGGAGGGATGTTATACTCACTAGCAGACATCCACATGTACACAAAATTGTATGACTTATGCCACCAAATGCAGGAGGAACTGACCTAAACACAAAACTTAACAAAAGGTCACTGATGCATGCAATATATATCACATTGATCTACTGTTGGGAAAAGTATGTTGCGCTCAGCACAAGACATCTGGTTGCAAAGTTGTATAACCCACCAGCCAAATAAAAGTGCTTGAGAAACTGCCATAAACACAAAACTTAACCAGTGTGTGATAGACAGACCAAAGGAATCATAAATGGGAGGACAGATGGACAAGAATAAACTATTGCAACACTCCTTTATTATAATGCTATCCATAGGAGCCCTAGAGTATACCACCATATAGTGAGGTCATTTTATAATGAAGTACATTCTACATACAGTACACCCTCATTATAATGCTATCCATATGAGCCATAGAGTATACCATCATATAGTGAGGTCATTTTATAATGAAGTACATTCTACATACAGTACTCCCTCATTATAATACTATCCATATGAGCCATAGAGTATACCATCATATAGTGAGGTCATTTTATAATGAAGTATATTCTACATACAGTACTCCCTCATTATATTGCTATCCATATGAGCCATAGAGTATACCATCATATAGTGAGACCAACTTATAATGAAGTACATTCTACATACAGTACTCCCTCATTATATTGCTATCCATATGAGCCATAGAGTATACCATCATATAGTGAGACCAACTTATAATGAAGTACATTATACATACAGTACTCCCTCATTATAATACTGTCCATGGGGTCCATAGAGTATTCCACCACCATATAGTGAGGCCACCTTATAATGAAGTACATTACACAATATATAATTTGACTACCACTTCATGAAATGGAATCTGTGGACATACATGCCTTATAATGGGAACCATCCTATAGTGAAGGGCATTATAGTGAAGTAGTGTTGTATAATGTTCGTTCTGTATTTGTCAGCTGGACATAAAAGTGTCAGTAAGTCTGGCAAGTGCAGATGGCTTAATAACCTTTGTTAACATGTCCACATATATGTGCTTGTGATTATTATAGAATTTCACTACAAGGCTTCACCTCACAGCTTTAAATAACTGACAGAAACAGTAATACAATTTAGCATTTGTATTTTTGTAAAAACATGAGTATCGATTAAATAATAATAGATTCTTTACTATGTACGATAAATTCATTTCCACATAACAGTCTTCAACCACCCAAGGGTAGATGTAATACACAATACATTAATGTCTGATATATACATATGAGACATTAATGTGTATTGAAAAGAAATATAACTAGTACCAGGGTTGAATACATTGAAATGCCTCTTTGTTGTTGAAAATAATTTGATTTGTCAACAAGGTCGGCAAGGTATCTCTGTTGCTTTTGAGACTGAACTTAGATCTCTATCTGAAATCTGATCTATTGTCATTGAAATCTTGTAGCATTGAGATCTTATTTTAGGGCTGCAGGACTACCCAGGTAATTAAAATAAGTTATAAAATACAAAGTAGATTGTAACCAATAAATCTTCTTTAAATATCAGCTGTAATCTTTGAGGTATGTACTGAACCCAGTTTTTGCTAATGCTCAAGAATTTACCAATTTCAAGAATTTCTTAAAAATATTTAAACTTACCGTATATACTTGCGTACAAACCGATACCAACTGCAAACTGCATAGACCCAGATCTGCCATCGCATAATGCGCTGGCAGATCTGGGTCCATGCAGTATGTAAGGACTAATCAGTAGAACAAACAGCATAGATCCTGATCTGCCGGCGCTTTATGCGATGGCAGATCAGGGTCTATGTTGTTTGCATTTGGATTTGGATTATACATGAGTATATACGGTAGTTGTTTTCCTGTAGGTGATAACATATACTTGTAAAATGAGAACATATGAATTTATGGTTCTCCTGTAACAAGCCCTAGCTGTGTACACCTTAGTGCTAAGGCCAGTCTTTGACTTCTTGATATGGATGTGTGACATTAACTCGTTAACCCCTGAGCCAAACAGCTAGGTATTCCCCTACAGCATACATGCAGAGGGATCACCTAGAGCAGTGTTAGCCTTACCAGTAGCTGTATCCCTGAGACTCACTGACAGTATTTGACTTGCTGATTTTTACAGAGGGGGCTACTTGAAATAAATTAGTTATTTTTTGCTTTGTATTCCTTCAGTTAAGCTAAAGTTTGGCACAGCTGTTCTCAATAAAATTATGTAGATAATGGTATAAATTTCATGCAGTATGCAGAAATAAAACTCATCCATAAAGGCAAAAAAATAATTATTTACTTACCAATTTGCTTCTTTTGTCATTAAAAATCCATTAAATCCATTATGAATTCACACTGAATAATTAAAACCTTCAACACATGAAATAATTCACAGAAATTCCATTTGCATCTCTCTTACAAACTTTAACCTCGTGTGAAAACTGCATATTTTCCTCACACTTTACTTACCTTTCTTCCTTAGAATTCTCCACTAAATGTTTAAAAACTAATGAAACACTTTGAACAAACTCTGAATTATGTACACTCATGCTAACTAAATTCATTTTCCCAAACACAAGCAAGTCTTTATTTACCGATTCTTCAAAATATCTACAAGATATGGTTTAATCCACACATAAATGAATATATCTCCATCAGAGTCTGTCAGGTATGTGTCTACTTCCAGTGGCTGATTCTTGTCATTTTGCATCATTTTCAAATCTAAATAACTCCACTATTTTTAGCGCTATCGAAGTCAAAAATTTTTTCCCTCTGTGCTGCAATGTTTCCTCTATCTATGTAAGCTTAAATTTGATTGGTTAAACTGCCTGCATAATTAGAAAATAGTCTGGAATCAACCAATTTTTTGCGCCGCTTTAACTCGTCATGTGGGATACAGGCCTAGACTAATACTGCCACTCAAACGAGGCGCCCGGGATTCAAGCAAGGTAAACTGCGCCATGTTATAGTGGCACTCGGGAGATGAGGGATGCAAAGTGTGACGACTTATTGTGGCGGCAGGGGTTAATGAGTTAACCTTATTGCTAAGGCCAGTCTTTGACTTCTTGATTTGGATGTTTGACGATTCAACCTTAGAGCTAAGGTCCATGATATTACAAAACCTTACAGGATTCGCAGATCACTCTCATATATAGAGGTTTCCAATTTGATGGAATTGTTAATATAACACATACCACCAAGAAACTCCATGATTGTGCTCTCCAATCTTTATTTTAGCAGATTTGCTGAACAAGGAGGCATGGGAGCCCAGTTTATTTACCTTGCAAGACTCTCAAACCTGTGCAACACAAAATTAGGCAGATGGAGTAAAGAAAGTTTGACTTTCCAGTGAACTTAACTGCTCATGTGCAAATATACATTTAATCAAGATGTCTTTATACATTAAATTTTATTTTTGTTGGTTTTAATGGCTGTTTTAACACATTACTGACTATACCATACTGAGGAAATGGGAGCTAAGTGCCGTTCCAGTGGACACACAGAGGCAGCTGATCCTCACTGGTCTGGATGTGTATCAAACTCACTACCCTTGGATTATGAGTCTGACACTCAACCGAGTTTTCTCAGCTCCGTGTATACAGTCAGCTCTGCATTGTGAGTTGAAAACACTCTTCATTCATTTACTGTATATACTTGCGTATAATCTGATACCAACTGCAAACTGCATAGACTCAGATCTGCCGTCGCATAATGCACCAACTGATCTGGGTCTGTATAGTTTATAAGGACTAATCAGTAGAACAAACAACATAGACCCTGATCTGTTGGCGCATAATGTGCCAGCATTTCAGGGTCTATGTTGTTTGCATTTGAACCCGGTTTATACGCGACTATACCTTTAATCCGTGGATGTGCAGAGATATGGTTGACTCAGAACATATCTGTGAAATAGTTTCTTGGTGATACATGTTATTTTCAGGATTTTATCATATTAAAAACCTCCAGATTTGATTGATATAGAAATGTACGATTTTGTGACGTCATGAACCTTAGTAATCATGCTCAGTATCTATATCAAAAATTCAAAGATTGGCGTTAAATGCTAAGATATCCTCAGCTCGATTAGCCCTTGCTTGGAAATGATAGGTATCAGTCTACTACCAGGGAACAGGTATTAATGCCATGACCCTGTGCAGCACCTTAGGCCTCATTGAGTGTGCATAATTTTTGCACTTTGAGGTGTTAGTTTGGTGATCATAGTTCAGATGGTCAGAGGTTTGGTGTAAAAGGGTTATTATTGAACTTTGCACTTTTCAATTTGAGTCCACCCAGCAATGATGGATTTTTTTATATTACCTTGTACAAAAATTAGTTTCATTCGGTCACAAGAACATGAAAACAATAGCAACAACAACAACATAAAAAATAACAACCTTCAATTCTCTAACCTGTGTGGCCACAGAATTTTTTTTCCAAGATTTTAAATGGGCTGTTTCTGATAAATTAAACCCATCCCTTTTTTGTCCTTTATATTAACATGTTTTTAAAGCTTGCTTCATTGTAGATAATGTAGAAAGTTCATCCTTTAGATGAACAACTGAGACTTGAAGCTGACCACTCTAATCATTGATTTTATAACCACAAAGCATGCCATGCCATCATCTATTTTAAAAAGCTGTGTTCCCTTGTCACAAAAAATTGTAACCTGAGACAATGCCATGTTATGATTTTGTAGCTCACCCTATGAAGAATAATGAAAAATATTTGGCAGAAATGTAAACTAGAGTCCTGAAAACAAAGGGGAATCTGAGAAGCAGCATAAGCCATCAGGCAGATGAGATAACATGTTGCTACGCTTGGTCAATTTTTGGTTCTTGATTGTCAAACACTGCATCGTGATTTAAACAAGCCATGTAGAAGTTGGCACATATAACTGAACACAGTCCACCCATTAGTGGTAAGGTTAGCATGGCACTAGTAACTGAGCACATTAGTTTGGAAAACACATTTCTAAAATTAGCACCTGACTCTTTGGTGCGGAATTGAAAGCACATGTTTCAAACACATGTTGATCCAGAAAATGCCACCGCTTATATTGTTTCTGTTGTTTGATCATGAGCATTCAGAAATGTAAAGTTATTGAATTTTTAATATCATGGTATTTGCATAGGTTTACTATGGGAGCTGAATTAGTTATTGTGAGTTTTATAGAGAACAACAGCCCTAAAGTGGTTCCACATATGCATGTACAATTAACTTTACTATAAATGCAAAATGAATACCTTTTGTCTACCTCAGAATGATTTTCAGTGGGATATTAAACACACTTTCAGATATGGCAACTGTTGACATGGAGTGGGGGGGGGGAGGTGCAGTGTATAGAGTGTGTAGATTTGACTATGCAAGGTGGGGTGTATTGCAGATTGGTTAATATGTATGGAATCAGATATATAAAGTTTATACAATTTACCATTTACAGAGTAATTATGGTCACCAATTTGATATTTCCTAGTTGTGTTTTGAAACATTATGTCTGAGATATGATAACTTAGATCTCTACCATTATACTTAATGATGATGACCCCTCATGATTTTGTGTCCCACCAATTTCATTCAGTGAATGTTTTGGAACTTCATATTTTGTATTTTAATTGGCTTATGCCTACCTTACTTTAGTTTTAAATTATATGTGTTCTGGAGAAATTTTAGGTAATTTCTGTAATATAAATCTCCTTTACTGTAATAATACACGCACATATATATGGTCACCTTGACCTTTTTTACTCATTTATTGCATCATATGATAAGGCTGATACTATATTTCTGTCTTCAATTGAAGAGAGATAAATGGTAATAGTAAAAAAATTAACTCTTGATCAGACAGATTTATTTTAATCTTTTTTCTGATTTTCAGAAATGAAGCTCAAATACTTAAATGTTGCCTGAAATGCACCATTGCTATTCTTGGTGTACTTGAACTTGCAATATAATTTAATATTCACTAATGTAATCTTTGACAAGCAGAACTCTGTACACTGTTTACTTATGCATTCTACTACAGTCAAGTAAATCAAGGGTAGATATAGGACTCACGGTACTAAATATATGGAAGAAAGGGAACCAGTCTAGAAATGGGTGAAGATAAAATAGAGTATATATGGGTTTGGCTGGCCAGGATTGGTTGATAATGAAAGTAAAAGTTTATTGAAAATAATCTTTTGAGAATCTATCCTAGTTGTAACTGAAAAAAATAGAGACCATGTTTTAGTGATGGAATTTCAGTCCTTTTACAAACAAGTTTGGAAAACACATTTCTGAAATTAGCACCTGACTCTTTGGTGCAGAATTGAAAGCACATGTTTCAAACACATGTTGATCCAGAAAATGCCACGGCTCATATTGTTTTCTCTACACAGAAGCTGTCATCAAGGATATGTCTATACTGATAAATATAGGTTCGATCATGAGCATTCAGAAATTTAAAGTTATTGAATTTTTAATATCATGGTATTTGCAAAGGTTTACTGTGGGAGCTGAATTAGTACCGTGAGTCCTGTAACTGAACACAGTGTCCATTAGTGACAAGGTTAGCATGGCACATGTAACTGAACACAGCCCATCCATTAGTGAAGAGGTTAACATGGCACATGTAACTCAACACAGTCCATCCTTTAGTGAAAAGGTTAGCATGGCACATGTAACTCAACACAACCCATCCATTAGTGAAAAGGTTAGCATGGCACATTAACAGAAAGCAGCCCACCCATTAATAAAGAGGCAGCACGACATATGCACCTGAACACAATTTCCACCCATTATATAACATGAAGGTTTTCAAAGTCAAGAGTTGGGCATGCACTCTCGCTGTCCCAGTGTCACTAACAGATGATTTATGCCCAACCTAAAACCCGTTATACTTAAAATATGTACATGTATGTATGTATAGAATTTAACAGCATGTCAGCAAATTGCTGGCTATATGGTGACCATAAAAAGGTAAGTTCCAAAATGTAAAAATGTATGTAAAGATAAAGAATTGCAAAAAGAACTTTACGAAGATAAACCTTTCCTGATAAATATAAACATCTAGAAGAAGATAAAAGATAGAGGTAAAGATGTTAAAACTCTGTAAAAGGTATATAAAATAAATGATAGAGGTAAAAATATAAAATCCTTTATATATAAGGTCTACCTAAAAAAGAAGTGCTTTAGACGCAATTTAAAACCAAAATATTGTTTGAATAAAATGTATTTATATGTTAAAATCTGAAGAAAGTGAATATCGATTTTAAAAACTCATACTTTGCCGAGTGTAACCAGTACTAGATGTATTTTTGGTCTACATCAACAGGATTTCCCATGAACTAAAAGATAAACTGGATAATCTGGGTGGATTTTGCCAGTAAGATGATTGTATTACAAATGCATTCAAAATATTAGTTTAAAACTGGTATTGGGCTGGATTGTAGCTTTAAGTAAATCTAATATCTCAGCCTGAATGCAGATCTCAAGATCTCTTTCCTAGCTGTTGAGCATGTAATAGCCCTGTTGCTAATAGAAGCTACTGAATAGGACTTGCCTATATTTCATAATCTGTCTGCCTAATCTGTTGAAAGAACTGTGTACACACCCATATAATCATACCCAGCTAATCATATTTTTAATCTATCAGTATGGAGTCCAGCACGTGTTGGTGCTAATGTCTGTTCACTCATCTGTCAATCAGATAATAGAATAGAATAGATTATATAGTGACTGGTAATTTTTTGTTTGTTTGTATTTTGTTGATTTACAGGATTGCAAACTTTCCCTAAATGATAAAGCAGGTATATATTGATTTACAGGATTACAAACTTTCCCTAAATGATAAAGCAGGTACTTGCTTTTATATGTTATGCATTGTTAAGTTTAAATCCTTTTTCTCCACATCAGGACTCCTAATGGGCTATGGGATGTAGAATAGACTTGATGCACTCTTCTGAATGTTGTAAGAGGCAGATAATGCTGGCAGGAGACACAGTGGCTCAGTGGTTATCCTGCCTGAATTTAGACTGAAGGAGTGTGGGTTTGAATCCTATCATCGGATTAGCCTGGGTCAGTTACCATGGTGTGTCCTCATGCAAGACACTTTACTCCAATTGCCTTAGCACTAACTAACCTAGAAACAAAATCTCTCCAAATCAGATGGTTCATTATTAAAGTCGACGGATTTTAGATTTTTGGCCTAATTTGCATTTATATGTTAATGGCTCTTTATTACGAAAGATGTAAATGTCACTATTGGAAATAAATATTAACTAAGAATTTTATTCCATTAAAAAAAAAAAAAAAAAACCCACATAGAATCTTACTCCAAGAACGTTTTCATTTTTAAACAACTTATACGTGACATTTTTTTGTTCCTCTCATGTCTTTGGGGCAGACTGTGTTACCCTTGTCCATTTGTCCTGATACGTCCCATCACAAATTTTATTTAAACTCAATAACTTGTGAAGAATTTCATGGATTGAAACCAAATTTGGTATGTAGCTTCAAAGCAAGAAGAGCTAGGTCAATTTTTTACAATTATGGACCCTGTTTGACATTGCCAATAAGTTTCTGCTCAATAACTTTTAAGGGACTTCATACTGATGTGGGTCATGTTTGATTTTCATCATTTTATGGAAAATGTTATGGAGTTATGGCCCCTGTTTGACTTAGCACTTTGCCTTGCAATTTCCACTATGTAGTTTTAGAAGGACTTCATGGACTGAGACCAAATTTGGTATGAAGCTTTTCAACGAGAACACTAGGGCAAAGTTTGATTTTTATCATTTTCTGCAAATTATTATGGAGTTATGCACTTGTTTGACTAAGAACTTTGTCCTTCAATTTCCGCTCAATAACTTTTGAATGACTTATGGCATGGATTGAAACCAATTTTGGTATAAAGCTTTGTATTAAGAAGACCTATGTCAAGGTAAATTTTAATTTTTCTCTAGCAAACTTTTAAGAAGTTCTAGTTCCAATTTTACTTAGAACTTGCCCTTCAGTTTCCAGTCAGTAAGTTTTTAAGGACTTCATGAATTGAAGCCAAATTTAGTATGAAGCTTTAAATTAGGACGACCTGGGTCGGATTTGATTTTCTCCATTTTCCAGCAAACTTTTATGAAGTTATTGATCCTGTTTGACTTGGAACTTTGCCCTTGTGTTGCATCATATTGGTGGTGCATCCAAGTCATATGGACATATTTTTAGTTAGCTCAACTGCTCATAGACCAAGAGAGCTTATGCAATGCCCTGTTGTCCATTGCCCATCTGTCCATCCAGAGTGCAAGTTTGTTATCACTACTCCTCCTAAACTACACAGAGGATTGCCAGGCAACTTGACACACACATTCATCCCATGGTTAAGTTGTCCCTAATGAAAATAGTGCCACTTGGACATCCAGTATGGTTGCCATAGTAGCCATCTTGAAAATCTTGTTATTGCTACTTCTCCTGAATGCATGGGCTTTTCACCAAAAGACTTCATATGATGTATACTTGGTCCTAAATGAAAATGGTGCTGATCTGACATCCAGTATGGCCACCACAGCAGCCAGATCTTGTGATTGCTGCTCCTGAACAGAAAGTCAAATTGCCATCGGGTTTTCACCTGAAATCTTCTTATCATATCTAGATGGTCCTAAATGAAAATGGTGCCGTGCATACATTTTGAAAATCTTGTTATTGCTACTATTCATATATGAATTATCATATCAGCATGGTTGTTTTACTAAAAGACTTCTTATGTCTTGTTGGTCCTAAATGAAAATAGTGCCTCAGACATTCAGTATGGCTGTTGCAGTGGTCATCTTTAAAATCTTGTTATCACTACTTCTCCCGAATGGAAAGTAATATCAACATGAGGTTTTCACCAGATGATTTCTTAAATGTCTAGTCGGTCCCAAATGAAAATAGTGCTCAACTAGCCTCCAATATGGCCACCACAGTGGCCATCTTACAAATCTTGTTATTGCTACTCCTTCTAGATGGAAGGTCATATCGACATTGTGCTTTCACCAAAAGACCTTTTATGATGTCTAGTGGATCCGAAATGAAAATAGTACCAAGCTGATATCCAATATGGCCACCATAGCAGCCATCTTGAAATGTTTTGATATCATTACTCCTCCTAAACATAAAGTCATATCAATGTGGGATTTTCACCAGAAGACTTCTTAGGATGTATACTTGGTCCTAAATGAAAATGGTGCTGATCTGACTTCCAGTATGGCCACCATGGCAGCCATCTTGAAAATCTTTTTATCGCTACACCTAAATGGAAATTCATTTTGACCAGAAGACTTCTTACAGTATCTAGTTGATCCTGAATGAAAATTATGCAGTCTAAATCTCAAAATGGCCATCATGGTGGCCATCTTGAAAATGTTATTATCGCTATTCCTCCCAAATGGATGGCCATATCAGCATGGGGTTTTAGCCAAAAGAATTCCTATGAGACCTAGTTGTTCCTAAATGAAAATGATGCCAATCTTACAACAAGTATACTTGCCATAATGGCTTTCTTGAAAATCTTATTGCTACTTATCCTAAATGGATGGTCATATTGGCATGGGTTTTTCACCAAAAGACTTCTAATGTCTACTTGGTCCTTACTTGGTCCTATATGAAAATGGTGCCATTCTGACAATATGTCCACAACAGCGGCTAATTTGAAAATCTTATTATTGCTGAATAGCAGAGATAGTTTTAGCATTCGGCAGTTAAAGGAAGAAATAGTCTTATCTTGAATTCCTGGAAATTCTTTTTGGCCAGTAGAGCATCAGTCCCTTTGAGGGACTCTTTTTCTATCATGTTACAGCAAATTAGCAAATTAGAGATAGATTTTTATGTTTTTAAAATCCTTTGAAATTACATCATTTTATTCTAAGACACACAGGCCTTGCAGGGGCATATAACTTTTTAAGCAGGGACAGTGTCTTCAGAGGAAGATACATGTAGTATGTTTTTTTTTAAATGATTGGGACAGTTATTGATCTTAATGTGCAGTATAAATTGGTGAAAAATTAGGGTACCCATACATGCTGCAAGTTGAGGCCCCAATTGGTATACCCATACATGCTGTTAGGAAACACATATTTTGGGGGTTAATTCTGATTGCATGCAAACACATGTTTCAGAGAGATTTTTATTTAGCCGGATGCTTAGGTGTATAAAAGACATTGTTTTTGACTGGCTATTTCATCCACACCTGTGCAGAAGGGTAAAAATTGGACTTCATTTTTTTTTTTGCTTATTGGCCCCTTGGCCCCTTTTTACTCCAAATCTCAAACTTATTCTACTTTTTGCAAAGGTTAATCTGTCTGTGTGCAGTTTGGACTGGTCTGCTTTAGATCTAAAGCCAAAATGTCTAAAATCTGGACACAAACTCTGGTTCTGAAATTGGTAATTTTCGGCCTAAAATAAAATCGGGTCTCAAAAATTATGTTTTTTACAATGTATTTTTTAACATGAGTAGAAAGTCTACGTTATTTGGTATCATTGTAGAACTACATCTTTCACCTTTTCTGTAATACCACCTGCTTGGGTGTATTATAAATGGTGTTGATGTTACAGAGTTCAGAAGTATGGTAGTACCTTCTGACTCATAAACATGGCACACAGGGATAATGAGTAATGGTGGCAGTTTTTTTATGAGAGCAGGATCAATAAGTAGACCCCTTTTAATTATGTTTCAACAAACGTGTGTGTGATAAATAACTTTTAATAAATAAAGATTCAACTTACAGTTGTTTATCTTAATTATCGGCACAGTATCAGTGATTGTGTGATGTGACATTGGTGCTATGTCGTATGCATTAGAACTGCATGTAACAACAGAGACATTACCAGTGAATACCGAAAACTGCATGTCTGCCATTGGACAACCTCGCCAAGTGCAGTTAGTAAAGCACTTTTAAAAACTAGATAATCAATGAAACCATCTCATTTAATAATTGCAGAAAATCACTTAGTAAGTGCTTGATTATAACGGTTGATCTAGACATCAAGCGCTTACATGACAAGATTGAGCAATGTTAATATTAATGAATATTACAGGTTTCATTACACTCATGGCAAATCGACTGTGTTTGATTGCTGCAGCTTTCTTATTTTTAAGGGGTGTGTGGGATTTATTAAATTTAGGTGGGATTTGTGTGTGTTTTGGAGAAAATGCTGGCTGTTAAGTCCGGGCCCCAGTTTTACCATCATGTCTTATAAGTTTAAGGGTTCATTGTTATCAATATTAGTACATTTGATTGGTGGATTTAAGTCTGATTTCTTTATTCTAGACTGAAGTTTAAGTTTTGACTTAAGTTCTTTTATTTTGTGACTTAAATGTAGGCTATAGTCCTTGAGAAGTCCTTGCTTTGAAGATTCAGTGTTTAGGTTGATCCTTTGAATATTGGTACTGGTATATCTTTATTCACTGATTACAGGCATGTAGAAGTCTAATGTATCACTGAGACTACCCAGTATATGAAACATGATTAATATATCACTGAGACTACCCAGTATATGAAACATGATTAATGTGTCACCGAGACTACCCATTATATGAAACATGATTAATGTATCACTGAGACTACCCAATATATGAAACATGATACTCCTGGTTTGTGTTTATTTGATAATTTGATCTGTAACAACAGTACTTTGGAGGTATAATACAAAATGTGGCCACTGAGGTGATTATTGTCAGTATTTTCATCATCCTGAATGGTAAAGTGCCTTAAGAATTTTAGATGAGTTCTCCAGCCATTGTGCTTTTATGCATTAATGTTTGCTCAGGTATTTGGGGCATACGTAAGTCTGTCATTTTGGATGAAGTTTTTGTTGCTCTCGTTGGGAGGACACAATTTTCACTCACCGCTTATACATGGAGCATATGTTGCTATTCTAATGTAGGTAAGATAAATACATTCTCAATTCTAACATCAGAGTTGACTTCAACTGTCAGTGATTATCCTAAGATACTGTTAGTGATAAAAATCATAGTTTCTAGAGAGAGTTTATCATGGAACTAGCACAGTATATAATTCAACAATTAAAAAAAGCAGGAATGTTTGGCAGATAATTAATTGGTCTTCCACTGAATGTTTTATTGTAGCACTTTTTCAACAAAAGTCATTCCTTTAAAATAATAAAGGAATTAATAATTCAATTCTATCAATTGCTACTGGGTTTTGCCTTGGATTTTCCACACCCTCTTGGACTAGTATAAATCTAACAAGCAAACTTATTGTCCTACATGCATTGTTTATTTGTGTGACCCAGGACTTGTGTTGTATACCTATGTGCGTGTTCATCATGAGTGAGTGAGCGAGTGAGTGATTGATCGCGATGCATGATTCCCCGGCTTCAGGAGTATTAACATCGATTCCCCGCCATACTAACAAAATCCTCTGGCATTCTTACTCTGGTTCTTAGACGGACAACATCTCGAGCAGAATTATTCGTGAATAAGAAAAGCACTTGTCTTTCACGCAAGTGAAAGACAAGGGATTGAATATAATTCGAAACAATTATGCTCGTCGAGTCTGGTAAGGTATCATTTGTATTTTTTGTGATAAAATTATAAATGTTAGCGTGTGGGTTGTGTATTGTGTATTGTATTTGTGTCGGTTATATTCTGTATTGTATTTGTCTTGTATATTAAGTATATGCTTTGTATTGTTTTAGGTTTATCTCGTACCATTTCATCTGACAATAAATCCCACAACTAACAAGCGAGTGTTATCATTTCATCAGCCCGAAATAAGACATAGCTTACATTTGGTATCTTTAATATGTGTGATCATCACAAAATTTATTGTTTAATTGGTTTATTCTAATAGATACATTTGGTTTGTATTAACTATATAATTACGTTCAGCTATGGCAGCAGTATTCTGAAAGTCAGAGCAATCGAAAAACACTGGTATATCTTAATTTTGAATTCTGACAACACAAGACAAACTTAAATGGGCAGACAATATGGTGCTGCACCAAATATCATTGATTGCACTGCATAACCATGATGCTTACTACAGATGATCAGCTAAAAGGATTTCGGGTGTTGTGTGATAGAGTTGTACATGCAATTGCATCCATAATAATTGACAAATGGATGTATTAACCCTCCTCCGTGTCATGGCTCATCTGTCACATGCCTAACTCCACAACTGTTTTCTAGTTTGTCCAACATTATCACTTAACAATAAGTAATGTTTCCCATTCTTAGTTCATGTAGCTGATTTTATAATGTGCTAAATATTTCAAACATAATAATTGTATAATAACATGATGAAACTGAAGAAATAAATTTCATCATGGTGAGCAAGCAGCGCATTGATCAAACATGGGGATGAGCAAATGTCGCAGTGATCAAATGTTGTGGTGATCAACGTGTAGTGATCAAACGTTGGATGATCAAATGTCAGGTTACCGCCAATTATCACTCCCATTACTGGTATCAAATACCGAGGTAGAATCCCTGTTGTCAATGTTATTAATTTCAAATCAGTCATTTCCTATGATCTGTAAATACATAGCACTTGCATTTATATCAGACCATCAGTCATTATCATCTTCAATAACTTAAGTTTAACTCAGTGTGAAAAAGTGAGACATTCTTTAATTCTTTACAAATCATGTGCTGTTAAAGCGATCAAAGTAATCTTGATGGGTGAAAAGCATTCTGCATCACCCAAGTGATAACATCAAGCATCTTGATGACTTAGTGAACTTGCCTGATATTTGTGGCACAGAACCCAAGCTGGCAAGCAATATAGATAACTATTTTTGTTTTACCTTGTATGATGTGTTGTCAGTGTTTACATGTGCCCTTTTAAATTTTATTGTGAAAAAAGGCAGTAGGGCATAGCCTTGATAAACACTATTTCTCCAGATGTTGAGTAAAGTTTTCTGTTGAGGGGACAGTTTGGTATGTTGTCTTCATATGTGTCATTGTAAATCTTGCGTGTTGAATTCTGAAATTGATTTTCATGATTATCCATCACCTTTTCATGAAAAGCATTGGATCTAGTACATGCATTTTCAGCCATCTATTTACAATCACACTTTAATGCTCTTACATATAAATTAATTACACATCACACATTTAAGTACCATTACTGGAGGATGTGTAGGATAGCAAATTTGGGATCATGTCTTCAAGGTGAAGGTGAAGGTGAAATGTCAGTATTCTATGTCTTTTAAAATTTAGGTCATGGTCAAGAGTCAGCATCAAAAGTTTTTACCTTTGATTCTGCAGATTTTTAAGAAAGATTGTTTGGAACTAAAGACAATATGCTTTAGTTCCAATTAGTCTCAAAAATTAATGCCTAAAATGAGACAGAAGCAGCTATCCATAAAATACCAACAACTTCCTACATACAAAGTTCAAAATAATCAAAATAATTCAGCATGTTCATCTTAAAGTACCATATAATACCAATTAATTCAACAAAGTTTCTTTAAAAAAAATCAAACAAATAATTCCACAATAACAAAGGTATGGAAAGCTGATATTGACATGACAAGATATTTCTGTTGCATATGTGATCAAGACGATGTTTTGATCGTCAACAAAATAAGTTACAGATTGCAGCTGGTTGACATAATTATGTAAAAATGACAGTAAAGGTACATGTACATACTTAGGTTTTGATATTGTTGCAACATACCTGCAGGACAACATAGATAAACCAGTTTATCATATCTACATATTCACGTCAGTACATTGCAAATGGTAACTTGTCTTGTTCCATAAATGATGTTGTCTTGATCATGTATGTACTAGCAATATCTCATCATGACAATGGCAGCATAATGCTTCCATCCAATGGAGCTGATGGGCATCCCAACAAGTGCCAAATCAAAAGTTCAGTAGTATCCAGAAAGCTGCATTTATTCTTTTGACATTAATTATTCCAACAGTCTTTCAAGTTCCTTTTTTATCTTAGTAAATAAATATAACTGACTGTCACATAAAACTTTATAATCAAAACAACCCAATTTTCAGTAGGAAGCTAAATATTTTGGTATTTCAGCCAGAAATATCCACTAAAATGAGATAGCAATACAATGATTATTTGTCCAAGCTCAGACTTTCCTATCGTTGTAGTTATAAGATAGACTCACAAACTTGGTTTGGATTTATGAAAATATATATTGTACATGTTGATGATCACACTGCCCAGATCTGCACTGCAAGCCAAGCTGTCTGTCAAAATTAGCATTTGCATATGGTAAAACTTAACCCAATTTATCCTTAAACATTCTCGGTATGTAGATGACCATTTTCTAAAGTCTTTGTTAGAGTACCGTACATACTCGCATATAAGCTAATACCAACTGCAAACTGCATAGACCCAGATCTGCCGGCACATTATGCATCGGCAGATCTGGGTCTATGCAGTTTGTAAGGACTAATCAGTAGAACAAAAACAATATAGACCCTGATCTGCATTATGTGATGGCAGATCAGGGTCTATGTTGTTTGTATTTGGAACTGGCTAATACTCAAGTATATATGGTACTTATGCTGTAATTTAATAGACCATTCACAAGATTACACAAGAATATCAACAGTCATCTAGACCTTCAGATACAGAGTGCAAGGAATAATGGGAGAGAATTTAATAATAGTCTAGACTGGTGATCTGTTTGATTTCCAATTCTGTCAAAGTGAAAGCATTAGACAAGTAACCAAACCAAAAAGGAAGATGCAGTCTGTTGGAACTTTTTATTAATAAATGGAACAGTCTAATTAATGCTTTTTGGTTCATTTAAAAAAATTAAAAAAATTCCCAAATAAAGCCTAATTTCAATTAAATATATTCAAATAGTCATTTTGTAATTTTTGGGAACAATAACATTGATAAAAGTTCCTGAAAGTTTCAAAAAATGACAGCTTTTAGTGAATTGAAACAATGTGAATTTGTTATCAGCAGTTCCAAATTATAGCAGATAATTCCATCTCTTGTTCAACTGGCATTATGCAAAACATTTTCAAATACACCAATTCTGTGCTAATTCCAAATAATTCTGTATAGTATTTGGTACTTAGCTGCAAAATTCTATAACATTCTGGAACATACCAAATCAGATCCAATAATAAAAGAACAAGATTTTACAGGGGTATCATTGCAAGATTTAAGCGGTCTTTATACATCCACTTGGGGTGAGGAAGAAGCATATTGATTTTTGTGATCAAAAAGGTCAAAAGTCAGGGTTAGTGTGAATGAAAGAAGAAAGCTAGTTTCTGTACAATAACATTAGTTCTGCATCACAGACCTGGAATAATGTGGTTTTTTTTCGTGTTTAGCTCTACTAGTCATAGGCCAGAACAGCTTATGGGATGGTCTGTTGTCCATCGTATATCTGACCATTAGCCCAAGTTTGTTATCACTACTTCTCCTAAACTACATCAAAGATTGCCATGAAACTTGATACACACATTCATCTCATGGTCTACTTGGTCTTAGATCAAAATGATCCTGCTCAGGCATCCAATATGGCCACCACAGTGGCCATATTGAAAATCTTGTTATTGCTACTTCTGAATCATATCAACTTAAGGTTTTCACTAAAAGACTATTATGATGTCTAGTTGGTCAAAAATGAAAATGGTGCCAATCCAGTATCCAATATGACCACCATGGTAGCCATCTTGAAAATCTTTTTATTGTTACTCGTCCAAAATGGTAAGTCTGATTTCCAATATGGCCATCTTGAAAATCTTGTTATTGCTACTTATTCTAGATGACTGATCATAGTGACATTGTACATTCACCAAAAGACTTCTTATGATGTCTAGTTGGTCCTAAATCGAAATGATGCCAATCTGGTATCCAATATGTCCACAGTGGCAGCCATCTTGAAAATCTTGTTATTGTTATTTGTCCGAAACGGAGTGTCATATCAACATGGGGTTTTCATCAGAACAATTATTATGATATCTTGTTCGTCCTAAATGAAAATGGTGCCAATCTGACATCCAATATGTCCCCCACAGCAATTAATATAAAAATCTTGTTATCACTGAAGAATATCAGAGATAGTTTCAACATTCAGCAGTTTATAGGAACATCTTGAATTCCTGGAAATTCTTTTTGGCCAGTAGAGCATCAGTCCCTTTGACTGACTCTTCTTTTTAGTGGTTTTAATGGCACTTTCAACACAATTTTGGTTATATCATGCCAAGGAAATGGGAGCTAAGAGCCTTTCCCAAGAACACAACAAGGCAGCCGACCCAGGCTGGCCTGGGCGGGTATCAAACCTGTTACCCGTGGATTATGGGTCTGATGCTCTACCAACTGATCTAATACTGCTCTCCAGACCTGGAACAAACTTTGTGGTAACTCATAATTGGAGTAAGATAGAAACCTATTAATGTTGGAGTCAAAAGGTCAAAGTTCATGGTCACTGTGGTAAAAAATGAAAAATTGTCTGCACAAAAATGTAAGTTCTCTACCATACACCTCCACCAGAGTTTGTGGATCACTTTGAGTAAGAAAGAAGCCTACTGATTTGGGGCTCAATAGGTCAAAGGTAATTGACATAGTGTCTGAAAGAAGAAATATGATGTTTGCATAATAACTTTAGTACTAGATCATATACTTTAACCAAAGTTTGTGGAAGGCTTGCTCTTAATGTTTAATAGAACCCCACTGAGTTTAGGCCTAAAATGTTAAAGGTCTTGTTCATTGTGTCTACAAATTTGGGATTAGCACTAAAATGTTTGTTTAGAGTAAGTTTCTTGACCAAACTTTGTGGCTGACTTTCACTTAGGATAATAGAGAAAACATAAATCATGGGCTCTAAAGGTCATAATTAAGGTTAGTGTAATTTAAAAAAAAAATTGGTTTCTGCACAGCAAGTTTAATTCAGAGCTGCATTCCTAGACCAAAAGGTCAAGGTCATTTAAACCCATTGGACAATAATTTCCAGAGTCAAGCATACCCAGCTATTGCCTACATGGACAACTGTTAAAGACAGGGCAGGCATATAGTGTACAAATCATGATACTCTTATTCTATTTTAACAACTTTTGCTTTACTTGGCACTATATAACCAGGATTGCACTGATGTGCCATACTAAACACAACAGCCTTATCTTTACTTGGCACTATATAACCAGGATTGCACTAATGTGCCATACTAAACACAACAGCTTTATCTTTACTTGGCACTATATAACCAGGATTGCATTGATGTGCCATGCTAAACACAACAGCTTTATCTTTACTTGGCACTATATAACAAGGATTGCACTGATGTGCCATACTAAACACAACAGCTTTATCTTTACTTGGCACTATATAACCAGGATTGCACTGATGTGCCATACTAAACACAACAGCCTTATCTTTACTTGGCACTATATAACCAGGATTGCACTGATGTGCCATACTAAACACAACAGCTTTATCTTTACTTGGCACTATATAACCAGGATTGCATTGATGTGCCATGCTAAACACAACAGCTTTATCTTTACTTGGCACTATATAACAAGGATTGCACTGATGTGCCATACTAAACACAACAGCTTTATCTTTACTTGGCACTATATAAACAGGATTGCACTGATGTGCCATACTAAACACACCAGGTGCCCCATGGACGGGGGTGGGGTGTGGGAGATATAAGTTTACACAATTTGCTAGTGAAAATTAGTAGGATATTAATGATAAAAAATGACACTTTTGTTAACATATCGGGGGGGGGGGGGGGCAGATATAAGTTCACCTTTGCTTGTTTTTATATATCCATATTGGAATGAATTCTAACAACATACAGAGGTACTGATCTGCACAGTTTTCTTTGAGGTTATAACTTGGGACTTGGGCTGTTATTTGTGTTGGCTAACACCTAGATGACTAGTTTTACAAAGGATACATATGATAACCCTTATTCATGAAATTCATAATTTACTGAACAAAAGACTCTTTCATACTTTATGGATAGTAATTTACATTTAATACAGGAGGATCAGATGATGATTAATGGGGCATAGGTTACAATGAACAATAGACTAAGGTGACTTTAGTGTTGTCAGGGATATTTACTGCTTACATTTGGCACCTGATTTTGTATAGAGAGGGACATACATTTGACAGCTCTTTCAAAATATTCTATAGGAAAGGTAGGTACTGGTGATAGACCGTGTATTTGCTATGCGTTAGCAGTTTATCCAGCACCCAGTTCCCACACCTCTTGTGTCCATAAAGTATGTTTTGTGTGTGTGTGTGTGTGTGTGTATATATATATAGTTTGCCAATTTGCCAATATGATAACAGTTTGTATATTTAGACATGACTATATTTATATTTTTGAAATGTAATGTAAATCTGAAACTTTTAGTAAATTTGGCTATATTTGTAAATTATTTTTTTAACCAACAATAACTTGAAAAAGTATTAAGCATCAGTAACGCATTCATATGATCTGCCCCTAACATGAAGTATCTATTGTATTTGTGAAAATTGAATGAGGCTGATATACAATAATGGGCTTTTGTTAAGGACAATGCATTGTTTTCCTGAGCTGTGAAATATGATATTGCCCAATGCAAGGTGGAGGTAAATCACAGCTCAGTAAAATAATGTATAGAGTGAAACAAAAGCCAGTAATTGTTTTATTACTTTCATATGGTGATCTAAAAATATTCCCATGCAAGCTCAATATGTTGCTGAAATCACTGTGAGGAAACCAATACACTGTATTACTGTTGAGGCCATGTAACCTGTTCAGCCAATCAGAATTCAGAATAACTTTTAGGAAAGTAATAATATGATTTACAGTATTTCTTTATTCTTCTGGACCAAAAACTGAGTATTCTGAGTCAATCTCAGGGTCGGTAAATGAGAGGACTTCATGCTCATCTGTAGCCATTGCAAATGAACAAATATAAAATACGGTGAGTTACAACTGTAACTTGAACTATGTCCTAAGCTGGCTACACCAACACTACAGTACCAAAATGAGCGCCTACCAGATAAAAATCTTACCACTGTTGCAATGCCACAATAATTATGATTTGGTTTGGTTTGGTTTTTGTGGGGTTTAATGCCATTTTTCAGCACATGATATGCTATACATGGCAGCCAGTATATTTGGTGTAGAAAGAACCCGGGAAGACCAAGGGAGGAAACACCGACCGACAGGAAGCTACTGACAGGTTTTCTCACATACCAACATTGGTTGAGACAAGACTCGAACTCACATGGATAGGGGTGAGATGTGTGAGTATCTGTAAAGGCAAGCACCCTAGACCACTTGGCCACCCTGGGCCCGCAGATTAATTATGAAACACATGGATCAGGTGTCCAGTTTATATACCCGGTATGATACATCATGTGACGTGTACAAAATGTGCCTTCTCTTTGAAGAGCGCCTGTCTCCTCCAATGACAGAATAACATGCTATGTATACATGTGAGGCTAAAGGCTTTATGGAATATAATATACTTGATCCTTCTGTAATGGTCAGTTACTGAATCAAAAGTTAAGTATATTTCCAAATTGTTTGTAGTAAGGTATGGCAAAAACTGTACAACATTAAAGATGTTATCAGGCAGCTTTTTGGTAGTTAAAATTTTAAACTAAATAATTGAAATCCCAGAGAAATTACAGTAAAACATTCAAGAATTTGAAACAATTGTGAAGGGAACCAGCTGCACTTATTTTTGGAGTTGAATGGGAATACTTTTTGTTGGTTATTTAAATCTAGCCAGCTTGTTATCCAATTAGAAGGCAATATCAAGAGACTGTCATTACACAGGTTTTATGGGGTTTCTCAATCTAAAATGAGTGGGGCACTAAAAACAACAATTACTGTCAGTAATTTAAGACTCACACTTTTACTAATGGACCATATAATTTTACCTTATATACCCAGGAAAGGGCCATAATGAACACAATGCAGTGTACCGTACACTTCTGCCAGGAATATTAAATCTTAGAGGGTTTGAATTCAAGAACTGATTTCTCTAGGATTTTCACACAGATGGGGAATTCTCACTCTGGCATTTTCCTATGGACAGATTTTCAATTTTTAAGGTGGGGATGAGGTTACTGTGCAGTCTTGATATGTGAATGGTACCTCAGTGTTAATGAATAGATATACAAATTTGCAACTGTTTATCGCCAAGATTGGCAAAGAGGATGCAATCATATATTATGACAATAGCTTTACATCATATTAATTAGAACTGCATGCAAAGGTAGAGACATTAACACCAAATATTCTGCCATTTTAAAACTCTGCTGAGTGCAGTTGGTAGAATGCTTTTAATAACTAGATACACAGTGAAAGCACCTCATAACTTCAATACAAAATGTCACTTAATAAGCCATTGACTTTGGTGTCTGACCTAGAAATGAAGTTCTTATATGATTAGTGTGATCCATTTAATATTAATGATGGTTAGACGTTTCTTTTGGCTGATGTTAATGGGATCCACACAATCATGAATCCTGTAGAGAATACAGGAATGGTTTGTTTTTGTTTAAACTGGCCAACTTTCTCTGAGTATCTCTACAAGATATGCTATTGCAAGTGGAGAAAGTGGATTCTGCTGAATACCCTGAACCCCTTTAACTTGGCCACAGATACTTATTATATAAGGCATTGATTCAATGTGCAACATACTTCTCCCATATATATATATATATATATATATATATATATATATATATATACTCACAAAAAGATCATGATGCAATTTACATGTACAGTGTTCCTTGTAATTCTTTAAATCTGCTGAAGTTGTGGATACAGTAGTAATAATAATAATAATAATAATAATATAATGACTTTATTTAAAGAAGAAGCTCATTTGGTCAACAAACCCAGTCTTCCATATAAATATATAATTTTTTACAAGTTTGTTTGTTTTAGACAAGAAAGCTGTAAAAATTAGACAATTGATCTACTACTGCTATAAAACTTGTACAGGGCATTACAGATGGGTACATTATACTGCCTTCATGTAAAAAAAATAGTAGTAAATTTGTATAAGCCATGACAGGTGAGTACATTCAAGTACTAGGGGTGAATGATACGCCTCTGCCACTTATTGATATGTATCACAATACACAACCTACAATACAATACATATTGATCCACATAAAGAATAAAGAGGCAAATGACTAATAATTATTCATTGCCATTCAAGATTAAAAGTAACTTTTGTAAGGTAAATATAGTTTTTAATCAATTCCCCACCTTTTGTATCAATGATTGTATAAAAACAGAAAAAATTATTGATATATCGGTGAATTGTTTCACTCCTAGAAAATGCATTGTTTTAAAGAAGAGTAGGATTGAGTTACAAAATGTTATACAAATGCTTGTTTCTGTGACTAAGATGCTTCCTAAAACCTTGCATGAGTCAGCTGACCATACATAGGGTGGAAGGGAATTCCAAAATTTGGCTCCAGAAATATCCACTACAAAAGATCCTTGTAACCAGCTGAACTCAAGGACCATTCAGCATATTCTGGTGCAATTTGGCATGTACATTGTTGTCTCATAAACCTAGATGTGCCTTTTATGTTTTTTTAAAAATTGTTTGTAAGAGTTATAGCCCTGGAGATTTTTGCAAGAGTTATTGCCCTGGACAAATAGCATCATATCTTCACCTAGGATGTTGCTTGTAAACAGCATTGCTCAAGAACCATTCAACATATTCTGATGCTGTTTGATGTGAATAATTTTCTTAGCCCTAAATGTGTCTTTATGGGTTTTGTCTCATCTACTCCATTTTGGACTGAATTATTGGAAAATTGAATTTCAAGCATTCCATTTCATCTTTTGGAGAAATCATGCCCCCTGAACAGCTGAATGTCAATCTTCTCTTGACTTTGGTTTCTCAACAGAAGTTCCTCGGTTTAGGCCCAACAGAGCAAATTGGAGTGAGAGGGCCCTCTGCGATGCACCTATTGCTAGCAGGTCAGCTCAGACAGCTATTTTTGTACAGATAAGCCTCTGTGTGATGTTTAAATGATGTTCAAAATTTATTTAGCCAGAAAGTAACTTCATACAAAATTTAACAAGCCTATCAAGACGTGTGACATGCAGATGCTGTAGCCAGTGAACATTTTTTTCAGACCATGTAAGTGTGTCACATGTTTGACCATGTTCTGCTTATGGTACTCTAGTTCAGTTTTGTGTAAAGTAACGGTGATTTTTTTTCTTGTGACTTTATTTCCATTTACTGATATAGCTGGAGGGAGAACTTGACTGGAAAATATGTAGGGAAGTCAAAAAGTTACAATGTCATTTCACTGCCACATTAGGAAGAAACAATCCTGTGTCAGGCAGTTAGCAAGCTTAACTGACATGGTATGCCAATTTGAAAGCTTGAGTAGTCATGGGAGATTTATGTAGGAAGCAATATCTTGCATCAGTGCTGTCATTACAATGATCAAGGTTTTATTACCATGGGTATAGTTATCTTTCTTAATCTGATAGCCCTTCCAACTTGGCTTGTAAATGAATCTGATAGCCCTTCAAACTTGGCTTGTAAATGAATCTGATAGCCCTTCAAACTTGGCTATGAATATTGCCACCAGAATCTATTGTCAGTGTGTGAATCCAGGGATATTTATGTACTTCATCTGATGTTGGAAATCACCAAAACCAAGCCGGAACTAGAAGTGCACAGGGATTGTTATATAAGCCCTTTCTGGTGGTCTGACTCCCTATGGGCAGGCAAATGAAGGCCCAAAGTCACTTCTTTGGCACTTGAGATCAAAGGGCCATCAAAGGAACAGCAGGGTACTTACTGCCTGGGGTTCTTTACCTGACTCATTATTACCTATGGAAGAGGTTTCCAAAGTGAGATTTGATTTTGTGATAAAGGGGATATTTATTTCTTGTTTTCTCATTTTTATTCTGAAATAAAAATTTTAAAGTCACTTTAAATTGCATGTATAAAAAGTCCAATCCCTTCTGTACATCTTGGTATTATATTTTATTTTTCACAGTTTGTGTTTGGAAAGGAATAAAACACATGAAATCACATGGTATCAAAATTATCCCCAAATACGAGTTCTTACTTCTTGTTAAAATGAAAGAAATATATAGATTCAGTGAAAAAGTATTGTAATACATGTAGCAAGATCATTGCATCTTTTTATAGTCTAAAGAATATATCAGTGTAAATTAAATTCCTCTATTACAGATACTAAAAGCAGCAAAGTAGATAACAAAAAGGTATATTGTATATACATGTACTTACTTATAAGTCTAGTCAAACTGCAAACAACATAGATCCTGATTTTCCATCGCATTGTTTGTTTGACCGATTACTCCTAACAAATTGCATAGACCCAGCTCTGCCAGCATATTATGTGATAGGAGATCTGGGTCTGTGCTCTGCCAGCATATTATGTGATAGGAGATCTGGGTCTGTGCTCTGCCAGCATATTATGTGATAGGAGATCTGGGTCTGTGCTCTGCCAGCATATTATGTGATAGGAGATCTGGGTCTGTGCTCTGCCAGCATATTATGTGATAGGAGATCTTGGTCTGTGCTCTGCCAGCATATTATGTGATAGGAGATCTGGGTCTGTGCAGTTTGTAGTTGGACTTGACTTATAAGCAAGTATATTTGGTATACATGTTTTTTTGGGATGAAGCAAAATTTTCAATCAGCTTATTGGTTTTACTTTTCATTGCAATTTTTCATTATAATTAGCAGACAAAATCAAAATATATTCTATCAGTGCAGTTTCAAGTTTTACAAATGTAAAAATACTTGCATAAGCTTTCTAAATAAATAAATAAAGATACAGTGTGGTGTACAAATTAGGTACTGTAAGGTAATGTCAAGTGCCTGTAAACTCCAGTGGTACCACTAAACAGAGCTATTTGGAGAGGCTAAGAAGGATAGGCATATATATATATCCCTGTGTAATTCTAATTTAAGAGAGCAAGCCTGTTTCCATTTCTTCAAAGTCAATTAATATTTCACCACCCAGCAATAAATTATTTTCCATGATTTCATTTAAAATGATAATTTTCAGCTCTAAACTTTAAATTTTGCTTATTCTTAATTATAAAAAATGAAAGAGATATTCGATGAATTATAACTTGAAAATAATTAGAAAATCATGAGGCACAAAAAATTCTGTTTAGTAGAGCAACCTGAATATCGTCTAAACAAATTGTATTTTATATTTGGTATTGTGTGTTAAGATGACTTACTGACAACTATGGTTTCTAGTGCAGGGTCTGAGTAGCCACATGGTTTGCTGACAACTATGGTTTTTAGTGCAGGGTCTGAGTAGCCACATGGTTTGCTGACAACTATGGTTTCTAGTGCAGGGTCTGAGTAGCCACATGGTTTGCTGACAACTATGGTTTCTAGTGCAGAGTCTGAGTAGCCACATGGTTCAGACTGTCATATCATCATAAATGTGACAACTATGGTT
Organism: Margaritifera margaritifera; assembly: GCA_029931535.1. Taxonomy (NCBI): domain Eukaryota; kingdom Metazoa; phylum Mollusca; class Bivalvia; order Unionida; family Margaritiferidae; genus Margaritifera; species Margaritifera margaritifera. The sequence continues at coordinate 1,161,765 of JAQPZY010001559.1, forward strand.
TCTAGTGCAGGGTCTGAGTAGCCACATGGTTTGCTGACAACTATGGTTTTTAGTGCAGGGTCTGAGTAGCCTTATGGTTTGCTGACAACTGTGGTTTCTAGAGCAGGGTCTGAGTAGCCACATGGTTTGCTGACAACTATGGTTTCTAGTGCAGAGTCTGAGTAGCCACATGGTTCAGACTGTCATATCATCATAAATGTGACAACTATGGTTTCTAGTGCAGGGTCTGAGTAGCCACATGGTTTGCTGACAACTATGGTTTTTAGTGCAGGGTCTGAGTAGCCTTATGGTTTGCTGACAACTGTGGTTTCTAGAGCAGGGTCTGAGTAGCCACATGGTTTGCTGACAACTATGGTTTCTAGTGCAGGGTCTGAGTAGCAACATGGTTCAGACTGTTGTTATGTATGATGTTTATATAATATTATAAATATTTTAGGAAATTATAAATGTTTCTTCACTTTAATATTTGCTTAAATCTTAATGTTATCAGGAAAAACATGTTTAACTAGTGTCCTTGAATTAGGTTGTTTTGATCAATATGTTTTCTCAATTTGAAGGTCAAGGTTGAATTTTGTTTACAGTTAGAATTCCATTAAGATGACTCATATTCTAGAACATTCTGTCATGTGACCAATCTTTATATATACCATGTTTGGTGGACATTTTTTCAGTTTTGACATTACCATCAGTCTTGTAAAGAGCTATTACAGTTGTGAAAATTCATTCCAAATTCTAAGAGAGGAATTATTTTAAATATTCATTGGATTATAACAGTGCTCATAAACTTTTGGATTTTGGATTTTTAATTGATGATTTTGGAATTTATGTGAACTTATATTCAGATATTTTGGAATACTTCATTTTGACATCAGCACATCAAGATTTCTAGTACATCAGGACTTTGGAGACCATTAGCACATCATAACATTCAAGGACACAGCCGTGAATTCGGAACATTCTATATTTAGGACTTGTGATTAGAACAATCATTCTTATTGGATTATTAGGATTTCAAAACACATTACTGTAAGTGACTTTTTGATTTTTCATTTTAATTATCTAGTAATAAATTGCTTGTTGATTTTTACTTGATTTGTTGGTTTCACTTTCTTTCTGTTACATTTTTCTTAGACCATAGAGTCGTAACACTGTCATATCATCATAAATGTGACAACTATGGTTTCTAGTGCAGGGTCTGAGTAGCCACATGGTTCAGACGGTCATATCATCATAAATGTGGATAACTGAAAAATGAAAGTGTGTTTGCAAAATAATTGCAGTGTAAAAAATGTTTAGGTCCATGTTTGCAAAGCCTTTTTAAGTGTATTATAGCCATGTATATTTGACCAAATGGAATTATTTTTCTTGGTACCTATTTGCAAAATCTTTGCATTACTTGGTAACTATTTGCAATTCCTTTGCTGCCCATCAGGTGTGTTTGAAAACATTTGCACCTCTCATGTGCAAAGCATTTGCAAAGACCTTGCAAACGGATTTTGAAAATGATTATTTTTAATATATTCAGCAACTGGATTGCAAACGAATAAATATATGTGTGGGGAAATTTCACCAAAAATACTCTATACTATGCATATACTTCTTACTTTGTACTTTTGGTATTGTTTAAAAATGAAAATGAAAATGATGATGTTGTGATAATGGTGATGATGTTTCTGCTGTTGTTGTTGTTGCTACTACTGCAGCATCTGCTTGTGATGATGATGATGATGATGGTGATGATTATTGTTATCATATTTATTGTTGATAGTGGTTGTTTGATTTTGTTTTTGCATCATTATTATCATATTTGTTGTTGCTGCTATTATTATTATCTTTACTATTATTGTTCATTGTTATGACTATCATAATTACCATTTCCATTAGTAACAACCACAACAGCAAGAACTACAAAAAATCAACAGTAAGATGAAATTTTAGATACTTTAGACACGCATTCTTATCTCCTTATTTTTAAAATTAATGGTGGGGTTTGTAATCTTTTTTTTTCCTTTTTTTTAGGCAGATAATGAGTAAAAATAGGTATGAATCATCCAGGACACCTTTATAAAGTAAATGTTCACATAGTTTCCATGACTAGCATATACTTGCTTATAACTCAAGTCCAGCTGCAAACTGCATAGACCCAGATCCGCCATTGCAGAGTAATCAGTAAAAAAAACACAAATAGACCCTGATCTGCTGGCGTATTTTGCGATGGTAGATCAGGCCCATGTTGTTGTTTAACTAACTTCAGTACAGTTAATATGATATGCACAACATGTGGATTTTAAAAAATCAATATAAACTACAGTTAACATTTTATGTTTTTATAGTTAGGTATTTCAGAATCAGAACTTAGCAGTGATGCACCACGAGAAGGAAAATTTTCTTTAGTAACTGTTGTCATGGCCTGCATGCAATATTAAGTACCATTGCACGCAACCATGCATTGGTCATTGAAGATCACTTTATGCATGTTAAAAGCCTTGATGGTTTGAAATTACCTAATTTTTATTTTCAAACTTCATGCCTGTCTATAAATGACATTATAGATTGCTTCAAGAAACAATGGTTGAGAGAGAAAGAAGACAGTCCAATTTCAGTTTAATAAAGCCATCGTAATGCGGATGAAACTTGTTAAACAAAAAAATTACGGCACTAGAATAAATAAAGTTAATAAAAAAATGACAGTGCTACAGTAAAATAATTTCTATAGTAAATATTGGATTTTAGATGATAAACAATTATATTACTGGAAAAAATGGCAATACATTTTTTTAAAGAAAGTTACTAGATTTTACTGCTTCTGCCAGGAAGTCGAGGGAATACCAGCTTCTATTGTTGATGTTTGTATGCAAACAGGGTACAGAAAACTAGCTCATTTTCTGTCATGTAGAAACAAAACATATTACACTTACATTTTTCGTAGTTAACATGGTTGACAACAGTAGTTTAAATTGTTGTAATGCTGATTTTACCTCGAAATGTTGTGTAAGGTCTACTGTACAAGAGTAGTGGAGTCATTCATTCTTGCATTGTTTGCTTCCAAAATAACAGGTGCTGATGAAAATATTTACAGATAAAGTTATATAAATTCATGGACATTCTACTCATGAAAGTGACATTATATCGTAGGATAGGTTTTTCATGCACTAGCTGTTTCATAGGGTGTATCATATAGTTCTGCCAGAAATACAGTTCCATGTTTGGTTTGGTTTGGTTTGGTTTTGGTTTGGTTTGGTTTGGTGTTTTATGGCACAGCAATACAGGTAGGTTATTTAGTGCAGATACAATTGAAGTAAAAAGTGCCTTGCCCAAGGACACACCACAGTCGCTGACCCAGGCTGATCTGTTGGTAGGATTTAAGCCTGCACCCATTTGGTTGGAAGTCCAGCAGACTAACCGCTAAGCCATCATGGTTTCTGCTTTCCATTAGTCACCTCTTATAATGTACAGGAGAGAGCATCAAGCCTTTTCTGCATCCCCACGGCGCAGGGGTCTGTATAAGGTATATAATTCAATGTACCATACCCTTCAATCATATTTGCTTATAAAAGGGATTTTATTTAACGTACAATGTGCTGTATAATTCTGCAATATTTACCCTGAAAGGGACGTCATAATGCAACTTGTGATGTACTATAATTCTTCCATGTTTGCTCACATAAGGGTCATGATGCAATGCAGCGTACAAATCTACCATATTTATTCATGACAGGGCCATGAGGTAATGCAGCATACAAATCTACCATATATACCGGTATTCATGATAGGGTCATGAGGTAATGCAGCATACAAATCTACCATATTTATTCATGAAAGGGCCATGAGGTAATGCAGCATACAAATCTACCATATTTATTCATGAAAGGGCCATGAGGTAATGCAGCATACAAATCTACCATATTTATTCATGAAAGGGCCATGAGGTAATGCAGCATACAAATCTACCATATTTATTCATGATAGGGACATGAGGTAATGCAGCATACAAATCTACCATATTTATTCATGATAGGGACGAGGTAATGCAACATACAAATCTACCATATTTATTCAAGATAGGGACATGAGGTAATGCAGCATACAAATCTACCATATTTATTCATGATAGGGTCATGAGGTAATGCAACATACAAATCTACCATATTTATTCATGATAGGGACGAGGTAATGCAGCATACAAATCTACCATATTTATTCATGAAAGGGCCATGAGGTAATGCAGCATACAAATCTACCATATTTATTCATGATAGGGACATGAGGTAATGCAACATACAAATCTACCATATTTATTCATGACAGGGACATGAGGTAATGCAGCATACAAATCTACCATATTTATTCATGATAGGGACATGAGGTAATGCAACATACAAATCTACCATATTTATTCATGATAGGGTCATGAGGTAATGCAACACAACATACAAATCTACCATATTTATTCATGATAGGGACATGAGGTAATGCAGCATACAAATCTACCATATTTATTCATGATAGGGACATGAGGTAATGCAACATACAAATCTACCATATTTATTCATGATAGGGTCATGAGGTAATGCAACACAACATACAAATCTACCATATTTATTCATGATAGGGACATGAGGTAATGCAGCATACAAATCTACCATATTTATTCAAGATAGGGACATGAGGTAATGCAGCATACAAATCTACCATATTTATTCATGATAGGGACATGATATAAAATAACTTATAATTATACCATATTTACCCATAAAATGAACATAATGAATGTTACTTATAAATCTCTGATATTTATTTATGAAAAGGGCATGATTTAGTTTGCCATATAATTCTACCATATTTACAATATAAGGGTCACGATAAAATGTTACAGATAAATGTAATCTCTGATATTTACTTATGAAAGGGGAATGATATAGTGTACCATAAAATTCTATCATATTTACCATATAAACGACATGACCCAGTGTACCATACAAATCTACCATATTTATGATGTAATGGGCATGATCCAGCATACCATATAATTCTGCCATATTTCCCATGTAATGAACATGATCCAGTGTACCATATAATTTCACCAGATTTACCATGTAATGGACATGATCCAGTGTACCATACTAATCTACCATATTTACCATGTACTGGACATGATCCAGTGTACCATATAATTCTACCATATTTACGATATAATGGACATGGCCCAGTGTACCATATAATTCTACCATATTTACCATGTGCTGGACATGAGCGAGTCTACCACATAATTCTACCATATTTACCATACCATGTACTGGACATGAACCAGTGTACCATATAATTCTACCATATTTACCATATAATGGACACGGCTTAGTGTACCATATAATTCTACCATATTTACCATATAATGGACACGGCCCAGTGTACCATATAATTCTACCATATTTACCATATAATGGACACGGCCCAGTGTACCATATAATTCTACCATATTTACCATATAATGGACATGGCCCAGTGTACCATATAATTCTGCCATATTTACCATATAATGGACATGGCCCAGTGTACCACATAATTCTACCATATTTACCATACCATGTACTGGACATGACCCAGTGTACCATATAATTCTACCATATTTACCATATAATGGACATGGCCCAGTGTACCATATAATTCTGCCATATTTATCATATAATGGACATGGCCCAGTGTACCATATAATTCTACCATATTTACCATGTACTGGACATGATCGAGTCTACCACATAATTCTACCATATTTACCATACCATGTACTGGACATGATCCAGTGTACCATATAATTCTACCATATTTACCATATAATGGACACGGCCCAGTGTACCATATAATTCTACCATAATTTACCATGTATTGGACATGGCCCAGTGTACTATATAATTCTACCATATTTACCATGTACTGGACATGGCCCAGTGTACCATATAATTCTACCATATTTACCATGTACTGGACACGGCCCAGTGTACCATATAATTCTACCATATTTACCATATACTGGACATGATCCAGTGTACCACATAATTCTACCATATTTACCGTACCATGTACTGGACATGGCCCAGTGTACCATATAATTCTACCATATTTACCATATAATGGACACGGCCCAGTGTACCATATAATTCTACCATATTTACCATATAATGGACATGGCCCAGTGTACCATATAATTCTGCCATATTTACCATATAATGGACATGGCCCAGTGTACCACATAATTCTACCATATTTACCATACCATGTACTGGACATGACCCAGTGTACCATATAATTCTACCATATTTACCATATAATGGACATGGCCCAGTGTACCATATAATTCTGCCATATTTATCATATAATGGACATGGCCCAGTGTACCATATAATTCTACCATATTTACCATGTACTGGACATGATCGAGTCTACCACATAATTCTACCATATTTACCATACCATGTACTGGACATGATCCAGTGTACCATATAATTCTACCATATTTACCATATAATGGACACGGCCCAGTGTACCATATAATTCTACCATAATTTACCATGTATTGGACATGGCCCAGTGTACTATATAATTCTACCATATTTACCATGTACTGGACATGGCCCAGTGTACCATATAATTCTACCATATTTACCATGTACTGGACACGGCCCAGTGTACCATATAATTCTACCATATTTACCATATACTGGACATGATCCAGTGTACCACATAATTCTACCATATTTACCGTACCATGTACTGGACATGGCCCAGTGTACCATATAATTCTACCATATTTACCATATAATGGACACGGCCCAGTGTACCATATAATTCAACCATATTTACCATGTACTGGACATGGCCCAGTGTACCATATAATTCTACCATATTTACCATGTAATGGACACGGCCCAGTGTACCACATAATTCTACCATATTTACCATATAATGGACACAGCCCAGTGTACCATATAATTCTACCATATTTACCATGTACTGGACATGGCCCAGTGTACCATATAATTCTACCATATTTACCATATAATGGACACGGCCCAATGTACCATATAATTCTACCATATTTACCATATAATGGACACGGCCCAGTGTACCACATAATTCTACCATATTTACCATATAATGGACATGGCCCAATGTACCATATAATTCTACCATATTTACCATGTACTGGACATGGCCCAGTGTACCATATAATTCTACCATATTTACCATATACTGGTCACGGCCCAGTGTACCATATAATTCTACCATATTTACCATATAATGGATACGGCCCAGTGTACCATATAATTCTACCATATTTACCATGTACTGGACATGGCCCAGTGTACCATATAATTCTACCATATTTACCATATACTGGTCACGGCCCAGTGTACCATATAATTCTACCATATTTACCATATAATGGATACGGCCCAGTGTACCATATAATTCTACCATATTTACCATGTAATGGACACGGCCCAGTGTACCATATAATTCTACCATATTTACCATATACTGGACATGATCCAGTGTACCACATAATTCTACCATATTTACCATTTGGACACGGCCCAGTGTACCATATAATTCTACCATAATTTACCATGTATCGGACATGGCCCAGTGTACTATATAATTCTACCATATTTACCATGTACTGGACATGGCCCAGTGTACCATATAATTCTACCATATTTACCATGTACTGGACACGGCCCAATGTACCATATAATTCTACCATATTTACCATATACTGGACATGATCCAGTGTACCACATAATTCTTCCATATTTACCATACCATGTACTGGACATGGCCCAGTGTACCATATAATTCTACCATATTTACCATGTACTGGACATGATCCAGTGTACCATATAATTCTACCATATTTACCATATAATGGACATGGTCCAGTGTACCATATAATTCTGCCATATTTACCATGTATCGGACATGGCCCAGTGTACTATACAAATCTACCATGTATGCCATGTAATGGACATGATCAAGTAAACCATATAATTCTACCACATATGCTAGTTAAAAGAACATAATGTAACATGACATAAATCTACCATATTTTGAGTAAAATGTGGCACTGTGAACAGTGTAGATTAAAAAATGTAGCCCATAATCTGTTGGTGCATTATGCAACAGTGTAGCAGAGTCTATGCTGTAGACGTTATACAGTGGTTACTCACTGTAAAGCACCTCAGTATAGCATGGTCCCATTATAAGGTGGCCATGTCATGAATCCTAATGCTTGTTATACCGTCTATACTCACATATAAGACGATACCAACTGTAAACTGCATAGACGCAGATCTGCCGTCGCATAAAGCGCTGGCTGATCTGGATCTATGCAGTTTGTAAGGACTAATCAGTGGAACAAACAACATAGACCCTGATCTGCTGGCGCATTATGCGATGGCAGATCATGGTCTATGTTGTTTGAATTTGGACTCGGATTATACGCGAGTATATATGGTATATATACATATACATATAATACTCCCTAGTATATGGTGATTTCACACATAATATGGAACATGTGTATGACTCCCTTGATCAGCATTATAGCGAGGGATCACTGTATTTAGGTATCTCAGTCAAAGTGTGATTAGATCTCTGACATTTCTTGACATTCACTTCTCTTGTGATAATGAAAATAATTCACACATGGCAGCAGTATCATCTTCTTTGCTAGACAAGATTCATCAAACCACTTTATTCTATATTGATCCTTGGCATATTTAGCTTCCTGAAACAGTATCCACTGCTGCTATTTAATTGGATGCAGCTGAAAGAAACTGATGCAATCAGATTGCATGGTACATTTACTTTATAACATTGTATATGAACTGAAAGTGTTAAAAATTTTAAATAAATTTCAGATGGGTTTCTAAAAGAGCTGAAGGAAGTAGACACACTCAATAAATGTGTAATATTTATCTCAATAGATATGTTGTATTCAATACAATATCATACCTGTCAACCTCCTGAGACAAAAACCTGTACACCAGACCCAAAAAACCTTACAAAGACCAGATAAACCTTATGCCAAAGACAGGGCTGAGCAAATTTGTTTTTCATCCACTTGTCCAGGACAAGTGGTTTAAGAAAATTCTCTTGTCCCACCTTACTTTTCACTTGTCCCACCTTACTTTTCACTTGTCCCAAAATGGTAATCACTTGCCGAGATTTGATGAGATGTATGTACTTTATCCATAGAAAGAACAAATGAAATAATATACAACATAATTATTTTTTAAAAGAATTTAATTTTTCTAAAACAGTTGTTGATAAATGTTTGGTTACTTCAGGTACATGTATATATGTTTTAGCTGCTGGATTTTGAAAAAAAAAATGTCCATGTACATGTCTGCCACCTGCACCAGCACTAAGCCAGCAGTTCATAGCTGTGTCTGGGTTGAAGTCCTCAAGCTCTGGTCCATTTGGTGAAATGTTCATTAGAATTTGTACACTCTCTTGGTTTAAGGAATTCTCACACTCAGTAGCAGTCTTACGTTTTATCCCTCAAACTTTCACAAGAATTTTAATTCTTCCAATCGTCCTTATTTCCTTCCTTGTGAAAATAATTGAGCAAACTCATTTTATCCACATAGTAAATATCAGCTTCCTTGACAACTACTTCTAAAGTGATCATAACAAACATTTTCTCTTTTAAATACGAACAGAGCTCATTAATTAGCGTAATCGTTTTGCTTCAAACACAATATCGCGGATTGGACCTTCTTACAAGGTGTCCGCTTTATTTGGTTATTGTTATCTAGAGGATGATCAACCTCAGAGTTATTGCCCGGATTGAGTAAATAGTATAAATTATGAAACTTTTAGATGGAATAAATAGAGATCTGAGCAGATATATAGAATAGAATAACACGAGACCCCATACATGAAGCATAACAATTTAATCAATTACATAAACAAACTGAGATAATACATTACATTAGGAAGATACACTTCTTTTTGAAATAAATCATTTACTGAATTTCAAAACACAAATATACCTATATAAATAGCTGATCTGTTTTAAATGATAGAATTAGTTCATCATAGAATCAAGTTAACAATCGAAGTCATTGCCCCTGCATAACAGCATAACCTGGTTATCGATGCTCCCTCCAAATTCAGCGTTGCTGTTCTCTTTGTTCTTTCGCTTTTCCCCTCCTCACTCTCTCTATCTTGCCTCTGTCGGCCCTCAAACTTTGTGTGGGTAGGTGGATACGTAGGTACGTGGATGGAGCTATTTCCCCTTTCAAAATGAACAGAGAAGCAACCTTAAGCTTCCGTCAAATATCCTACTGGGAATAGAACCTTACTCCACTCTCGTTACATCAGATATCCGATCAGAATTCAAACAGATATCAAAGGCTATCTGGTCAAGCCAAACCTGGCAGACCATAAACAAACCTAGTTTCATAAGATTAATCTACTTCCTAACGGCTATTTCATCCCTAATTCACATTAACATCACACGAGACATAACAGTTTCAGTTCCCGTCTCAATTATACAAATGAATCAATGAAATTCACTTCATGGCTTAACAACCTTAATTTCACTGAATACGCATTCAAGTCTTTATCATACACATGTAGGTACATGAAATCATCTAAGATTGGTGAATTCACACGGATTCTCGCAACTCATATCAACTAAAGTAATGCATGAAATTCTTAGAATACATGATTCCTATAACAATCAAGATGACAAATTCAAACAATTCGTCAAACTCATATAAAGAAGATTATTGTACGAATTCAGACAAATGAACTCAACAAAATAGAAATACTCATATCAAGAAACTGATGTACAAATTTAAACAAATAAATTCAGACAAATAATTATATTGATATCAATGAATTACATGAGATTGATGCAAATACCTTGTGCTTTCAAGCCTTGCTCGCTTCTACCGCCAGAATTGTCCGTCAATTTCCAGACATCCGGTCCCTTGGATAATTGTTTTTACGAGAGAACTTCTCCTAAATTCAATCTCGGAGTCGAATCTATTTCTCTTGCAGAAACTTAGACTGACTAAATTTTGCAATGGGACATATTATAACCATGAAATTTCACGTGGGAAACATGCCCCTTATTTAGCATAGCCAATCAGGATTAAATATATCTACCGCCTTTTATAAATACGCGTCAAAAATGCGGTCATCGTAACCCTCTAGATTTTCAAATAACTGATTCTGGACAATCTCAAAAAGATAATGCAACTTCAACTAGCTAACAAATGGTTTCTGTACCCTCTCAACTCTGACATTTTCGATCCCAAGATCAAAGTTAACCTTTTCCTTCCAGTCTGTCTGACTTAAATAAACGAATGCTTAATTAAGAATCGATTTCTCCCACAACACAAACATTAAAACCATCGCAGTCTAGCGATTTAATTCGGTATCTTTCCTCATAAATCTAATGAATTGTTCTCTGCCAAAACTAATGTGCTCTTTGTTCTCTGCTGTGCTCTACCGAATACATCAACAGAAATTTGCACCCTTACAGTCAGTATGATCAGTTAAAAATGAAAGAATCATTACTGTCATTTAATCAATTCATAAAGGAAACCAACACTGATGTTGATAAATAATTACGCTCACTCGCTGGATTACAATCAAAGTGAGCCACTTGTGAGTATCTGGTTTGAGTAAACACGGTGCAACAAAGCCGCTTAAAACACTGCTAATTAATCATACCAGCTTTGTTTTGTTTGAGGTGTTTTGATTCGCCAATAAATTGGTCTCTTAGCCCAATATGCAGTCAAGCGGTAACAGAACGTGCACATATGCGATAGTTATCACTGACCACCTGTAGGTGTTATACAGGATGTAAATGTATACATGGAGAGTGGTAGAATCAAATATTCAGTATGCCCAGAGGGCATGAATGGCCAAATAAAGGTAGATGTAGTGATTAAAGCACGAAAATAAGGACTTGCCTGACTTTTTTAAAATAGGAAAAACACACTTGTCCTGGTGTTAAAGTGCTTAAACTAGAAGGACGAGCTGAATGGAATACAGCCCTCTCATTGGTTGACTGAAAATGATGTACTACGCCTACTGATAACCTAATTTTCAGTTGACCAATAAGGGGGCAGAATTCCATGCTGGAAAAAAGAAATAAAACTCTCAAATCGGCAAGCGAAAGACAGATCAGTATTTCGGGTAATCTGATAGGTGGTTCAAGCGATTCACGTTGTATTCTCGTTGTATCTCATGATAAAAATAAAAAATCCCTGTCAAATCCCGATCTTGGCGAAAATCGGTGAGATTTTTTTTTTTAAAATATAAAAAACTGTACAAAATGGTTGTACGGCCATATACTACAACCCCCCCCCCCCCAACCGTACAAATTACGAGATTCCTGTACAAGTTGACAGGTATGCAATATATGTGTTGTGTTCATGTTTTATTTTATTTTCATCATGTGCTTTTATCTGTTGTATTTAGGTCAGACTGTAAGACAAATGTTAGACATGTTGATTGTCATTGGTATCATTCATATACTGTATCAGAAAGTGTCTTGTAGCATATCTTATTACCGTATATACTCGCGCATGTGCCAATACCAACTGCAACTGCATTGACCCAGATCTGCCGTCGCATAATGCGCCGGCAGATCTGGGTCTTTGCAGTTTGTTGGGACTAATCAGAAGAACAAACAACATATACCCTGATCTGCCAGCGCATTATGTGACAGCGGATTGTGATCGATGTTGTTTGCATTTGGACTTGGTTTATACGTGAGTATATATGGTACATTTCTGTTTCATGCCATTTCCTCTGCACTGTATAATATGTATAACTCTGTAATAATTTGTTACCAACCATTTTAAAAAAAATTTATTTAGCTAAATGTCATACATGCACCTTACTTGGCTAAATATTAGCACATGATCACCACTCCTGATTATGATCGATTGGGTGTGAAATTAAAGAGACTGAAATCTATGGTTGTTTTTTATGTGGATTGAATCATGTGTCAGGCATGCACTTTTCAGTGATGCCAAATTGGATAAAGCAAATGTCATCTAGGATTAGATTGACCTGTATTGAATGGAAGATGATAATCTAAATTGGATTAATTATCTCTGATGGAATATGGCGATGTATTATGAAACTTTTAAATTGAACTTTTTTAAAATTCTGGAATTGTAGGTGGCAATTTCTGTACAATATATGGTGAAAAATCCCCAGCTTCCTGCTTATGTTTAAAATGCGGGGAAGATACTTTGGAATAATCGTAGCAGCCTCTGTAGACAAGATCATATGCTGCATGTAAGTTTCTGCAATTTAACATTTCAGACACAGGTTTTTGTTTCAAGTTGAGGCAAATGTAGACATGATGGAAGTCACCATACTGATTGCCGAATAAGTCACATAACAAGTTCTTTCATTGGTCAGTCGATTTTCCTTCCTATGGGCAGTAACTCTTTCTTTTGGAAGAAGGGACTTGATGAAAACTCTCTTATTGCTAGCGACATAAGCCAAGGGTTGATGTGGAACAAAGTGGATCAACCACCCTTGGCTGGCAAAGATGCAGTATTGTTGAATACAGTAAAAACCTACCGTATGTACTTGCTTGTAAGTCGAGTCCAACTGCAAACTGCACAGATCCAAATCTGCTGTCGCATAATGCATCAACAGATCTGGAACTGTGAAGTTTGTTAGAGTTATCAATAGAACAAACAGTATAGCCCCTGATCTAGAGGTGCATTATGCAATGGCAGACCAGGGTCTATGTTGTTAGTAGTTGAACTTGACTTATACATGAATATATACAGTAGTTTAGTTCATGGATAAGCTGTAAGGCATGGTAGATATACCAGGCATAGAAGGGAAGAATGAAGTGTGATTTTTATTTGTTTGCCATCTTTGAGATAACACTCATTCTAATGAGGGACACTATCTTCTCTGCTTTCACATTTTTATGTTGAAAGATTTTGCCTCACTGTAAATTCAATGAGAATAAACCCCAAATTGTAATATGTGTTAGCATGTTTCATGGTTAGAATCAACCAATATAGACATGTTAAGATACTAGCTAAGTCCACAGGACCATCTCCATCATCAGAAATTCTGACATTGCTTTCTGATGCACATGCTTTGTATAACTAATTTTAGCTACTACATGTATTTTCTTCTTTTTTTCCATTCAGAGTTGTTGCTCTAGTAACCAGTTTATGCAATAATTTGTCAGTCTTTCTGAGAAGAAAAAAAAATCCAACAAAACTGTACTTGTACTATAGACCTCTGTTTATATATATATTTATATTTATATTTATATTTATATTTATATATATATTTATATTTATATTTATATTTATATTTATATTTATATTTATATTTATATATATATTTATATTTATATTTATATTTATATTTATATTCACAGCTCTGGTGTATTGTAAACAAAAAAACCTCTATCATTACATTGGCACACCACCTGTATCATAGTCGAAAAATTTACACCCTACAATTTACATCCTACTAGCAGATAGGTCACATGAATTTACATCCTACTAGCAGATAGGTCACATGAATTTACATCCTACTAGCAGATAGGTCACATGAATTTACATCCTACTAGCAGATAGGTCACATGAATTTACATCCTACTAGCAGATAGGTCACATGAATTTTATTTTCATAATTCAGTAGCTACGTTAATCTCTCCAACTTAATTATGATGTATTTTTCTATGGCACACAAATGTTTTAGGGGCATATAGTGTTAAGTACCCATGTCCATATGTATGTATGTCTGTCCATCTGTCTGTCTATAAAATCTTGGATAAATATCACAGTTAGGCCAGTTTATCAGGTATTTATGTTCCAGAACACTTTTCTAGTTATAATGATTGTAAAAGAGTGTTTGCAGTTTTCTTTCAAAAAGTGGAAGGAGTATGGATTATGCATGAAGAGGTGATGTCATCATTGCATTAGATCCGAATCTAATGTACACATAATGCATGTATTCAAATTGTTATTGTGTTTTTTTATTTTCATAGATGATGTTGGCTGCTTATAACAGTATTGGAACCTGTGCACCTATGTCATTTTGCCAGTAATCTGTATGCCAGACTTTGTCTTACAAGTATTTCAGTACACTGTGCTGCAGATTTGTCTTATTTCTGTTAATTTTGAGTGACTTTTTGTCATTTCTATTTCAATAGATTGTCATTAACACCAGCAAAAGGTTGTACAGATCAACCAGCAATATGAGAATCCAAGTGGAGAGGTTCTGATTCAGTGATTATTGCTTTTTCAATCACAGTGGACCTTTTTATGCTCCCAGTTATGTCCGTAAGGGGTCCTAGAGTTTTACTCATATCTATGAAGTCACATCACATCACGTCACGTTATGTCTGCCAAGTCACATCACATCACATGACATTGTGTCTTCCAAAAATTGTGTTTATGTTCAGTAACTTTGAAGGACTTCATGGATTGAAACCAAATTTGTATGAGGCTTGCATATAGAAGTTAAATTTGATTTTCATCATATTAGAGCAAAGAATTATTTTTAGTTGTGGACCCTGTTTGACTTCAGACTTCTTTATTTCAATTGCATTGTATTGGCAGGTTCATCTGTGTTGTTATGGACTCATTTCTTGTTGTATTGGCAGGTTCATCTGTGTTATGGACTTTGGCAGGTTCATCTGTGTTGCTATGGACTTTGGCAGGTTCATCTGTGTTGTTATGGACTTTGGCAGGTTCATCTGTGTTGTTATGGACTTTGGCAGGTTCATCTGTGTTGTTATGGACTTTGGCAGGTTCTTCTGTGTTGTTATGGATGTTGGCAGGTTCATCTTTGTTGTTATAGACTTTGACAGATTCATCTGTGTTGTTATGGACTTTGGCAGGTTCATCTGTGTTGTTATGGACTTTGGCAGGTTCATCTGTGTTGTTATGGACTTTGGCAGGTTCATCTGTGTTGTTATGGACTTTGGCAGGTTCATCTGTGTTGTTGTGGATGTTGGCAGGTTCATCTTTGTTGTTATGGACTTGGGCAGGTTCATCTGTGTTGTTATGGACTTTGGCAGGTTCATCTTTGTTGTCATGGACTTTGGCAGGTTCATCTGTGTTGTTATGGACTTTGGCAGGTTCATCTTTGTTGTTATAGACTCATTTCTTGTTTAATTTAAGATAAACACATTTATTTACAAAATATTCAACTGCATATATTTGTCATTTGCTGTTATGCTGGTGTTCATAAAAAATGTTCTTTAGTTTAGATTTGGCTAATGTGAATGTACAGTATGTGCAAAATAGGTACACATTTATCAGTGTGATTAAATGTTCTGTGGTACATCTTAAAGGATAGAGAGATATATAGACATATAGATAGGTAGGTTGGTAGGCAGACAGACAGGCAAACAGAATACACCTTGACTTATAATTAGTTAACTGGAAAATCTCACTTTTTTCCTATAAAATGTAATTATTTTCAAATCAACTTTTGAAATTAATTTTGTACAAGAACTAAATGTAATAATTGCATGATGACATAATGCACCCCTTGTTAAAAATCAAGTACAGTACACCCTTACTATAAGGCCCTTCATTATAACACAGTTTCTGATATAATGTGGGTATGGTCATAGATCCCATTTCATCAAGTGGTAGCAAATTTGTGATGTACTTCATTATAAGGCAATCTTTCTATAAGGCACCATACACTATGGCTACACTGTACAAGCTTCAGGTATCAATCTTACTATAAGGCACCATACACTATGGCTACACTGTACAAGCTTCAGGTATCAATCTTAATATAAGGCACTATACACTATGGCTACACTGTACAAGCTTCAGGTATCAGTCTTACTATAAGGCCCTATACACTATGGCTACACTGTACAAGCTTCAGGTATCAATCTTACTATAAGGCACTATACACTATGGCTATACTGTACAAGCTTCAGGTATCAATCTTACTATAAGGCACTATACACTGGCTACACTGTACAAGCTTCAGGTATCAATCTTACTATAAGGCCCTATACACTATGGCTACACTGTACAAGCTTCAGGTATCAATCTTACTATAAGGCACTATACACTATGGCTACACTGTACAAGCTTCAGGTATCAATCTTACTATAAGGCCCTATACACTATGGCTACACTGTACAAGCTTCAGGTATCAATCTTACTATAAGGCTCTATACACTATGGCTACACTGTACAAGCTTCAGGTATCAATCTTACTATAAGGCACTATACACTATGGCTACATTGTACAAGCTTCAGGTATCAATCTTACTATAAGGCACTATACACTATGGCTATACTCTACAAGCTTCATGTATCAATCTTACTATAAGGCACTATACACAATGGCTATACTGTACAAGCTTCATGTATCAATCTTGCTATAAGGCACTATGCACTATGGCTACACTGTACAAGCTTCATGTATCAATCTTACTATAAGGCACTATACACTGGCTACACTGTACAAGCTTCAGGTATCAATCTTACTATAAGGCACTATACACTATGGCTACACTGTACAAGCTTCAGGTATCAATCTTACTACAAGGCACAATACACTATGGCTACACTGTACAAGCTTCAGGTATCAGTCTTACTATAAGGCCCTATACACTATGGATACACTGTACAAGCTTCAGGTATCAGTCTTACTATAAGGCACTATACACTATGGCTACACTGTACAAGCTTCAGGTATCAATCTTACTATAAGGCACTATACACTGGCTACACTGTACAAGCTTCAGGTATCAATCTTTCTATAAGGCACCATACACAATGGCTACACTGTACAAGCTTCAGGTATCAATCTTACTACAAGGCACTATACACTATGGCTACACTGTACAAGCTTCAGGTATCAATCTTACTATAAGGCCCTATACACTATGGCTACACTGTACAAGCTTCATGTATCAATCTTGCTATAAGGCACTATGCACTATGGCTACACTGTACAAGCTTCAGGTATCAATCTTACTATAAGGCACTATACACTATGGCTATACTGTACAAGCTTCATGTATCAATCTTACTATAAGGCACTATACATAATGGCTATACTGTACAAGCTTCATGTATCAATCTTGCTATAAGGCACTATGCACTATGGCTACACTGTACAAGCTTCATGTATCAATCTTACTATAAGGCACTATACACTGGCTACACTGTACAAGCTTCAGGTATCAATCTTACTATAAGGCACTATACACTATGGCTACACTGTACAAGCTTCAGGTATCAATCTTACTACAAGGCACAATACACTATGGCTACACTGTACAAGCTTTAGGTATCAGTCTTACTATAAGGCCCTATACACTATGGCTACACTGTAGAAGCTTCAGGTATCAGTCTTACTATAAGGCACTATATACAATGGCTACACTGTACAAGCTTCAGGTATCAATCTTACTATAAGGCACTATACACTGGCTACACTGTACAAGCTTCAGGTATCAATCTTTCTGTAAGGCACCATACACAATGGCTACACTGTACAAGCTTCAGGTATCAATCTTACTACAAGGCATTATACACTATGGCTACACTGTACAAGCTTCAGGTATCAATCTTACTATAAGGCACTATACACTATGGCTACACTGTACAAGCTTCAGGTATCAATCTTACTATAAGGTACTATACACTGGCAACACTGTACTAGCTTCAGGTATCAATCTTTCTATAAGGCACCATACACAATGGCTACACTACAAGCTTCAGGTATCAATCTTACTACAAGGCACTATACACTATGGCTACACTGTACAAGCTTCAGGTATCAATCTTACTATAAGGCACTATACACTGGCTACACTGTACAAGCTTCAGGTATCAATCTTTCTATAAGGCACCATACACAATGGCTACACTGTACAAGCTTCAGGTATCAATCTTACTACAAGGCATTATACACTATGGCTACACTGTACAAGCTTCAGGTATCAATCTTACTATAAGGCACTATACACTATGGCTACACTGTACAAGCTTCAGGTATCAATCTTACTATAAGGTACCATACACTGGCAACACTGTACTAGCTTCAGGTATCAATCTTTCTATAAGGCACCATACACAATGGCTACACTACAAGCTTCAGGTATCAATCTTACTACAAGGCACTATACACTATGGCTACACTGTACAAGCTTCAGGTATCAATCTTACTATAAGGCACTATACACTATGGCTATACTGTACAAGCTTCATGTATCAATCTTGCTATAAGGCACTATGCACTATGGCTACACTGTACAAGCTTCAGGTATCAATCTTACTATAAGGCACTATACACTATGGCTACACTGTACAAGCTTCAGGTATCAATCTTACTATAAGGCCCTATACACTATGGCTACACTGTACAAGCTTCAGGTATCAATCTTACTATAAGGCACTTTACACTGACTACACTGTACAAGCTTCAGGTATCAATCTTACTATAAGGCACCATACACTATGGCTACACTGTACAAGCTTCAGGTATCAATCTTACTATAAGGCACTATACACTATGGCTACACTGTACAAGCTGCAGGTATCAATCTTACTATAAGGCACTATACACTATGGCTACACTGTACAAGCTTCAGGTATACTAGATTTGTGTTCCTCTCTAATACATATTCAGGTACAAGTACTGTTACTACATTTACCTGGCAGACAAACATCACTGAGTCATGTGCTGACTTTTGGAGATACAAGTTTTGTTTGAAACCAAGTCATGTGCTGACTTTTGGAGATACAAGTTTTGTCTGAATCTGTCCATCAGGTTTTCAGTAGATAATTTAGTATTGTTTTTCTTCATTGCACTAAAGAGATTGAGCTACAAAATATACAGATTTAAAAGTGAAAACCTTTTCCCCAAACCTTTCATTAATTCATCTGGAGGGTCAAGTGATCAAGAAAACTGAAATGTGACCAAGACAGTACAAGAAATCAAGACTGAGCAGCAAATAACTGTAACTTCCAGGTTGTCTAGTTGGCTATTTGGCAAAAAAAAAAAACTAAAAACTAAAAACACCCCTCCCCAGCCAAAAAAGACAAATTCAGCAATTTTCTTCACAAAATTGAATATTTAGATTGGAGCAAAAAGGAATAGAGATATAAACATTATCTTAAGATGTTTCCATAGTCTCCCATCATGGCAGATTATCATGGCAAAATACACCACCACTTATAAAGGGGTCATAGAGAAATTATTATAATTATAATTATTATTATTATTATTATTATTATTATTATTATTATTATTATTATTATTATTATTATTATTATTTTTACAGACTTAATCAAGAAAGAATTAACTTACAAGTACATACACTTCAGAATGAGTATATATGGTATATGATGTCATTTATGGGCAGAATTAGCAAAACACTGCAATCTATACCTCCTGACACCAGATTGTTCAATCTGCATTGAATGCGAAACATATTAGTGCAGGTGCATATGTGCAGATGAAGATTGTCTTGATCAAATATTATTTACTGTACAAATTCAAATTCTGCCAAATTAAAACAATGTTATTCACAGTAAAGACCATGGTGCAACATGATTTAATTACATGTGCTAAGTCCATTATAAATTCATACATTAAGTCACAAATTTGTACCGTATATACTCATTTATAAGTAGAGTCCAACTGCAAACAATTTCGACCCAGATCTGCTATTGCATAATGTGCCGGTAGATCTGGGTCTATGTTGTTTGTTCTACTGACTACTACTAACAATCTGCATAGACCCAGATCTGCAGGCATATTATGCGATGGCAGATCTGGGTCTGTGTAGTTTTTGCAGTTGGCCTCGACTTATAAGCAAGTTTATATGGTTTGCACTTAATGCACTAGATTTCCAACAAAAATGTTTTACCCTGAGAAAAACAATTATAATTGATAGTATATGATCCTGTTCTTAAGAAAAACTTTGATATATGGAGGTTTCATGTACTAAATAGGCCTTGAAGTTCTATAACTTTTTAAAGTTTCAAATAATTGAAGTGAGACTTTCACTAGTCACTTATAAATCACTTGAGTCATCTACAGCACTCCCTCATTTTAGCACTCTACATTATGTTTCCTGTTATAAGGCAGGTGTGGTCATGGCTCCCATTGTATTATGTAATAGTAAAATTATATATATCATGTACTTCATTATAGTGTACCGTATATACTCGCTTTTTGATCCGATACTGCAAACTGCATAGACCCAGATCTGCTGTCACATAATGTGCCAGCAGATCTGGGTCTAAGCAGTTTGTAAGGACTAATCACTAGAACAAACAACATAAACCCTGATCTGCCGGCGCATAATGCGCCGACAGATCAGGGTCTATGTTGTTTGCATTATACGTGAGTATATACGGTAATATTATAGCAAGGATGTATACTCAATGACTCCCATGAATTGTGTTATATTGAGGGAGTGCTGTATTGTTGTTTTTGGAGATAAAAGCACATCGGATTATAAATGTGTATATTTGGTATACAGTGTTATCTATATAATTAAATTAGCTCATTTGTTTAACAAAGCACTTTATATCTATCCCACTCCTGACACCAGATTACTCAGTCAGGATTGAATGCAAAACATATTTGTGCATGTGCATAAGTGCATACAGCAGTTGTGTCATGACATAATATGTTTTTTGTCATTAAAAATGTTTTGCTGTGCAAGGTAAAGTGCACATATGGATCTTGATGAAACTTAATACCCAGGCAGTCAGGCACTAGATAGCTTAATCTAAAGTGCATGCAATGCATGCTCATGCACGTGCATATGTGAAGATAACAGCTTTGTCATGATGTATATTTTTGGCCTTTGACTGGAGGCTTGTATGTAAATGGATTTGGATGAAATTTGTTGCACATATGTGGACTTACATCACTCTCCAGGGCATGAAAATTCCACTCCACTCATTTACAAGCGGTGGCTGAGGAAGGGCAAGTCGCTTTTTCAAGATGCTCGTCCGATTGGACGAGTGGCATTGTTAGCAGTGTCAGTATTGTGTACAGTATTGGATGGGTAAAACTGATGCAGGGCAAGTAAAAATTCAGAGTCACTTGCCCTGCAGGACAAGAAACCAGCTGAAAATGTTTTGAGCCCTGCTTCCTCCCTATAAGGCCGTTCACATGGTTTCTGTCAAAAGGCAGGTATCGTCATGGAAACCATTTCAATAAGTGGTAGTAAAATTCTGCTTCTTTATATTGTGGTCTCATTATTTAGGTCCCGGCAACTAATTGTTTTATGAGCTATGGAACTAGCCTATGTGTGGTGGTATATTAAATATCATATTTAAAGGAATGAAGGTCACTCGATCGCTGAAAATAATTAAAAAAAAAAATAACGTAATTTTTCAGAAAAAGCCTGAGTATGGGTAAATTATATGCATTAGTGCGCTTGAATCTATGCTACAGCCATTTTTATTTTGTTGATGTCACAATACAGACAGGTTCAACTGGATGTAAAAGGGAGATCTCAACAGATTGGATTTTTTTTATAGTGGGCACATGGAATTTTCATCATTTTTTTCTCTTGGATAGATCATTGATAAGATGTAAGTGTGATTAGCCAATCTTAGCACCAAAGTATAATAATTTGCCCAAATATTTGCATTATGGTTGATGGGAATTGAATTAGTTGTCTGATATATAATAAGTACAATCCCATTCTCACCCATTTTATCAGCCAGATTCGCTGAATTGGATTGTAATTTTAGGAACAAGTTGTCTGTTGTGCAAGTTTGAGATATTTTTACTTACAGCACCAATTTTTAGTCACACTAGATTTGAAAAAAAAACTGCTGTGTAATGCATTTCCTCACCAGTACTATTAATAATATGTGTCACCCAGAGTCTATCTGGTGTAAATTCAAGCACATAATTATTTGATTACAAATTCTCAGCTTTCAAAGGTGCAACTATATGATTGCAATTATTAAAATCTAGGGATGAAAAATGTAGTTTTTCCCTATTTTGTCAAACTGTCCACATCTACTCAGACAAAATCAGACCACTAAATGAGTCACTAAATGAGGTTGCATGATCACTATATGTAAGGTGTTGTATCTTGAAATGATCACTATATGTAAGGTGTTGTATCTTGAAATGATCACTATATGTAAGTTGTTGTATCCTGAAATGATCACTATATGTAAGGTGCTGTATCTTGAAATGATCACTATATGTAACGTGTTGTATCTTGAAATGATCACTATATGTAAGTTGCTGTATCTTGAAATGATCACTATATGTAAGGTTTTGTATCTTGAAATGATCACTATATGTAAAGTGTTGTATCTTGAAATGATCACTATATGTAAGGTGTTGTATCTTGAAATGATCACTATATGTAAGGTGTTGTATCTTGAAAATGTAAATTGGGAATTTATTTATGATAATTTTGTTTCTGTTTTTCTATAATTTTCATCCATTTTCTTAAATGTTTGACTGATTTTATTACAGGTGAATCTCTCTGTCTCAGGTACAACACTGCAAGTGGTTGAGGAAGCATTTTCTTTTGATATCGATACAATATTTAACCTGGGATTTCATTAACAGTGAAATGGGCTGCTTGCTTTCTCAAACATGGTGAAAATTGATGTTTGTGAAGGAGTGGGTTCCAAGATTTACTTCCCTTTGCCATGGCAATCACTGGACATGCACACCATTCATATAATAATTGCAAGATATCCCCATTTAAAGGAGGAAAAATATTGATTTTATGTAAGTACATTCAATGACGTTGAGTAATATTTTGAGAAATGCCAAAATTTTTAATATTTTATATTGACTTGGAGCATATGTAACAATTCTGGATTACCTCCCTTTGTCAGAGTTTATGTTCCAGTATGCGTCAAAATTCATTTAGCTTAGGATATGCACTACATATCCACTTAGGAACCAAATTACTTCTTTTTGGATATATTAAGAAGTTTCAGAGGGAAACTTGTTCCTTTGTGGAAAATGTTATCAGTTTATCATATCAGCTGGTTTCCAAATTGAATAAAATTTTTAATATCTTCAAAACAGTAATTGCTAGACAACTATGCTTTTGCAGGATGTTTCAAGGAACAGTTCTGTTGACTATGAATACTTAGTATCAAAGTAAAATTTGATTTTAGGTCACAGGCAACTGTTTCTATGAACTACAGAATAAACCTATATGTGGTGGTATATTAAATACCGTTTTTTAAAAGAATGATGGTTGTTCATTGGTTGAAAATAATTACAGGAAAAAATTAACATAATTTTTCAGAAGAAACCTGCATATGGGTAAACCGTTTGCATTAGTAGTCTTGAACAAACAGCGCTTTTTTTTTATCGCTGTCAGCACACTGGTATTACTGGATGTAAACGGGGAGATCTCACTGGGCTGGATTTTCATAGTGGGCACCTACAAGAAAATTTTTGTCGAAAATGAGGAATGCATTGTTTTAAAAGTTTCCTCTTGAATAGATCGTTCATAAGCTGTAAGCATGATTTGCCAATCTTAGCATCAAAGTATAGTAATTTGGCCATATACATGTATTTACGTTATGGTGTATGGGTTTTGAATTAGTTGTTTATGCCTATAAGGTGGTGAACTACATGGCTCCCATGGACAGCATTATAATGAGGGAGTGCTGTATATAGCGCAATAATTTATTCAGTATTAGAGCTGCAATCAGCAACCTAAGTGACTAGGTTAAAGGTCAAGTGATGAAAGACCAACAGTTATAAATTGTTTTGTTCTCAACCTACCTGTGTATGAGAGTATTTGGCTTTTTAAATGTTGAATATTTCGTTGAAATTTTTTATATTGCATTGAGGAGTCTAACAGTAGATCAGTAAATCTTCTTACCTATATCTATATATAAATGTAACAAAAATTATGAGATTTTGTTACACAATATTTAAAAAAGATCAACCTTTTTAATAACAAAAGTAAAATGACACCCTGCAGAAAAAGGAGATAGAAGATTTAATGAATGATATATTACAAAGTGGTATTGATTATCCTATGCAGAATACTGTATTATCATTTATTTTCATGGGTCTCAATTTTCGTAGTTTTGTATAAAAAAAAAAATTTTTTTCGTGGGTACTTAAATTAGAGATTTTGCCTGTCAAAGTTTGCATATTTTTAGGTTTTTAATTTCATCAATTTACCTCTACAAATACCCCAAATAAAGAATACAAACAAACAAAACTATGATGACAACAAACGGCAGTTGCTTCGATGGTTAAAAGAATACTACCATCTGTACGAGCACAAATCAAACACCTGTCAGGATCAATCACTTACACTCGGCATCAAAGGAAGCCGATGCAGCCAACAACACTAAGCTAATCAGTTATTAAAGTACATGTGTATGATCTCTTTCTTAAAATACTGTCCAAAAAGATGCACCATCAAGTACTTTATGATGACCATGGTTTTAACACGGTGGTTTAAGAGTTGTAAAATTCAATTTAGATTCCCATTGGTTTGGATAATGTCATCCTTGCACATGTGAACCAAACACGTGATCAACTTCCCCTTACTCAATGCAGTTAGCAGGCAGTGTCAACATTTGATGTGTTCAGGGCCCATCAAAGTGCGAAGATGCTAACTAATTTGAAAAACAATGGAATCACATCTTTGTTTGAGCCCGCCTCATGTATGAACCAACTTCAACCACTAGACTTTACTTAAAACCTCATAAATCAAGCTGATTCATGCTGGATGGATAATCGTGGCTCACGCAGAAATGTGTGAAAAATTAGACCTAATTATCCATGGCTTTGAGAAAGCTTGACTTGTTTAATTCAACAATTTAAGGATTATTTACCTAACAACAAACATTTGTGTGTACCAGCAGACTTGATTGACACGATGTTGATTCTGTGGTTTTGTCCAAAAATCAGTGAAGTATGAGCTCAATACTCTGCGGTAATTAGTGACTATTCAGTGTTTCATTAGTAATTGTGCTTCAGGCAATAGTTTTAGTATTTTACAGTCTTGTTGTTCATTGTGATTAGGCATGCATGGATAAAATGAGACATTTTTTCTCAGGGATTTAAAATTTCTACAACAGTTTCACTTGAATGAAGAACCAATTTAAAAAAGTATTAAATCTAATTTTCATATACCAGTATCATTTATTATTCTTTCATTCATTTTCATTAATACTAGTCTTTGAATACCATAACATGCTCAGAAAAACATTTCCCAAACACTCATCCCTGGGACTAGAGAGTTGCAAGAGTTACTCATCCCTGCCCTCATTATACTCAACAGAGTGCACTTTTCCACTACACTGCTTACGCTTTTACTAAAGAACCACATACCTACCTGATGCAAGCTTGATACTAAAATGGGTAAAAACCATGAAAATATTGTTAATATACATGGCTCCTTAGATAAACATATAATAAGATACAATGTTTGTAACTCGAGAAATTGCAGTTGTACACACAACCCTTTCTTAGTGGTATTTGCACTTGCAGCGAAACCTTTCGGTAATCTAGATGTCATAATTTTCCCTTTCAGTGAGCTATCACACATCTTTATGAGTTTGATATGAGAGAAGTTAAGAGACAGAGAATGTCAACATTTTATGATTTTCGTCTGGTCAGACATTGTTATTTGCAGAATCAGAGATTTTTGTTGCTTTTTTTTAACTAGCCTTTTTTACTGTATTTAAGGCACTGCATGATGAGCCTTAAAATCATGTCTGTTCATCTGACTGGCTCTCAGTACATCCAGCTGCCATTCCATCTATTTATCCATCCTTCAACAGTTTGTTTTGTACAAGATAACTTTACTGGAAATTGTTGAATTTTAATTAAATTCAGCTTTATACTGATGATACCTTGAATGAGTTTGATTTCCTCTCTTTCCGGTCATCATCAAGATGAGTTATGGCCCCTGATTGCTTGTCCTCCTAACTATCACTTCTGCAGCCGAACTTTTCGCAGGATTGTTTGATTTCAACCAAATTACTTTGGGCTTGTAGCTATGCGTTGATGAAACCTTAAAACGAGTTTGATTTCCAGCATCCTACGACATCATTTACATGAGTTATACCATCTGATTTCTGGTCACCTGACACTGGTTTTCACATCATTGCTTTACCAAGATTTGTTGGATTTCAGCCAGATTTGTCTTGTGAGTTTATATTGATAAACCGTTCAATGAGTTTGATTTCTAGCATTTCATGACATCATTTACAGGAATATGCCCCTGATTGCTGGGCATCCTGACTGGCTTCCACAGCATAACTTGCCAAGGTTTGTTGGATTTTAACCAAAGACATTGAGTAGGTTTGATTTCCAGCAATTCATGATATCATGTGACAGGAGTTATACACATTGATTTTATATCCTCCTGACTTTGGTTTCCGCAGCATTATTTTACTGAGGATTGTTGTATTTCAACCAAATTTAGTATGCACCTTTATGTTGGTAAGATATTGAATGAGTTTGATTTCTGGCATACCATCACACCATTTACATGAGTTATGGTCCCTGATTGTCTGCCCTCATTACTTAGATTTCTGAAGCATTATTATACCAAGGTTTGTTCGATTTCAACCAAATTTGATTTTTTGCTTTATATTGATAAGATTTTTGATAAGTTTGATTTCCAGCATTCCATGACATCATTTACAGGAACTATGCCCATTGATTGTCAGTCCTCCAAAACTTTTTTTCCACAGCAGTTCTTTACTAAGAATTATTTAATTTCAATAAAATGTAACATGCACCTTTATTTTTGTAAGGCCGCCTTGTCACTTGTTTCATCAGCCGGTCCATTGCAAGGACAAAGAGGAATGGCAGTAGAATGCTGCCTTGTTTCACTCCAGTCTCCACTTTGAAACTTTCTCTTAGTTGGCTGCATTGGAAATTCTCATATTGTGCCCTGATGATGTTGACCATTTTCTGTGGGATGCCATAATCACCTAAAATCTTCCACTGTGATGCACTGTGTAAACTGGAGAAAGCTTTCTCAAAGTCAACAAACATCACATAGAATTGTTCCATTCCTTATTGAAATCATTTCAAAATATTAAAGAAGGGAAGAAATTGACTTGTGAATTTAGTCAAAAGTCCATTTCAGCCAGTAGCATCAGTCCTGTCAAGGGATTCTTGTTTATATAAAGGACGGAAAATTTGGGGTCTGTTAAGGGAGGTGGATATTTTAGGGAGGTATAATGTGAGTGGAAAATAATAGTAGGTATATGATAGGTGTGTCTGCTGAAGTGTCCAGGTTGCTGTTACAAAAGGGAACATTGGACTGAAATTTCAGAATGTCTTTATCTGTGACTTTGTTTGGAAAAAAAGGAAATAAAAACCGTAAGTCCTTTGCTAACTTGCCACTAGAAAAGGACAAGTCAATTTGTTTAGCCTCAACATAACTGCTACAGCACTCCCACATTATAATGCTCTCCATTGGAGTCATAGAGTATACCACCTTTTAGTGGAACCACCTTATAATGAAATACATAATACATACAATTTTACTACCACTTAATTAAATGGTATCCAAGATCATACTTGCCTTATAACATGAACTGTGTTATAATGAATTACCTTATAGTGAGGGAGTGATGTACTTTTAAAACGATTTTGGTTTTGTTTTTCAAGTGGATCCTCTAGGCTGACCGAAAACTGAAATATCTCTAATATTAGAAAATCACTCGATTTTTTTCTTCCTTCTATGCAGCAAGCATGAAATAAATAAAAGCATATGGCATATTTTTATTATTAGCTTGATCATATCAATAGCATGATCAACTTTAATGAAAACACTCAGTGGCATTGTTGACCCCTGAATGTCCACACTTTACTAAGCCAAACTCGGGTCAGGAAAAAATATATTAAGATGTAATGTGTTTTCTGTGGACAAACTGTCGATTTTCTTACACTGATTTGAGTTAGTGGCTAGAGAGTGTTCCAAGATCAATATGCAGGAATCGTTACCAAGTTCCATCCCTCTCTGTTATTTATTGATACTGCAGCAGCTGATATTGAAGTCTGAGTTCATTATAATTTGTCAAACAAGCTCACTGCATTTTGTGGAAGAGGATTTGGAATATTTTGGAAAGTATTTTTGAAAACTATGGAGAATGAAGATATTACTTGGCTGTGATAGTAAGTATATACTAAAGAGTGTGCTGTAGCACAGTGATGTTATATTCATTATGGATTGCAGGAACCATGGTGGCTCAGTAGTTAACATGCTGGATTGCTGATAAGAAGGTTGTTGGTTTGAATCCTGCACAGACCAGGCTGAGTTAGCTGCCATGGTGTATATAGGCAAGGCACTTCACACCAATTGCATTGGTACTATATAACCTTTAATGTGTTGATGTACTATTAAACAGCAACTAACCAACCATCATAATGCATTACACTGTATTACTATAGCCATTGCCACAGTGGAGTAGCCATAGCCACAGTGGAGTAGCCATTGCCACAGTGGTGTAGCCATAGCCACAGTGGAATAGCCATTGCCACAGTGGTGTAGCCATAGCCACAGTGCAGTAGTCATTGCCACGGTGGTATAGCCATAGCCACAGTAGAGTAACCATTGCCACAGTGGTGTAGCCATAGCCACAGTGGAGTAGCCATAGCCACAGTAGAGTAACCATAGCCACAGTGGAGCTTCAGGCTGGGTTGTATGCATTTTATTCTATGTTAAAGAATGTATCATATTTTGGTGGCAATCTGAAGATTTTAGAATTGTTTGTTAACATGATGTTCATACCGTATATACTCGCATTTAAGTCTGATCCAACTATAAAATGCATAGACCCAGATCTGCCATCGCATAATGCATGACAGATCTGGGTCTATCCAATTTGTTAAGAGTAATCAGTCGAACAAAATAAACATAGACCCTGATTTTGGTGTTGCATTATTGCAACTGCAGATCAGGGTCTCTGTTGTTTGCAGTTGGACCCGACTTATAAGGAAGTATAGACAGTATACTCTTTTTTTTTTTATCTTTGCTTGCTCACATTTAATTTGTTGCAAATTTTATACCACTCATCAAACCCGAATGATTAAGTAAAAAAAAATTGCATCTGAAATTCTTGAAGAATAACAAAATTATTTTCAGTTCATATGAATCTATAGAAAATGACTGGAAATTCAAATCTGAATAAAAGAAAAAAACATGTCTGTTTTCTTTAAAGCATTTAATACACTTGCAAAGAAACAATATTTCATAGACGTTCTCAAATATATCACCACACACATACACGTGCAAACACTCACATACATAATCACAACCACACTGACATTCAATAAAAACATACACCAATTTTCCATCGTTAAAATCCATTGGATGTTAAAATATAGTCTTAATAAGATGCTGTCTTTGCTGAAGGTAATGCAAGTGTCATTTGTGTTCATCTTTGCACTCATTAGAGACTGGATGGTACTGTTGTTCAAACTTCCCTGCTGGATTCTCTGAGCGAATCCTGATCAGAACCGAGTTGTTCTTGCCGACCATAATGTTAGTATTGTCATCACTGTATCCAATGCAGTTTGACCACAAGATATGCTTGTCTCTAGAGAAAAAAGGAAATATACATCCCATTTGGGTCTGACCATTTCAGTGTGTGGGGGGAGGGGACATACTTTTTTCAAGCTTAATGGGTTCTGATAGGTAATAAAGCAGAAATCTGGACCAGTGAAGTATCGAGAGCCTGTTAAGTGTGAAGTTTAATAATCACAATGAATGTCATTAGTGGTCACTTGACAGTGATCTTGTGAATGAAACTAAAAATGCTATTGGATTTTATAAAAGAAAATTCTTTGCAGTGAACTATCAGAATAGCAACTTTTCCTTTTTCATTATTTGACCGTATACTGAATTGTATTAATTATTATTGTAACATTTTCCATTGAAATCTGAATCTGATTCATGTTTATACTTGCTGTTTTATTATAGTATGAAGAGAATACATATTATGGCACAAAAAAAACCCACTTGTTTTGTTTTCAATCCCTCTGAAATCTAAAATTTATGCCGATAAAACATCTAATGGTTTAGAGGCCAATCTACTGATCAAAATTTGTAAATCTACTGGTTTGAAATCCTGGTTCTGTCACATATATGTAAATACCTCTGTCCAGAATGCGTGTTAACACAATCTCTTTATCAACACAAATCAACTGTGTAAACATGAGCATGTGCTTATTATTGTCTTTCAATCAATCTATATCATGGTCAAGATCATCCTGAAAAACATGGGTTGATTAATAGTTGGTATTTTAACAAGATTAATATAACGAATGATATTAAAGAGAACTAATCTCAAAGTTCAATTCAGCGAGTCGAATATTTGTTGGCTTGTCCTGATGTTATATACAGGTGGTGCTGCTATGTCGATAGATGTCGTACACTACAGAATGACTAATGTTGATATGGTGTTGCTGTATGCGCAAAGAATGAAATGCTCCCTCTTGCTGCTGTGCTTCAAGTCAAACTCCGTCAACCACGAGTTCTGAAATTTAGTTTTGCTGGGCTTTGCTTGCTTTGCTGATAGCTCATTGTCTTCTGAATCACTGCAAATGTGTATTGACATTTGCTTTCAAAAATGAATCACACTTGAACAATATTCCATCTACTGAAATAATCATATTTTGTGTTTTATATCTGGAGTAAAATCCAACTTCAAAGAAACATTGCAGCTGTTCACAAACTTGCCATAAAGATGGCTTACACATTCTCATTCAAGCAATGATGTGTAATAACTTTTGTTCTTCAACATGCATCTCTTTGATTTACCGGTACCTATAACTTCAAACGAATTTGGGTTGTTACATTTTGTAAACTTTACCTATGCAAATTAGCCTAATGGGTTCCCACACAGCAGTCTTCAAAGGACTTAACACATCACTCTGGCTATTGTCAGCCAATTAAGTAATATGTGAAATGGTGGTTATTTATACCTGACTACATTGCTTTTAATTGCCTCTGTGACAATTAGCTGTTTTAACTGCCCCAAGGATTGTTTTACATGAGCTCTAAGCAGGACTGTTTACCAGTTATATATGTATACATGTTAGGGGCATATACTGAGGTGGTGTTTTTTTTTTTTTTTTTTTGAAGATACACTGTAATTGAAAATTGTGTTTTTTGAAACATGACCATATCAACAGTTTGGCAGTAAAAAAATCATGTTTTTAGTGTGACACATCATGTTTTTAGTGTGATACATCGTGTTTTTAGTGTGACACATCATGTTATGGCAGGTATGGAAAAGACTTCTTACGATGTCTAGTATGTCCTCAATGAATACGGTGCTGCTCAGGCATCCAATACGGCAGACACAGTTGCCATCTTGATAATCATGTTGATACTACTTCTGAATGAATGGTCATATCAGCAAGGCGTTTTCATTGAAAGACTTCTTATGAAGTCTAGTTGGTCATAAATGAAAATGATGCTGATGTGACCTACAATATGGCCACCATAATGGCCATCTTGAAAATCTTATTATCACTACTTCTCCTAGATGTTTGCTTATATTAACATTGTGCTTTCACCAGAAGACTTCTTATGATGTCTAGTTGGTCCTAAATGGAAATAGTGTGAATCTAATATCCAATATTACCACCATAACAACCATCTTGAAAATCTTGTTATTGGTGCTCCTCCAAAACGGAAAGTCGTATTAACATGTGGTTTTCATCAGAAGACCTCTTATAATGTCTTGATGGTCGTAAATAGAAAGGGTGCTGATCTGATGTCCAATCTAGCCATCAATTTTGAATATTTTTTATGGCTTCTCCTCTTAAATCTTAAATATGGAGTCACTTTGATTTGGGGTTTTCATCAGAAGAGTTCTTATGGTGTCTGGTTGGTCCTAAATCAAAATGATAGAAACTGACCTTTAACATGGTCACCAATGGTGGCAAATCTTGAAAATATTATTTCTTCTCCCCACAAATAGATGACTATACATGTATCAACATGAGGGTTTCACCAATATACTTCTTATGATACTTTGTTGGCCCTAAATGAAAATGGTGCTAATCGTATATCCAATATGGTTGCCACAGCAGTTATTCAGAAATCTTGTTATCACTGAAGAATATCAGAGAGGGTTTCAACACTTAGCAGTTAAAAGGAAGAAATGGTCTTATCTTGAATTCCAGGAAATTCTTTCCGGCCAGTAGAGCATCAGTCTCTTTGTAGGACTCTTGTTTCTGTTTATTAGCTATCTTGTAAGCATCTGAGAACTTGGTATTCTCACCTGTTGACCCTCTTCAATTCATTTGTACATTGCTTTCTCTGTCTCTCTCTCTCTCTCTCTCTCTCTCTCTCTCTCTCTCTCTCTCTCTCTCTCTCTCTCTCTCTCTCTCTCTCTCTCTCTCTCTCTCTCTCTCTCACTTGCCTAATTGTGTAGCTGCATTCATTGCATTGAGGACAAAAATATGAGCACATATACATGGTTATTTTATACAACTTGACTACAATCATGGCAACAAATAAACAAGTCTGAACAGTTACCTTTCACACAATTCACAATCTCTGAAGGCCATTGTAAATGTAAGAAAAACATTTTGGGGGGGGGGAGGGGTGTACATATCCTTGTTGTTGCCAAACATCTGTACAGTTAATAATTCTCTGCTAATTAAACAAATGTTTATGTAATAACTAAACATTTATTCATCCTTACATACTGTATTTTACCCAACCATCTCTCAAAAATAATCAGTGCACTTTTTCATGCTGTTTGTTTTTTTGCCACATTTACTGCAAAAAAATCCCATAATTCACTTTGCATTCCAAACATTTATCAATAGGTCAGAGACAGTAACATCTCCGCAGTAAATGGTTCATGACGGTTTCTTGCT
Organism: Margaritifera margaritifera; assembly: GCA_029931535.1. Lineage (NCBI taxonomy): Eukaryota > Metazoa > Mollusca > Bivalvia > Unionida > Margaritiferidae > Margaritifera > Margaritifera margaritifera. The sequence continues at coordinate 1,195,662 of JAQPZY010001559.1, forward strand.
TAGTCAGGAGAAAGAGAGGCATGGAAGGAATTCTATAGTACACAGTTTTAGGGCTAATTGACCTGAGAGATTCAGTTTTTGATATGGGCCAAGAAAATTTATATTTATCTTCATTTAATTTGATTGTGCAGTGATTTTTCACATTTTATGAGGCAGTGGTATGAGCATATTGCCCAAGTGGAGGAATTATGCAATATACAATCTGTATATTAAGTATATATGCTTATTTTATACCCTTTGCTTCTACAGAGGCAGTCGTATTTAGTAATACTTGCATCTGTCCATCACACAATTTCATTAGCGAAACTAGTCTGAGACTCACAGTTTTTGATCAATTGCCATGAAACTCGGTTATATTATGGTCGTCACCTAAAGATGGCATATCGATAAAAAGCACTTTGTTCCAAGGACTCAGATTTAATGCTTATGTACTTGTAAAATGTGAGTTGAGATTTCAGACTCGTGCATTTTTTTGCAGGGGCTAAATTGTTTATGATATATTGTAAAACTCCATAAAATATGTAAATTCAACAAAATCACCTGTTAAATTCAGAACGTTAATCAAAGCTTGTTTTGACATTGATTACCTTATTGTAAGATATGCTGTTTGGCATGTAGCCTAATGCTGTGGCCATACATGTGCCTGTTGATAACAACACAGTGGACTAGGGCACAACCATTATATTTTCAAGGGGAAGCAGGATATCTCTTTTGCATCCAACCATTTCACTCACAAATGTGCAAATATTTCTCTGATATTATCATCAGTTAGCAGAGTCCATGCTAGGTGAGATTCAGGTGATATAGTTGCCCCAGTGCCTGTCATTTCACCCAAACATGCAGAGAAAATGAAGTAGGCTTTGCCCTCTCCCAGAGTCAATGTCTCCTCCCCCCCCCATTTTTTTGTATTCAATGTGCAATATCAACTCTTGTGTCTGTTTTTGTTCAATGGGTGATGTCAAACAGTTTAAGCATCATATTTTGCACTTTTAATCAACTTTTGTGTCAGCTGAATGATTATTTATGTCTGCAGTTATGTTTCAATCCATGAGATTCCCACAGAAAAAGTAATACATGAGATTCCCACAGAAAAGGTAATACAAGAAGCTTGAATAAGTGGATGAAATTCCATGTATTCATAGTCCAATCATGAGTAAATATTACTCTCTGGAGGTTTATAGGTATATTGCTATTATAAGTAAGCAAGTTTATTTTGTATTTCAACCTGTAAAAATAAAAATAAAACACTTGTACCTTCAATATGTCACAGGATTTTGACAGTGACCTATTTTAGAGGTTGCTTTCTTTTGCAATACAATAATTTTTCTGAATAAAAATAACAACAATTTTAATATTTTGAGAAAGTTTAATGAGTATTTCTGTTGAAGAATTGATATTATTTGACTCTGGTTTAGTAAAATTGCTGTTTTAAGCAATTGTTGTAAGCATTCTGATTTGTTATTTCTCTGCTTTAACTTCTCTTACAATTGAAACTGGTAGGAAATTATTGCTGTTCTTTCTTATAGATAATAACAGTAACTTGTCATAAAAAGAAAAGAAAAAAATCAAAAAATGCTTGTAGTAAAAAGTTGAGTTCAGGTCCTGGCTCCCAATTTTTTTTTTTTTAGAGTTATTGCCCTTGTTGCCTTGTAGCTTAATGCAATCCATGACACAACCTATTTGCACAACTAGTCATATAGTATTTTATGGATTGCTATGAAACTTGCTAAATATTGTAGTCATCACCTGGAGATGTACATATCTACAAATTACTTTGCTCCAACAATTTGTTTTAGAGTTATTGCCCTTGTTATCTTGTAGCTTAATGCAGTGTGTGACATAATATCATTATCACAACTAGTCCTGCAGTTTTTGATGTATTGTGATGAAAGTAAGTAAATGTTACAGTCATAACCTGAAGATATGTATATCAACAAATCACTTTGCTCCGCAATTATGTAAAGAGCTTTTGCCCATTTTTGCCTTGCAGTGGATGGCATAATCTCATAAGTGCAATTAGTCTCTCAGTTTTTGATCTATTGCCATGAAGCTTAGCAAATATTGCACCTGAAGTGTGTATATTGACAAACCATTGTTCCCAACATTTTTGAGTTAATACCCTTTTTTGACTTGCAGCTGAATGCATTGTATGACAGACTTATGAATGCAACTAGTCCAGTAATTTTGAATAAATTGTCACAAAACTTTATATGTGTTATGGCTGTCATTGGAGAAGTGCATATTGACAAATTGCTTTACTTTCATAGTTTTTGTTGGAGTTATTGCCCTTGCAGCTGCATGCCGTGTATGAGAGAAACTTGTGAACGCAACTTGTCTTAGTTTTATATGCTGTGAAACTTGGTACTTGTTATGGTCATCATCTACAGATGCATGTATTGACAAATCTGTGTGCTGTTTTTGTTTACTTTTAGTTGGATAAAATAAGATATATGACAGAATTTTGTGAATGCAGTTACTCTTGCAGTTTTTAGTAGATTGCTGTGAAACTTACATTTTGTGCTCATCATCAGAATATGTGCATGTTGACCACTCATTTATTCACAATATTTTCAGAAGAGTTATGGACTCTTTTTTTACTATAGACCCATCTCCTTCATGCAGTAGGGATGGGATGTGGAAGAGGTGGGGGTATGTTTACATGAGCAAATAGCTTACCTTTCCTTTCTACTAGCTGGAATTAGTGATGGTCATATATTTTATATGCACTTGTTGATAGTGAACTGTATCATGATGCAAGTGCTACCTTAGTATAGTTTGGATGTTTATGTATATTAATGAAATCTAAGAGCATATTGTTGATTAAAGTCAGCAAAAATAGCAAGAAGAAAAAAAGGACAGAATAAAAAAGACAGAATTAGAACAAAGTAAATAGATCAGTTGTTGTTCTGATCACTTAATCTAAGCATCAGTGCAAATTGTATGTCTTGGACTTGTGTTATATTGTGTCTTGGACTTGTGTTATATTGTGTAATGGACTTGTGTTATATGGTGTCTTGGGCTTGTGTTATATTGTGTAATGGACTTGTGTTATATTGTGTCTTGGAATTGTGTTATATTGTGTCTTGGACTTGTGTTATATATTGTGTCTTCGAATTGTGTTATATTTTATGCACATGTATGTTCTTAGTTTTGCTGAAAAATACAGGAGGGATCCAGGGTTCTTCCTAGGTCATTTTTGGGACCAAATAAAACCCCATTCCCAATCCAAAATGATGTTTTTTTTCCCAATTTTGATCTGAAAATTCAGAATTCAGACAAAAAGCAGTAAATACTTACATGACATTCCTCATGAAATACTTGTAACTTTAATTTAAAGATACAAAACAGACAAAACTCGTCTTGCAAACAAAAATTAATCCTAGGAGATACCAGTAATCTTTGTTTTCTTGTATTGGAAAATGTCCCAGTTCAGTAAGATTGTGTGCAATTGCTCCAATTCTGTGGGCCTCAGGCCACATGTCAAGATATCAATGAAAATCCCCAGACTCATATACACTTATTTACCATATGTATGTATGCTAATTGTCTGGATTTACAGTACATAGTGTAATGTTATTGCCTACAGTCACACAGGTCTATAAGATCTAGAACCAAGGGTTGCTATTCTTCTTTTTGTTGCCTGACTTTTTGTTGAAGGTGGGTGGGGGGGACATATTATCTGCGTTTCCATCTGTTGTACTTTCATTTCGCTGTGTAACTTTAAAGCCATACAAGATTAAGTTATGATACTTGGTATACTTATACACAGGATCCACTTTCTGTCCATCCGTCTGTCCATTACACTTTATGTCCATCCATCCATCCATCTGTCCCATTCACTTGAGAGAACCAGGATTTTAAACCAGTAGATTTACAAATTTTGATCAGTAGATTGGCCTCTAAACCAGTAGATTTTTTATCGGCATAAATTTTACATTTCAACAGGATGGAAAACAAAACAAGTGCTTTTTTGTGTGCCATAATATGTATTCTCTTCATACTATAATAAAACAGAAAGTTTTTGATTTTGTTGGAAAATGTTACAATAATAATTAATTAATACGAGTTAGTATATGGTCAAATAATAAAAACGGAAAAGTTGTTTATCTGAGCTCACTGCAAAGACTTTTCTTTGATAAAATCCAACAGCATTTTTAGTTTCATTCACAAGATCACTGTCTAGTGACCACTAATGACATTCATTGTGATTATTAAGTTTCACACCTAACAGGCTCTCAATAGTTCTCTAGTCCAGATTTCCCCTTGAATCACTTAGTATTTTGTGAAGAATGGAGAATATCCTCTCTGTATCGGCATTAGAATGTTGTAATTACAGGACAACCATGTTCAGCCGCAAAGAAGTTCTAACTTCAGTTTTCCTGTTACTGATTTTGTAAGGTTGCTGCCTACTCCTGACTTGAACTTGGGATGAATTCATGAGCCTCATCCTCAAGGGCTTCTTTGTCTTCATGGCTCAGATCCAAAAATCTTTTGCCATGTTTCACCACTGTAAATAAAAAATAAAGATTAATTTAGACTTGAAATAAAAATGAAAAAAAGTACATGATGTATTTATGCTTTTATGAATAATTTATCCAAACTTTAAAATTAATTATCTTGTAATATAGTTTTAAGTGATGTATTTTATCTAGGGCTTGAATTTAATTTATGTGCATGAAAACTTCAAATAGTTTATGAAATACAAAAGATGCATACCTTTGAAACACACAATGCAAACTCAGGACCTATGCTACTGTAAGTTTCTTAGAATTGGGAGAAAGCCCGTTTCTGCATTTTGACATGAATTGAACAAAAAACGTAAGAGCTGTCCTCTTAAAACATCTTGAACAATACAATAACAATTAAACAAGACAAAAGTCAAAATACTTACTCTAGTGTCTCTGCCGAAATAATTTTTTTATAGTCGGTCTCTTCATTTTATCTCCCTTCAACTAAGGGTTCACCGATTTTCATCAAAGACTCAGAAGACATCATGGACCACCTTTTATCCTTTATTACATATAACACCTCAGAAAACATCCCATATTTGGCCTAAAACCCAACAAATTCCAACAATGCGGTAATCAATTAGTGATAGACCGCGTAAAAATACTGTGTTTTTTTTTTTTTTTTTTAAATTATTTTAATTTTCAAAAGCGGTAGAATTTAACTACTAAACAGTATGTGCAGTGGATGGCCTTAAAAATGGTATTTTTGGCCTACCGCTGGTATAATCACATGTATGCTGTCCATCACACTTTCTGTCCATCCATCCATCCATCCATCCATCTGTCCATCACACTTTCTGTCCATCCATCCATCCATCTGTCAATCACACGTTCCCTTCTGCTCCATAACTTTAATGCTGTTTGAGGATAAGGAATGAAACTTGGTATACCTGTACATCATAACTAGAAAGTGTGTTGCATACAAAATTGGGGGTGCTATCTTCAACGTCAAGGTCACAGCACAGTATTTTACATTTTCATCACATTTTTCCTTCCACTTTATAATTTTAAAGCTGTTTGAGATTAAATTATGAAACTTGGCATACTTATAAATCATCACTAGAAGGTTTGTCCTATACCACATTGTAAGTGCTAACTTTAAGGTCAAGATGACAGCTCAGTATTGTACAATTCCATCAGAATGTAATTTCCACTGCAGAACATCACAACTGTTTGAGACAAAGGAATGCAGCTTGGCATCATCATTAGCAGGTGTATTGCGTATTACATTGTGGGTTTTAATCTTTAAAGTCAACGTCATGGTGTTATATGTTTAATTTTTCTATTACATATTTCTTCCCACTCTACAATTTTAGAGCCATTTGACATGAATTAAACTTCGCATAACTATATATCGTCACTGAAAGGTGTGTTATGCACCACATTGGAGGTCCTATCTTCAAGGTCAATGTCACAGGTGAATATTTTAGGTTTCAGTCACATATGCGCTTCTGCTTTCTAACTTAACAGCTGATTAAGATAAATGGATGATGCTTGGTATACTTGTATATTGTTTCTGGAGAATGTGTTGCATTGCTTGTTTGAGGTCTTAACTGTAAGGTCAAGGTCACAGGTCAATGTTTAACTGTTTCTTTTGTTTCTGCTTTATATCAAAAAAGCTGTTTAAGTACAGGGATGAACCAATGGTACACTTATGTTTGTCAGTTTGTTGGCATTCCATGTATCACAGTCAATGTTGTCTCTTCAAGATCAGGGCCAGTGATTATTTTTTTTAACCCTCTTTTCTGTAATTTTCATCTAATGCCTTTTGAGATAAGCATTTAAACTTGGTTACTTTCCATATCTGCCTAGTAACTTCACAGCTCTGTCTTAAAGGTCGCAGTCAGATGTCATTATTGTGATTTTTTTTTACCTAACCATGGTAGGAGGGGAGAAGAAAAAAAAATCACTGAATTTGATTCTTCTTCTTCTGGGTCTTGGAACTTGGTTTTTCAATAAGGCACAGAGAAAACTACATATTGTTATCATGTAGATTTAATCCCTTTCCTTTGAGTTTCATAAGCAAACTATCTTGGCCACTCATGCCAATTGGCTCCCACTTCATATGTCAAATTTTTTTTTCATTGGAAACATGGACAAACTAGTGCTGCAAAGAGTGTGCACTTTACAATAAAACTTTCCTTTAGTGGACACTAGCTGCCAAGGGACTGATTCATCATGTCCAATTCAAAACTAGTTTTAGAAATAACAAGGGTTCAGAGGAACACTGTGTTTTGCCTTTTTCAAAGTTATGGCTTGCATTCATGCTTTAACATTGAGTTTTATACCAATATTGAGGCTGCACAACATCATGCTCAGTATGTCTTGCTTTTCTTTTGTTGAGGTGAGACAATAATAACAGAAATGATACTAAAACATAATATGTTCATACAATCCAGTCCATTAAAAATCGGGTGTCCACTGGGGCAGGTTTAATTGTATTTTATATCGTTTTTAGTGGACTGTATTTTGAGGCAATGCCTGTCATGCATCTTAATTAGGAGATGGTATTCAGAATTCATATTAAATCAGTTGAAATGATATATATGGAAATTCTGCCTTGCTGTCATCATAAATAGACTGGTTTTCTGTATATTATTGATTAGCCTTGATGAATGTGGCAAAAGCAATTGTAAATCAGTCATTGCTGAGCAAGCCCCTTGCCAATGTCATAAAATTAATTAGAGACAATAAAAGCAAAAAAACAACAACAAAAGATGAGAATATTTCAGTAAATCTACCCTCACTTGTATATACACACTGAATATTAGCTTATGATCAAGTAAGGGGATGTGGCAGATTTACATACATGAAGACAGTGGTCTTGTTTTCAGACTAGATATTTATTCGAATCTAAAAAGATGCATGTAGAAGTTTAAGTTAATTATTTGTATATGCCTGTCACTAGGTAGAACATATAAGTTTATTGGTCAAATTCATCTGTCTGTGTTAAAAATTTAGTTTCTATGCCACAACTTGAGTTCTGCTTCACTTCACATACCTTCACTAAATTTTGTTGGCATTTCGTCCTACAGAAGTTTAAAAACCCTATTGATTCAGAGGTGGAGGATGTCAAAAGGTCACTGTGACTGACCATATCAAAAGTTTTCTATGTAGCAACTTGAGTTCTGCTCGACATACCTACACTTGGTTTAGATATTGGGTCACGCTAAAAGATCTCAAGAAACCTATTGAGTTAGGGTCTGAAGGTCAAAAGTTAAGGCCACCATGTCCATAGAAACTAAAATGGTATCTATGCAATATTTTGAAGTCTACCGGTACTAAGTATTCTTTTACCAAATCTTACAGTTGCCCTTTATGATACCAAGAATATTAGCCTGCTATTTGTTCATCTAAAAATCACAGGTCAAGGTTACTGAAAGCAAGAAATTGAAATAAGTTTTAACGTAATAACTTGAGTTCTCATTTATATACCTTGACCAAACTTTACAGGTTAAATGATCTTGATGAGGAAAAGAAGTCTATAGATTTCTGTTTTACATCTGGAGTCCTTTGTACAAATTTGTTATTGCTACCTCTCCTAAACTACTGGGAGGATTGCCATGAAGCATTACATACACATTCATCCCAATGTCTAGTTGGTCATACATGAAAATGGTGACCATAGGACATACAATATGCATGGTGACCATCTTGAAAATCTTGTATTTGCTTTTTCATCTGAACAGATCATTTTATGTACATGGGGTTTCATTAAATCATATCAAGTTTATTCTAAAAGAATGTGGTGCTACTCTGTCATGGTTGCCATCTTGAAAATCTTGTTATTGCTACTTCTTCTAAATAGATGGTCATATTGAAATGGGGTTTTCACTAAATTTCTTATTATGATGCCTTATTGGTCATAAATGAAAATGGTACCAGTCTACCAGTGTGACATTCAATATGACGACCACGATGGCCATCTTGAAAATCTTGTTATTGCTAATCCCGATTGGATGGTCATATTGACATGAGTTTTCTACTAAAATACTTTTTATTGTGTCTTGCTGGTCCTGAATGAAAATAATGCCACTCTGACATCCAGTATGACCACCATGTGGTCATTTTGAAAATCTACCAAGTACCTGTCTTTACATGGAAACTTGGAATGTTGCTTGCATTAAGCACAGTTCAAGAACCATTCAGAATGTTCTGTTGCAATTTTAATGTGAATGTTTCACAGAGTTAGATGTGTCTTTTATGGGTTTTGTCTTGTCTACTCCATTTTCAACAGAGTTATGGCCCTTGCCATTCACCTTCATATCTTTACATGGGTTGTTGCTTGTATTGATGAGTCCTTGAAGGAGTTGGTTTTCAAGAATTCCACATCATGATTTAGAGGAGTCATGACCCCAGAATGCCCATCACAAGTTCCTCTGTTTAAGGCCCTATGGAGCAAATTGTAGCGAGCAGAGACCATTTTGCTGCACCCATTCCTAATAGCTCTAGCATTTATTTGCCTCTTTGAGCCTCAGAAAAAGTGTTATTTGGTACCACAATTCATTATGTGTCTCCTGGAATAGATGTAAAGATTAGTTCAGGTTTCTTGTATATACTCACTTATAAGTCAAGTCTAACTGCAAACTGCACAGACCTAGATCTGCCATCGCCTAATGTGCCAGCCAGTCTGAATCTGTACAGTTTGTTAGGAGTAATCAGTAGAACAAACAACATAGACCCTGATCTGCCAGCACTTAATGAGATGGCAGATCAGGGACTATGTTGTTTGAGTATATACAATATGTTATCTTGTTGATGCTTGACTGTAGAGTCTTGACCCTTATCAGAGCTGCTGACAAACTTTGAAGATTTATGAATTGATTTTATCTTACTTTTTGAATACACAAGTCTGGAAATTTGTCTGCTTCACCACAGAGTTAATGAAACTATCTCGTTTATGATAATTTAATCCAACAAATCTTTTAACGTCCTGCGTTCTAATAGGTCACTGTAGTGCAGATTTAATTTGTATTCATGAATATTAGCTGAGGTCTAAAAGTCAGAAACTGCCAATCAGATTGTTTCATATTTCCGATGCCAATAGAAATATTGATCTTATTGTGGGGTAGGCACTTGCTTTCTGTTGATTATTTCCAAATTTTGTTTATCTGTCTTTGGGCCAGCTGTTATGTTTTTATATTTTCTTTTTATGCCCATATCATAGATATAAGGCAAAGCCTGAAGTGTCTCGTGCAAATTTCTAGCCCAATTGTGTCATTTTCCTATCCTGCATCGATGCATAGGAAGTATTCTTTTATACCTGAAAATCCTATGATTCTAAGATTTGTCCAAATATGTTTTTGCATGTTTTTGGTGAAAACTTTTTATTGGTAATCTGATAGAAAAATGCCAGTGACAAAGTTAGTTCAGGAAAACTACCACCATCTTCTCAAAAAAGCCCCATCATGCATCACTGGTCAGATAACAATTTTGCACAATTGAACCTTTTTGCAACAGAAACTAAGTCTTGTCTACCACACGCAATACCTATCTGGTTTTGAATAAATTACACAAGTTACCCATAAATTGCTTTCATATTCATCTTCATAACTATATTATTTGTGGAAGATAAGAAGACCAGTCTAGCATCACACTGTACCAACACATTGTTTGCAACATGTGATCTTGATAAATGTTAGAGAAAAATAGCTGATATTCCCCAACTCACCTTTTGATATGTAAATTTGATAGAAATGTATTGTGATAAATCTTTATTTATTATTTGTTAGTTTGCAATTGGAACACGGTGTTAAGCATTATCATGTCACTACAACTTCTCCTAGATGGAAAGTCCTATCAACATTTGGAAAGTCCTATCAACATTTGGAAAAGTCCTATCAACATTTGGAAAGTTCTATCAACATTTGGAAAGTCCTTTCAACATTTTGGAAAGTCCTATCAACATTTGGAAAGTCCTATCAACATTTGGAAAGTCCTATCAACATTGAGTTTTACCAGAAGACTCATTGTGATGTCTAGTCAGTCCTAAATGAAAATGGTGCCGAGCTGATGCCCAATATGGCCACTATGGCAGCCATCTTGAAAATCATGTTATTGTTACTGCTCCTCTCTGAAGCACTATTGTTATTAAGGCAGCACCTTTCTGAGAAGTTGCCAATAGTCATCGTGAACAAACCTTGTCACTGGCTCGTTTCTATCAGATTAAAATTTAAAAATTGTTATTGCTGAAAAGACATGCAAAAATGTGTTTGGACATATTTATCTTACTTATCTTATAGTTAGATCTGAATTTGGTTGTTTAGGGTATTGCTGGACTTGTTCACAGGCCTGGTGATTGCACATATTCCACTACAGAAGTACTGCAGCTAGTGCAATACAAGACTTTAATTCATCAATAGCATCGCATCCAGATGGAGGGAGAGAGTGACATGCAGGGAAGATATTTATGTAATTTCTTTTCAGATGTAATACTTTAGACTGGAATAACATTGACACCAGACTTATCTTTGCCAAGATTTTAATCATGTATGATAGCTGCTCATTGTTCATACATACAAGACAATAAATGGACAGTTATTCAGACAATTCACTATTTTATTCTTTGGGAACCAATTTTCTTGGGGTACCAATTTTCATAGGGTAACAATTTCATGGATTTCATTGCGGCAGTAATCCAGGAGTTTAATTTAGACCCTACAAGCAACGATCCTTTTGTGGAAACAGCAGGACTTCTTTCCCAATCTATTAATTTAAGCGCTGACTAAAATGTCATTTTTTCACAAAACCATGAAAATGCCATGAAAATAAATGAGCCTAAGGATCTCCATAATCTAATTACGCAAGACTAAAATTACCTAGTCTGGTACTCATCCTTGTAAAAAAATTTGCTTGACAACATATTTTATTATGTGGCCTGCTGGGTTTATATCAATTTATTCTCGGACATTTTCAATCCCGGTGCTGCCTCCTGTAGTTACGGAATAAACCTCTACAAATGTGCATAGACTTTCACCATTTTAATGGGGGAGGGCAGGGGTCATATATTTCTTTTATTTTATTTTTTTAATTAAAAATAGATTTTATTTTTCACCAATCAACATGGGACATTTTGGCAGACAAGAGAACCAAAAATATTGTTTTACTGAAAAATGGAGACAGGAAAGTATTGTGTGTGTATATATATATATATATATATATAGATATATATATATTAATAAAAAGAAGAAAAAAAATCATTGTCCCTCCCCCCTTAACTCCCCTCTGCAGAAGATCAAATATAGTTTGGGCTTAATATCACATGGGAAATGAGACTCCTATCCTAATATTTATGAAGACACAACCTGTTTTCTTTCAAGCTAAATGATTTATTTTACTACCCATTGCAAAATTTGCATTTTAATTTCTTGACCTCTTTTCTTCGAGCCAAAATATTTTGCATGCTGACTTATGGACATGTATTGGATCACTCTTATTACCAATTCAGACTAAAGTACATTTGCATGTTTCATCTTTGTGACCATAGCGTGTCACATAATCATTTATTATGATTAACCTTGCCTGTAATACTTGCATTCATCAGTGTCATAACATTACACTATGAAAAAGTGTCATACCAATGATATAGTAATGTCATTGTGAAATACAGCACTCCCTCACTATAATGCCCTTCTTTATAACATGTTTTCTATTTATAGGGCAAGTGTTGTCATGGATCCCATTTCATTAAGTGGTACATGTAGTTAAATTATATGTGTCATGTTCTTCATTATAAGGTGTTCTCACATTAAGATTGCATATTCTAGCTCCCATGGACAGTGTTATACATATACTTCATTATAAGGTGTTCTCACATTAAGATTGCATATTCTGGCTCCCATGGACAGTGTTATACATATATTTCATTATAAGGTTTTCTCACATTAAGATTGCATATTCTAGCTCCCATGGACAGTGTTATACATATACTTCATTATAAGGTGTTCTCACATTAAGATTGCATATTCTAGCTCCCATGGACAGTGTTATACATATACTTCATTATAAGGTGTTCTCACTTTAAGATTGCATATTCTAGCTCCCATGGACAGTGTTATACATATACTTCATTATAAGGTGTTCTCACATTAAGATTGCATATTCTAGCTCCCATGGACAGTTTTATACATATACTTCATTATAAGGTGTTCTCACATTAAGATTGCATATTCTAGCTCCCATGGACAGTGTTATAATGAGGGAATACTGTAAAAGTTTTTTTCAGTTATGTCATCAATCTCAAACTTTTGTTCTTTAGACTTGGTTATGAAACTTGTTCATTATTATTATTGTTTAAAAGCACATCAGCACAATGCTGACTATTTGGTGCCAATTAAAACTAAAGATAAAAAAATGTAAATATAAAGATTTATAAAAAACTTTGGTAAGATAAACCCTTTCTAGTAAACATAAACATGAAGTACTACAAGATAATGATAAAAGATAAAGATGTTACAATTCTGTAAAAGGCATGTAACTGTTAAAAATATAAAATCTTCAAAATACAAACTACATTTCCTCAAAAAGTCCAAGATTTTTTTTATGGTAGTACATCATACTGTACATACTTGTGTATAATCTGATACCAACTGCAAACTGCATAGACCCAGATCTGCCATCACATAATGTGCTGGCAGATCTGGGTCTATGCAATTTGTAAGGACTAATCAGTAGAACAAACAATATAGACCCTGGTCTGCGGGCACATTATGCGACGGCAGATCAGGGTCTATGTTGTTTGCATTTGGACCCGGATTATACGCGTGTATATACGGTAATGTTCCATAATTAAGCTCACAAAACAAACAGAAACTTCTGTCTCACAGGGTGGAGGTTGATACACTCGACAAGAATGTGTTCCACTGTCAGTGGTAACTGGCAGGGTATGCACTCTGGTCAAGGTTTGCGCATCTGGAGATAAGCTAGAGGCAAGTATGTATGTCCTAAATGCGATCAGCAAAATACCACCTCATTTCTGCGATTTGATATATATGAGGGTGCCATTCCCAATGATGGGTTCAATGTTTCAAAGCTTGTTCATGGAGTTTTCATTCCAAATATTTTGCCAAGTGTATAGAACATGCTGATTTATATATTTTCCATTAGAAAATGGGTCACCGCAGAGCAGCTTTGACTGTTTGATTTGATCGTTCATTACCCTTAATACGAATGTAACTCGGCAACCAACAGTACATAATACTTTTCCAGCTTGATTGAGCCAATCATATTTTTATAAGATTTGGCATAATAATGGGTTGTCAGTGTGAAAAGTAAATCCATAAAGAAACTTGTTACAAAATACACCATGGACTATTATTCAACTCATGCTAATAATCTACAGTCTAATGGACACATATTACTGAAGCTTTCAAAGTTCACATTTGTAAATCAAATAACATGTTAATAAGATGGTCTTTGTCACAGTTTTGGCAGGATGACTGGTTGTACATAAATGTTTTGCTAACTAAGAATTTCAGCCATTGACTAAACAAGAAAAACACAACTCAATTACTCCTTATTATCTCCTTGCCAATGAAGTCTGGAGTGGATGTATTGTTTTGCTCATTTGATCATGTGCTCATTCATTCATGTCTTTGATCATTCATTCATTTGTTCATTCATTATCTTCTCAATATTTTGTTACCCCCTCAATATGTCAGACCATATATCATCTAAACTGATGAAAATGTGGAAGAGTAACAGAGTCATACCAGAACTAGGTCACTGTGATTCCGGTTGCATGCTTTTGTGACTTATATTTTCATCTGTTCATTACACCCCCAATATTTTGCACTCTATTTTACCTGCACTAAAGAAAATTGGTATGTAGATACATCTGGATGAAAGTAACTCAGCTATACCAAAACTATGTCACTGTGACCCACTTTGTATGCTTGAGTGGTTTTTGTATATTTACAGCTGTTTCTTTGTAACACACAATATTTTGGATCACATTTCATCAGCACTCATGAAAATAGTTATGTAGACACATCTTGACAAAAGTAACTCACCATACCAAAACTATGCAAGTTTTGCACAATTTTGATGCCTGAGTAGCTTTTCTATTTTCAGGTGTGTGTTTGTTACACCCTTAATATCACAGACCCTATTTTACCTACACTCTAAAACTTTTTTATTTGGATACATCTTAATTAAAGTCACTCAGTCACTCAATCATGTGAAAACTAGGTCAGTGTCACCCAGGTTTCATGCTTGAGTAACTTTTGTTGTTTCATATTTCTGTTTCCTACACTCACAATATATTGTAGCTATTTCACCAAAACTCATGAAAACTGGCATGTGATTATATCTCAAACAAAGTATGTGTAACTTAACCATACCCAAACTAGTCTAGTGTGACCTAAGTTTCACATTTGAGTGATTTTGAATTTTCATCAATTTATGGGTTACACTCTCAATATCTTAGACTGTATTTCACCTTCATTTATGAAACTTGGCATTCAGATGCATCTTGACAGGAATAACTCAGCCATACCAATACTAGGTTAATGTGACCATATATACATATATACATATATATATATATATATAAGATTAAGTGACTTTGTAAAACATTTAGCTTTATGTTCATTGCAGCCTCAATCTCTTAGACCCCGTTTTGCCTAAACTTATGAAATTTGCAGTGTGGACACATATCAGGGTGAACAATCCTACCACTCTAAACTAGGTAACTGTGACCTAATTATCATTATTGAGTGACTTTTGTGTTTTCAGCTATCCATTTGTTTCACCTTGTATTGCTTATGCTGATGAAACTTGGCATGTGTAGGCATCTCATAGAGGGAACAAAACCACACTAAAACTAGGTCTCTATAACTTAATTTTCATTCTTTATTGACTTTTGTATTTTCAGCTATCTGATCATTGCTGCCACAATATCTTAAACCCTGTTTCACCTACACTTATGAAACTTAGTTTTGTGAATGTATCTCAAGAACAGTAACTGAACCATACCAAAAGTAAGTCACTGTGACCTTATTTTCAGGATTGAGTGACTATGGTATTTTCAGTATACTGGTCTTTATATTGTCAGCTACTCCAAATCAGCTCCTGCTGGTAAGGGGATTTGGGATAATGAGTAAAAACCTTGTTTTATGCATATTAATTCTCTTTCCTTACAATTTCCAAATATTTCTCCCAACATACAATAGTCCCTTACTCTGAAGACCCTCAGGGTACTAATCCCTCTAGCATAATGTGGCTATGGTCATTGATCCAATTAAATTGGTAAAAAAAACAATTGTCATTGTTATTGTATTTATTATATCCCCGCCTCTACAAGTGTGGGGGTATATAGTAATCTTCATCCATCACAATTTCTCATTAGTACAAGTAGTTCTGCAGTTTTTAATGAATTACCATGAAATTTGGTAAATATTATGAATGAAATTTGGAAAATATTATTGTCATCACCTGAAGATGTGCATATCAACAAATTACTTTGCTCTCACAATTTTTGTTGTTGAGTTATTGCCCTTTTTGTCTCATAGCAGTGTATGACATGATCTTGCTAGTAGAACTAGTCCTGCCATTTTTTGATGAATTGCCATGAAACTTGGTTAATATTATAGTAATCACTTGAAGATGCACCTGTCAACAAATCCCTGTCTTCCTGCAATTTTTGTTAGAGATATTGCCCTTTATGACTTGCAGTTGAATGCAGTGTATGTCAGAATTTTGTGAATGCAACTTGTCATGCAGGTTGATTGCTGCAAAACTTATTACCTATTATGCTTATTTTCAGAAGATATGCCTGTTGAACAGTCATTTTAGTGCAGAAGCATTCATGTGCTATTTTTACGTTAGTGTCATCTCCATCAAGAGTAGGGTGAGGGACAGAGGATGCAGATGTTTAAATTTATGTGAGCAAATTGCCCACCTTTCCTCTTACTTCACTTTATTTTTGTTCTTGGTTTGGGAGAACCAATTAAAATGTATTTACACTGTTTGTGTGGTTACATTTTAAATACACTGTGTGGTTACCTGTTAAATACACTGTGGTTACATTTTAAATACACTATGTGGTTACATGTTAAATACACTGTGGTTACATGTTAAATACACTGTGGTTACATGTTAAATACACTGGTTACATGTTAAATACAGTGGTTACATGTTAAATACACTGTTTGTGTGGTTACATGTTAAATAGACTGTTTGTGTGGTTTCATGCACTATCAGTACGCAGTCTTATTGGAACATACCTCACTATAATGCTACCTCACTTTTACTACTCCCATGAAGAGAACTACAAAGAGCAAGCACTGTTGCCCAGTCTAGATATGCAGAGTTAAACAAGGCCTACTTCATAAATCTCATAGATAGGATGTATTTGTGATATGGAACAAAAAAGGTTTGGGAAATGAGGCTAGACTATAATAATAGGTTTGTAACATTATAAATCATGTGATAATTACACACTGTAAGAAAGAGAGGTTCCTATTTCAGAACAATTAGTAAAAATAATTTCCTAGTATGTTGATTGTGTTCAGTGGTAATAAAACTGAGTGGCATAGCTGGGATCAGAATAATATATTTGCTAGGAGATGATGATTCCCTTGCCCAACTAGCCCAGACAACTAAAACTCATTGTTGGGCAAGTAAAATTTCATGCAGGTAGTGAAAATTTTATATAAAAAAGAAGAAAAAAAGAATTTTGTTAAGCTCTTCCTTTCTATTCTCCTCCCTCCTGCTTCTCTCATCCTCCTCAAATTGCCCTAGTGTAATCTATATGTTAGAGTGGATATATCTACAATATATTATTTGCAAGATTATCATATATTACTCAAGGCTTTTACAGATTTATGCCATCTACTTGTTAGAAAAAGAATTAGATGTTATTTCTAACTCACCTTATAAGCTTATGGCATGGCCCTGTGTCCATCGTATATTGTGTGTTGTTCATCCATCAGCAATTACTATTTTAAACTTCTTCTCAAGAATGACTCAACCAATTTTGACCAAATTTAGCAGAACATCCTGGCATAAAAGGGCTTTCAGATGTGTACAAGTGTACAACCCGTCATAAATTTGGCCACCATTGCTAATTGAAAAACCTTTAAAGATTTCTTTTCCAAAACTGCTCAAAAGAATTGAACAAATTTGACAGAAAACATCCTGACTTGTAGGGTATGTATGTATGTATGTATGTATGTATGTATGTATGTATGTATGTATGTATGTATGTATGTATGTATGTATGTATGTATGTATGTATGTATGTATGTACAGTGTATGCATGTATGTAACAACATGTCAGCACAATCCTGACTATGGAGTGCAAATTAAAGCTAAGGTCCAAAAATAGAGACATAAAAAAATCTGAATAGAAACCTATTGGGAGATAAACGTTCCCAAATAAGTTTAAATATGTATCCTGCAAGATAAATAGATAAAAGGTAAATATGTCAAAAATCTCTCTCTCATACATACATACATACATCCATACATACATACATACATACATACATACATACATACATATATATATATATATATATATATATATATATATAGTTAAACCTGTTTTGAATGACTTCTGCTATGAGTGACAACCTGTCATTTACGACAACAATTGTAGTGCACGAATCAATATTATCATATAAACACACTGTCATGAGTAACCACCTGCAGAACGTGACCAGTGACCACAATTTTTTAAAAAAACGTGCCTAATTGACACTGCTATGAATGGCCACATCGCAAACATGTATATAAACACTACTGACCTTGATTTAATCCTTTGTAAACATGACCGCTTAAGAGGGTCCGCAGGCAGAGTGTAGATTTTCTAAACTACACTGCTATGAATAACCGTATCGCAAAAACAGAGACAAATGCCACTGACCTTTATTTAATCATTTGTAACCATGACCGCCTAAAAGGTAAAAACTGTTCTAAATAAAAAAATAATGAGGCTGGCTAGCAGTTTCCTAAATTTTACAGGTAATGCAGGTAATGTCATTTATTATGGACTGTAAACCAGATTAAAGTACATGTCACTCGCTGCCATTGTAGTGCGAAAGCCATGTGAATACCCATTGACCCATTGAGATTAACCATTCTTTCCTCAAAGGGACTAGTCATGGATATACAGTTTAAATGTTTATATTGTTTCTTTATCTTTTGTGAAAACCTGCAGAATGCTTATAATGTCATAATAAGAAATTTTTTAAAGGACTTCAGTGCAGCAGTCGAGTACATTGTTTGTCTTTGGAGTTAGGCTAATCTGTAATTCCTGGGTTGAACAAGGTCTTTGTCTTTGTATTTAATGCTTGAAAGTTATAATCGTTTTCCGGATTTGATTGTCATTGTTAAAGGGTTGTGTTGTTTGTTGCTTTTTTTCTTGATGTTATAGTGATTATAACCTACAAACCAAGCTGTCATCTGTTCATCTTAGTGCAGTCAGTTACACCCTTTGTTTATAGAACTAATCCATTTATATCATCAGTGAATAAAGCCTTTGGCTGTTGTCTCTAAATAAATGTATTCTGTTTCTGGATGAGTTCATTATGCCTTTTGATTTCAGTAATTGGTACATACATATATATATATATATATATATATATATATATATATATATATATATATATATATATATATATATATATATATATATATATATTCTGTATTTACCAAAAGTCGTATAAAAACTACTCCAGTAGTTATTACAACTGATCACTGATAACATTAATACACTGATAACCTTAATGCAGTGATAACATGAATACACTGATAACATTAATGCACTGATAGCATTAATACATTGATAGCAATGGCAGAACCTCCAACAAAAAAGATAAAAATCCTAACACTGGAGAAAAGAATTAATGTAACTGAAAGAAGTGAAGTTAACTTACGGACAGGATATATAAATATTACCTTAGTTAATTTTGCAATTCATATCCTAATACGTGTACCTTTCATCTTCAAATATAAATGTGAATGTTTTATGATAGATTTATATCTATATTGCTATATAAACTTATTTTAAGTTGAATGTTGGCAATATTTTAACAAGAACTATGAATAAAGAATACAATACATATACAGTGATTGTAGGTTTATTTCCTTCTTAAACAGTGTTGAATTTTGACCTTGGAAACTGGTCCTTTGCACAAACCGTTTATGAGACCACCTGTCTTAAGAGACCACTGTTTGTTGCCAGAAATAGACTCTCATGACAGGTTTTACTGTATACATGTATATA
Organism: Margaritifera margaritifera; assembly: GCA_029931535.1. Classification (NCBI taxonomy): domain Eukaryota; kingdom Metazoa; phylum Mollusca; class Bivalvia; order Unionida; family Margaritiferidae; genus Margaritifera; species Margaritifera margaritifera. The sequence continues at coordinate 1,215,399 of JAQPZY010001559.1, forward strand.
AAATAAAAAATTTAGGTAACAAATATAAAAAGCCGTAAAACATTGGCATCAAAGGCTTTCAACAGTTGTCACCAATTGCTATTTTTAATCAGCTTCTCAACAACTACTAAACCGATTTCAATCAAATTTGGCATACAGCATTCTGGAACAAAGGCCTTTCAAATGTATGCAAATGATACTGATCTGCCATTAAATATGACTGCTGTTACTAAAACTAGAAAAAACTTTAAGTGACTTCACTCAACATAATTTGTCCAAATTTGACAGAAAGCATCATGGCATAAAGGGCTTTCAGTTTTCTATAAATGATGCTGATCCAACACCAAATATGGCCACCATTGCTAAAAATATTCAAACTTTTAAACAACAGCATCCTGGCATGAAGGCCTTTCAAGTTTGTACAAATGATGCTGATTAGCCATCAAAATAGGCCACTGTTATTTTAAAAACAGAAAAACCTTCAGACAACTTATTCTCAAAAACAGATTTGACAAAAGGCATCCTGCTGTAAAGACCTTTTAAATTTTTACAAATGATGCCAATCTTTCAAATATGGCCACCATTACTAAAACTAGAAAAAAACATTTAAATGACCATTTCTTAGAAACTGTTTTGCAGAATTTGACTAAATTTAATAAAATCATTTTTGCATGAAGGCCTTGCAAGTTTGTACAGATGATGCCCATTTGCAATCAAATAATGTCCATTGTAATTAAATTTTGAAAATCCTTGATATGATGACCTCTCAATAAACACTGAACAGAATTTGACCAAATAGCAATGTTTTACTGTGACATCACTAAATAGTTAGTAATATGCATGACCTTAACTCAGACAAGGAGATCGGAGTCATTACTTTTTTTTAAGTCAATGTCATCAACATCAGTTTTGAAGAAATTAAATTAATCCAGAAATTACATTCTTATACTAAATTTACATCTAGTCAACTAGACAACTATCTTCATGTCCAATTTAAACGAAATTGGCAGTTGTAGGTGTTGGTAGACGTGAGGGACAATTAGGCATTTGCTATTACCACTATTCCATCTCACTTATCTCATATCAATTAGCTCATAAAAAATGTGCAATTCTGTTGTCAAATACTGTACTCTTCTCACATTGGTGAAATGTCCTTTTCTCTAATAAGCCTGTCAGTGAATTACCATATTTGATTTACAGTGATAGATAAATGCAGTGAGCTCCACATTGCAAGTTGAATACACTCTTCATTTGTTATATGTCAATGGTCCACCTTTTGGTATACAAATTCGTCCTCACTTAGAAACAGCAAAAAATGCTGGAAATACTGCAACATTCTGTATTCCCAAATCACTCATTATCAAAACCTCCCAAAATTATATTTGACCTCATACAATGTAATAGGCTGGGAATTACAGAAGCTTGATCTCATACAATGTAATAGTGCCCATGTATTACAGAAACATGATCTCATACAATGTAATAGTGCCCAGATATTACAGAAACATGATCTCATACAATGTAATAGTGCCCAGATATTACAGAAACATGATCTCATACAATGTAATAGTGCCCAGATATTACAGAAACATGATCTCATACAATGTAATAGCCCAGGTATTACAGACACATGATCTCATACAATGTGTGAAAAGTATTTTGTACTGTTGGCTGCCTAATCACATTGGTATAAGGGGTAATGAAAGGACAGATAAAGCAGCTAAAGCTGTCCTGCAGTCACCCATCTCTGAATGGATGATTCCATATACTGAATTCAAATATTGTATAAATCAGCATCTTTATTATACTTGGCAAAAGATGTGGAATTAAAACTCCACAAAGTTAAGAATATCAAACCCACTGTTGGAGAGTGGCATCCATCGTATAGAACAAATTGGAGAGATGAGGTGGTATTTTGCTAATTGCGTAAAGGACATGCATGCCTGACTCATGCATGCCTCCTGAAGAGTGAACCTTGACCAGAATTCATGCCATGCCAGTGTCCAATGACAGTGGAACACCTTCTTGTTTAAGTGTGTTGATTTCGATCCTGTGAGATGGAAGTATTTTGATGTGAACTGCTTGAAGAAACTGTATGAGGATGTACCACCTGAGAAAATGATAGACTTTTTAAGGAACACGGTTTATACAACAAGTTGTAATGATGTTTTAAGGATATTTTTTTTGACAATTGTTACCTTTATTTGTTATTTTATAGAGAATTTTAACATCTTTACGTTTTATATTTTATCTTGTTGTACTCAATGTTTACATTTTTTTTGAAGAGTTTATCTTCTTAAAAAATTTTTCAATTCATTTAAAATTTTTTTTAAACTTTATCTTTAGCTGGGACTACATATACATGTAGTCACTTTTGTGCTGAGGTGCCATAAAACACTACTACATACATACATAGATCCCATTGGCAGAAATTACCATATATACTCATATATAAGCCGATACCATCTGCAAACTGCTTAGATCCATAGATCTGGGACTAATCAGTAGAACAAACAACATAGACCCTGATCTGCCATCGCATAATGTGCAGGCAGATCAGGGTCTGTGTTGTTTGCATTTGGACCCGGATTATACGCAAGTATATATGGTATGCTAAAAAGATTACTTCAGTGTAAATAGCTTTATTTTGGTCAAAATTTTCCAAAATGTTCAGTTGTGGGATTATTTGATCCTTCTAGTTTAAATACATTGTATTGCCATAAAAAAAAATTATTTCCAGAAGAATAGGAAACAAGTTAACAAGAACATACACGTTCATCTACATTGTACAAAACTTGATGAAATGGCAAGTAGAAAATAATGAATAACATCAATGGAAGATTACACATAGAATAGATAGGAAAGGGAAAAGAAACGGTATGATAGAAAACCGCTCAGGAGATTGTGGTGGCAAAGGAAAGAAAATGTGAAGATTTTTTGTATAATGGGTAATGAAAGGAGAGATGAAGCAGCCAAAGCTGTTGTGCACTTATCCATCTCCGAGTGGAAGATTCCATATACTGAATTGAAATATTATATAAATCAGCATGTTTGTCATACTTAGAAAAATATGTGGAATGAAAACTGATTATTTTGTATAAATGTTTGTATAATTTGTACTTAAGCACATAAGCATATTGCAGTATAAAGTAAATCAGTATTGTTACTAACAGTTACATCTGTATAATAGTACAATTTTAGGAGATCCAAATCTTGCAAGATGATCAGAGAGAAAGGAAGAGAGTCATTAGTACAGGTTAAAAATACTTTTTTTTTTATCAGTAATACATACTTGTTGCTGTTGCATAGCTTACCATTTCTGGTATAGAAATTATCCTCATCCATATGATGAGACTTTAACTTGCAGAAATTTTTTGAAGTCAACCCTATGACCCGGTGCATGTCCAGTACTCCTTGTCCTTTTTATGGACATCTCCATGTTTTGTAGATGCAAATTATTCTCTACAGAAAAAATATTGCTTTTGTTCTCATCATACATTGCTAATTGGACATTTTAAATATGTGCATCATATTGATTTAGTGTATTTACCCTCAGTTAAAGTGTTTTCCTTAGTTGGAATTATAATAGTACAATTTTAGGAAGTCCTTATCTCCCAAGATGATCAGAGAAAAAGGAGGCTCATAAGTACAGGTTAAAAACAGGTTAAAAACACTATTTCGATTTACAAAGTATTTTACAGCCACATTTGATTTTTGGATATTTCTGGTTGTGATCAGCCATGTCTGAAAATGATGCACAATGTCAGAGAACAACTTGTTGGTGAGGCCTTTTGGGGTTGAGAAATCTGCTTGGTGAAAGAAATGAAAAATATCCTGTTTCCAGCAGCACAATATCATTGTTGCAAATCCATGGTAGTGATGCTAAGTGCCTTCTCAGATTTATCTACTGCCATGCTATTTAAATCATTCATCTTTGCTAAGGACATGATCTACATTCTAGACAGCACTAATATTTCATACAAGTAGCTGATTGCTTGTCTGACATCTGGGTTTCTTACCACCGTGTCATACTGAAGTGCTCTAGAAAAGCTCTATTGAATGACACTATTATACAGGAAGCATCCTGACAAGAAGGCTTTCAAGTTTGTACAAGGGATGTTGATCCACTATTATTAATATGGCTGCTGTTACTATAAATGGAGAAACCTTAAATAACTTCTCAAAAACCACTCCACACTATGTGACCAAATTTAACAGAAAACATCATATCTTGAAGTCCTATTAAAGTTATACAAATGATGCTGATCTGCCCTCAAATGTGGCCATCATTATAAAAAAATAGAAAAAGAGAAACAATTTATAAAAAAAAAATTGCTTAACCCACTTTGACCTAAAACATCCTGGCATTGAGGCCTTTCAATTTTTTGCAAATGATGCTATCGTGCCATCAAATATGAATCAAGGCAGTATTTCCTGTTTGCATAAGTGCATCATTGTTAGATTTTCCAAACACAATTTTATAATTGGACAAGGAACATCCAAAGAGAGATTAAGATCAGAGGTCAAAGTTCAAGGTCAATTGTACCAATTAGTTTATGGAGTCTTTCTTTTATATGGATGTATGTTCTGTCTCCATGAATATTTGTCATCATCAATTTAATTGAGAAGGATCATGCCTTGGAATTTTGGGATCAGCAGTTAAAGGTCAAGGTCATAGTGATCAGTCACATAAAGTTCTTTGAGATGACTTTATCTTTGATAGGTTCTCATCAGACTTTTGGTTTGGTTTGGTTTGGTGCTTTATGACACAACAACACATAGGTTATTTAGTGCCGAGGCAATTGGAGTAAAGTGCCATGCCCAAGAACACACCACGGTAGCTGACCTAGGCTGGTCGGATGGTTTGATTCAAACCCGCACCCTTTCGGTCGTGAGTCCGGCACGTTAACCACTGAGCCACCGCGGTTCCCTCTCATCAGACTTTACTCTCTAGTTAACCAGGAGATGTGGAACATCCATAAGAATGACCGGTCAAAGTTTCAAAGGACATTGTCGCAAGGTGAATTATTTAAAGCTTTATTGGGGTAAATTGTAAAAGATTTTAGGTAGTACCTATATCTTTTGTGTCCATGGATGGATGGATGGATTATTACAATATTTTGGCATGTAAGTTTACTAGAAGACACAGAATATGTCTAGGATGGTAAATTCACAAGATTAACGGTCACTGGGGTCAGTTGGTAAAGCATTTGTTACCAAAGTTACAGTGACAATTATAGATTAGACAGTAACTTGATTGACTTTTACTGTGGAGCTAGAATTTTTGTCTTAGGTTAGAGAATGGAAAAGAAAATAAATGTGCAGCTACAAAAGGAGAACAGTGGTTAATTGTCATGTCAAATTAATGATAAAATTGAATGCTTAATGAAATATGTAACTTAATTACTTTGCTTGTCATTTGTAGCAGTATCTGCTGACTTATGGTTTCTATTACTCTCCTTCTATAACTAATTCTTTCAAGCAGCCCTAGTGTTTCCTACTTTTCCTGTTTTTTCCCACTTTTTGTTAGATTCCCAGTTTTTCCCGACTTTTTCCAAAATGACCCTACTATCCCTACTTTTATGAATTTTATGTTCAAAATGAATTACACACTGCATGAACGGCTTTAGCAAAGTGAATTCAAATATAGTCTCTGTAATATGGAGCTGGGTATTTAAGAAGATAGAGGGAACACAGACTAAAGAAACGGCTAGTGTGTGGGTAAGATTATGTTTTTGTTCAAGATCATGAAGGAAAGTCAAGTAAAGGTTTGATTTTTCAGTAATTTACATAAATTTCATATTTTTAATATAAAATATCCATATTTTGCCCTACTTTTTTTAAAAGGTATCCCTACTTTATCGCTCCTTTTTCACAAAGCGTTGCTGGATAGACTGCTAATTGGGAATTCTGTTATTAATAGGACCTTGACTAATCTCTTAATGGTATATTTATTATTTTTGCACTGTCAGCAGATTTTAATTGCATCTGAGTTGATGCATTGAAAATGAATGGGTTGTATTTTTTGTCCTCATTAAATCAATTCATATAGATGAAAGTCATGGATTCTTCCAGGAAATGGAGATTTGTGCATTTTGGACAATGCATCTCAACCTGTCTTTCATTTATAGTCAGACCTGGTTGCCACTGCAATTAAGCAACCACCTGTCTAAAACAGGAACATGTTCTGGATTCCTTGAACCAAAGTGTTGTAGAAATAAACCTCTATTAAGCAATCATTCATATCAGAAGAACACTTGTCTCGGGTGGCCAAGCGGTCTAAGCAGCTTGCCTTTACAGATCACTCACACATCTCACCTCTTTTGGCGTGAGTTCGAGTCTTGGCTCGAACAACAATGGTATTTGCGAAAGCTTGCCAGTAGCTTCCCGTGGGATTGTGGTTCTTCCCGGGGTCTTCCTGGATTCTTCCTCCACCTTCCAATTATATTGGCAACCATGTATAACCTATCATGTGATGAAAAATGGTTTTAAACCCCACAAAACCAAACCTCACTTCCTGCAAGTGACCCCATGTGGACTCGGGAGAAAATGAATCAATTTAATTCATCTGTACCTGGATACAGCCAACATGGTGTAGCCCTGTGAAAATTAAATTTGGGCCTGTATCTTGATTATCTGATCAGCCATAACTTTGAAAAGTGGTACAATACCGTATTTACTCGGGTATAACCCTGGTCCTAATGCAAACAACATAGACCCTGATCTGCTGTCTCATAATGCGCCATCAGATAAGGGTCTATGTTTTTGTTCTACTGATTAGTCCTTACAAACTGCATAGACCTCGATCTGCCGGTGCATTATGCAACGGCAGATCTGGGTTTTTGCAGCTTGCAGTTGGTATCGATTATACACGAGTATATACGGTAGCTTGGAATTTATGGAGAATTAAGATAGTAATAACAAGTGTGAATGCCAGATTTTCCCTGTTAATTTCAATAGATTAACACTGACCTTAATTGTTTTATTCCAAAACATAAGATGTTGATAACCCGTGGGAATGTAGCCAGACCTGTGCAAAGTTGTCTGTGGGGTACCGTCATACTCGTGTATAAGGTGGGTCCAAATGCAAACAACATAGACCCTGATGCTGTCACATAATGCGCCGGCAGATCAGGGTCTGTGTCGGTTGTCTTACCGATTAGTCTTTCCAAACTGCATAGACGCGGATTTGCCAGTGCATTATGCGATGGCAGATCTGGGTCTATGCGGTTGGTATCGAATTATACGCGAGTATGTACGGTAAGATCCAAAATATTCCAAACGGGGCAAGTTTCTTAATCAGATGACTTCACACTGGCACATCTCCTGAGTGATAATGATTTATTTGTAAAAAAAAAATTAAGTTTACCTTCTTGAGATTGCTTCTGTATTTTTTTATTTAGTACATTTATGCACACTATATATGTTAAGATAGATCTTAATTAAAACAAATATACAAAAGTATTGTACTTTTTTTAAAGCGGTAAATCAATTCATGACACATAATTTATACAAAATCCACTTTTCTCAATTGCAATCTTGTAGACGTTGGCGACTGATTAAAAGAAATGAAGAAATATACAAGTTTATTTACACTTGAAAAAAATACAAATACTATTAATGTTATGTTTCTTTCATTTGTTATGAGAATTAGTGCGAGTAGGCGTACAATCTCACATGTTATATCTCATTTCACAAATCTGGTCAACAGATTGGTCATGGATAGAGCATGTAATTTGAAATGGTTATTTTGTCTCATCATATGTTCTTCCTAGGATGTGACAGACTTTTGTATCATCTTTGTAATTTTATAAAACCATGCATCTGATAATTTTCAACTGAACATGCAGTGAGGTCACTTAATCACACTTGCAATATTAGTACAGTATACACAACTGTTCTATCTCTTTCTCCCTTCCTCGCATGCACACACACATACACACAAATGCACAGTGATCGGGTTGAGTTAAATAAACCTGACAGCCATAACACAGTTTTATGTTACAAAAGCAGTGCCTTCTGCAAGATAATGTTGAACCTCCTGTGTTGGAAAAATTGTGAAATTAAAGGTCAATTTTGCTGTAACTAATGGATCAATAGTGCTGAAATTTTGAAAATGTAAGGAATAAAGTGAACTCTATCAATTAGCCTGGGATTTCCCTTCAATCTTTACTTATCGAGTCACCTTGCCAACAACCCATGCAAAGGGGTGGATGATTATGTAATGTGCTAATCTTTACTTATCGAGTACCTTGCCAACAACCCATGCAAAGGGGTGGATGATTATGTAATGTGATACACTTGTCATGTCACCTTGCCAACAACCCATGCAAGGCAGTGGATGATTATGTAATATGCTAATCTTTACTTATCAAGTCATCTTGCCAACAACCCATGCAAAGCAGTGGATGATTATGTAATGTGCTAATCTTTACTTATCAAGTCACCTTGCCAGCAACCCATGCAAAGCAGTGGATGATTATGTAATGTGCTAATCTTTCCTTATCAAGTCACCTTGCCAGCAACCCATGCAAAGCAGTGGATGATTATGTAATGTGCTAATCTTTACTTATCAAGTCATCTTGCCAACAACCCATGCAAGGGGGTTGATAATTATGTAATGTGCTAATCTTTACTTATCAAGTTATCTTGTCAACAACCCATGGAAAGGGGTGGATGATTATGTAATGCACTAAGTTGGTAATTACAGTCTTCAGCAGAGCTTCAAATGGGACCAATTATTGATACAGATGACTGATAAGAGAGTCTCTGTGTACCATAAAGGTCCCAGCTGTGAGTATTGTGCATATTAAGGCCCTAAGGGATGTATGTTCACACATTAAGACCTAGGTAAGGTGTTTCAAAAAGGTGGGATCATCGAGAAACAGGTAAAAGGTAAGAGAGTATGACTAGAATCTGTATTTTAATAGTAGTCGTCTGCAAATCACTTATATGCATTTAAAAAGGCAACTAATAAGCACAAAAAACCCAACAATTCTGCTAATTTATTTGCCCACTAGTTTGAGTTCTCATTCCAACAAACATTTCACTTTTTTGCCCACAAGTTTGAGTCCTCATTCCAACAAACATTGATGACTTTTTTATTTGTATTACATGATTAAAATTATATTAGGAATTATATACATTTAATTGTCATCATTATGACCCAGTTGGATTATGGAAGCAGTGTCCTCACACATAAAATGGCATGAGGGGTGAAAGGGTGTGGCTGGGCTAGAACACTGAGGACAACCTCATAACATTTACATGTACCCCTTGGCCTTTCATTTATAAAAGTTTACAATTTGAGACTCTGGATCAACTAATTGATAGTTTTGACTTAAGTATCACAAAAGCAAACCAAGAAAACTGCATGAAATTTTTAGTACTGTAAACTTCTTTACTTTTTATTTCACCTGTGAATTTTTCTTTTTATTTCACAAGTGTTAGCATGGCAAGGTATGCCCCAAGGACAGGTTAGAAACTGTTTAATTACAGGTGATACAAATATGTATGATTATGTCATAAAATTCATGAAAAGTTGTGTACATAATTTTATCACTGATATCATCAGTGTTATAAACCAAGCAGAAGCCGGTATTATCTCATTAAAAAGGTGATTTTCATGATATTGTAATGTTTGTAATTTTTCATACCCTGTATTTTTTTCATAGATTCTAATTTTTAAATACATGGTACACTCTAATTGTTCATACCTGCTACTGTTTCATACCCTCTCATTTTGTATATGCACTAATTTTTCATTCCAGATAGTTTATCATATACTCTATCAAATACTCGACTTTTTCATAGCGCATAATTTATCATCTACTTTTATTTTTCATGCTCTCTAAACTTTCATACCCTCTAATTTTCTGACTCTACTTTTTCATACACTATTCTTCATACACTCTAATTTTTTGTACCATCTGATTTTTCATACTTTAATTTTTCATGCCCACAAAATTTTCAGAATCTAATTTTTCATACCCAATAATTTTTCATAATAATTTTTCATACCCACTAAAATGTCAACAACAAACTTTTCATGCAATTAATTTTTCATACCCTCGAAAATTTCATATACAAACTTTTCCTTCAATCTAATTTTTCATACACTTTAATTTTTCATGCTCTATAAATTTTTTCTCCAAAGTTTGGGACAGAAAACTATATTCAAATATTTGGTACCTAAGAAAAGGATAATTAAATTTTTTTCCATAAATATATGTACACCTGAACAAATAATTAATGAAAAGTATATGAAAAATTACAGACAAATACAGTATTTATTTAGTCCTTTAGCTCTCCAGCTTCAGAGACTATTATCCTTAAACAGCACCGGTTTTTTTTATTGGGGTGGGGGGTGGGTGGGGGGGAATGTGTCCTGAAAAGAGTAAAAAATGCATTTTCTCAATTTCCTGAACTTCATTTTAAATACCACTATATTGGAAAATAATGAGTTCAGCATTTTAATACATGAGGTTAGATAAAGTAAAAAAAAAAAAAAAAAGGTTTGACATACTGGAAACAACTTGGGCTTTGTTTGTTTTGGTTTTAAGGCACTTTTTAACACATTATTAGCTATATCATGCCAAGGAAATGGGACCAAAGTGCCTTCTCAAGGAAACATCAAGGCAGCCGACCTGGGCTGACATTGGTGGGTATCAAACCCAGAACCATTGAATTAGAAGTCTGATGCTCTACCAACTAAACTACTGTGACTTGCTGATGTTTGAGATATATGGTAAAATTATAATTGATTACTGTATATACTTGCTTTTAAGTCGGGTCCAACTGCGAACAAATATTTTTGCGAACAAAATAAACCCTGATCTGCTGTCGCATAATGCATTAGCAAATCAGCGTCTATTTTGTTTGTTCTACTGATTAGTCCTAATAAACTGCATAAATGCAGATCTGCCAATACATTATGCAATGGCAGATCTGGGTCTATGCTGTTTGCAGTTGGATCCAACTTTTAAGCAAGTACATATAGCTAATGCAATTTCTTACTGTAATTCCAGGTAGAATTCCCTAATTCATTCATCTCGTGAGAATGACCTTGGACCTTGGAGAAAGGGATAATTCTGAAGAGCAATTTTGTGGAATAATGTGACCTTATTAAAGGCTGAATATGACATTAACACCCCAATTGTAGAGCTGTGCTAACTATATGAAAAGCAGAGGTACATTTCTTCAGATGATTGGCCACAAAAAGATGGAAGGAGGGAAGCATATGTCTACATGAAAACTGGTAAGATTTATAAGGGTAATTGGAGGTAGTGGAATTTTGTTACAAATATATCAGCAATACAAGTATATTTTCCCCCTTTGTGACTATAATTTGAAACACTATTTTGGAAAAAGAATGCAATTTTGAAATATGTTGATTCTGAGAAAAAGAAAAACTATAAACAGAAGGCAACATGCTTGCTCACATCATTTACAAAAATATCATTGGTTTTTGGAGGAGAAAGGGGGATGGAGGTCATAATATCCGGTTGTCATTGTTGAAATACTGAATATATTTTCTTTAAATCCCTCTCAAAATCATATATGAGATAATTAACATACTGACTTGCAGCATGCGTACATGCCAACCTTAAAGGCAGTATTGGGAGTTTATTGGGACTCAAAAAGTGTTATGAGGCTACAAGGGGGTTGGGGTGTGGAGTTAAAGACTTTAACTGTTTTGTTTGGCCAGACATATCCATTTTTGTGTTGTTAGAGTCATGTTGTCTCCACTCCTTGCATTAATTGTGTGTTTTTTGTGTGCGTCTTTGCTAAATTTGAATGTTTTTTTGCACCTTGCTCAGTGTAGCTGTGATTCTATTAATTGTAATCCCTTGGATTCCGCCAATGGTGCAGATCCTCACCTTTAAGATCTCATCAGGTATTTTGAGCTTTAGAGACTGTCTTTGTGCTCATTAATGCCTAGTTGGAACCTTTCTCATGTTCTTTGGGCGTTATAACCCCCCCCCTCTTATGAACCTGAGAGTGAAGCTTCATCGAGAACCTTACCCTTAAGACAGTTTTCATGCTCTCCTTAGAATCATTAAGGATAAGGAGTGAAATTCATGCCTTGTCTGTGGGAAAGGGTTCTTTACAGTTCACTGTTAACTATGATGCAAGTCAGAAGAGGAGTATATTCTGTACGTTGGCTATGACTAAGCAATCTGACTGGCATCATGTTCATTTTTATTCTTTGCCTCCAGTTATTAATTGGAGGAGGGAATATTTAGCTTGGACTGTCGACTTAGTATCCTGGAAAAGGAAAGCAGTGTCATAGTAACAGGTAAATATTGCATAGCAAAATTAGCATTATCCCCCCCCCCCCCCAGAAATTACATATTAATTAAAATCCATCCTTATAAATATACTTGTGCAGGATTTAGTAGATACAAAAATAGATAAGCAATGTGAGGAATGTAGACTTACATGAAGATGTGCATCCCAACCATTATCACCAGCAAGATGTGCCACATTATCACCAGCAAGATGTGCCACATTATCACCAGTGAGATGTGCCACATTATCACCACAAGATGTGCCACATTATTGCCAGTGAGATCTGCCACATTATCACCAGCAAGATGTGGCACATTATCACCAGCAAGATGTGCTACATTATCACCAGTGAGATGTGCTACATTATCACCAGTGAGATGTGCTACATTATCACCAGTGAGATGTGCACACATTATCACCAGTGAGATGTGCTACATTATCATCAGTGAGATGTGCTACATTATCACCAGTGAGATGTGCATACATTATCACCAGTGAGATGTGCATACATTATCACCAGTGAGATATGCTACATTATCCCCAGTGAGATGTGCATACATTATCACCAGTGAGATGTGCACACATTATCACCAGTGAGATGTGCTACATTATCACCAGTGAGATGTGCATACATTATCACCAGTGAGATGTGCCACATTATCACCAGTGAGATATGCCACATTATCACCAGTGAGATGTGCTACATTATCACCAGTGAGATATGCTACATTATTCCCAGTGAGATGTGCACACATTATCACCAGTGAGATGTGCCACATTATCACCAGTGAGATCTGCTACATTATCACCAGTGAGATGTGCATACATTATCACCAGTGAGATATGCTACATTATCCCCAGTGAGATGTGCATACATTATCACCAGTGAGATGTGCACACATTATCACCAGTGAGACGTGCCACATTATCACCAGTGAGATGTGCTACATTATCACCAGTGAGATATGCTACATTATTCCCAGTGAGATGTGCACACATTATCACCAGTGAGATGTGCCACATTATCACCAGTGAGATCTGCTACATTATCACCAGTGAGATGTGCATACATTATCACCAGTGAGATATGCTACATTATCCCCAGTGAGATGTGCATACATTATCACCAGTGAGATGTGCACACATTATCACCAGTGAGATGTGCTACATTATCACCAGTGAGATGTGCATACATTGTCACCAGTGAGATGTGCCACATTATCACCAGTGAGATGTGCCACATTATCACCAGTGAGATGTGCTACATTATCACCAGTGAGATATGCTACATTATTCCCAGTGAGATGTGCACACATTATCACCAGTGAGATGTGCCACATTATCACCAGTGAGATGTGCCACATTATCACCAGTGAGATGTGCATACATTATCACCAGTGAGATGTGCCACATTATCACCAGTGAGATGTGCATACATTATCACCAGTGAGATGTGCACACATTATCACCAGTGAGATGTGCCAGTTTATGGTCACTAGAAGAGAAAGACTGTTAATTCAGTATGTTCGAAGTAACTACATAGAGCCACATGGTGTGGCTGTATGTAATTAAAGTTCAGTCTTGATTATCTCATTAGCAAAACTTCTGTAATTGGCACCATAGCTTTGAATTAATGATGATATATACAATAGTAACATGTTTCAAGATCAAATTTTCCCAGTAATTATGAATTGGATATCAATACATTTTGAATAAGTCTAAGATAAATAATTTAAGAAGGTTTTCATATTCTTTCTGATTCCACTATTTTCAAACTCAGGTCAATACTTCACAGCCAAACTTCACAGTACTCCTTCCAGTAAAGAATTGATTGGTCAGAGAGTGAAATCAGATGGTGTTGTATTGGCTATGCATCAAATGCATTTATTCTTTATGAATTTTGTCCTAAATGGATTGATTTTATTCATGAGAAAATGATATTTATTGTTATGTACAAGTAAAACCTACCTAAGCAGACACAATAATATAAAGGACAAATCAGCTGTAAGTGACATCACCATATATCGGACAAATCAGCTGTAAGGGACATCACCATATATAGAACAGATATGCTTATAAGGGACATCACTGTAGAAAGGACAGATATGCTTATAAGGGACATCACTGTCGAAAGGACATATATGCTTATAAGGGCCATCACTGTAGAAAGGACAGATATGCTTATAAGGGACATCACTGTAGAAAGGACAGATATGCTTATAAGGGACATCACTGTAGAAAGGACAGATATGCTTATAAGGGACATCACTGTAGAAAGGACAGATATGCTCATAAATGACATCACCATATATAGGACATATATGCTTATATGGGACATCAACATAGGAATAACAGATCTGCTTATAAATGACATATAAGGAACAGATCTGCTTATAAGAGTCATCTCCACATCAAAGTCAAATTGGCTCATAAGGAACATCTCCAAAGGAAGGACAGATCTGCTCATTAATGACATCTTATATAGCACAGATCTGCTCATAAGGGACATCACCATAAAAGAACAGTTGTGCCTAAAAGGGACATCTCCATAAAAAGGACAGATCTGCTTGTAAGGGACATCAAAGAAAGGACAGATCTGCTTATTAGGGACATCTCCATATCAGGGGTGCTCATTAAGGGACAGCTCTATAGGAAGGGCAGATATGTCCATAAATTACATCTTATAAAGGACAGATCTTCTAATAAGGGACATCACCATAGAAAGGACAGATCTGCTTATAACACATCACCATAGAAAGGACAGATCTGCTTATAAGGGACATCCATAGAAAGAACAGTTCTGCTCATAAGGGACAACATAGAAAGGACAGATTTGCTCATAAGGGACACTGCTGTAAAAAGGACTGATCTGCTTATATGGGACACCATCATATAAAGGACAGATCTATTTATAAGGAACACTCATACAAAGGACAGAACTGCTCATAGGGGATACCATCATGTAAGGGACAAATCTGCTCATAAGGGACACCACCATAGAAAGGACAGATCTGTTAAGGGATAAGGGACATATCTGTTCATAATGTAAGAAGGACAGATCTTCTCATAAGATACATTACAATGTAAAGGAAACATCCAGTCATAAAGGACACATCTGCTTCTTATGGATGCCACCATTTAAAGGACATTTGCTCATAATGGACACCATCATATAAAGGTCAAATTCTGCTCATGAGGGACACCACCATTAAAAGGGACAGATCTGCTCATAAGGGACACCACCATTAAAAGGAACAGATCTGCTCATAAGGGACATTTATGAACTCATTTCACCACTATATAAGGACTTCTGTCCACAAAGTGAAAACATTGTGGTCACTTGAATCTCTTTTGTATACCGATTTCACTGTAGCTTCCTGTAATTGTTTCTCTTCTGCACATAAATGTATGTGTGACTTGCTTTTTTGTTGCTGTCTTTCTAATACAATTTTCATTGGTTTCAAACGAAACAAAGACCCAAATTTTGTTCTTTATTATTTGTCAGGACAGCTGCATTTTCAGCTTGGAATGTTGAGAAAAGGATGTCAAAAGGATAAGTAGAGGAGAAAATTTTAGATTGAGGTATGTTAGACTGAGTTCTTGTGAAAATGATACAACTTTTCTTATTCATATTGTGAATGCATTTAGAAATTTGAGAACCAGTCAAATAAATTCACAGTATTCCCATGGAGAGTGAATCCCATGCATTGTCAGTCTACAAAATTGACTAAGTATTCAGAATCCATGGCTTTTCTACCAAACCATTTTTCCCCTGGATGCACATGATCTCAGAATATCTGCTAATGACTTTTTCAGGTCTATGGATGATTAAATATGGGAAAAGACCTAAATGAGTTCTGTGTAAGATCAAAGAAAGGAAACTGGCAAAACATGTGTTGTGGCAAAATGTTTCATATACCAAAGCCTCAAAATGAATTTTCAGTATTGTTCACGCAGGAAATGAATGTAGGAAATTTTAATTACCCAATATGAAGACTTTACCCATAATTTCTTCAACATCTATATGTATCAATGTTGGCATTCAGGTCACTTTCTGATAGGTCACTAATTGTGGTTAGACATGCTCTTAGTTTATGAACACGTGTACTGTTATAGTTCTAGTGATCTGCAGTAGTTCCCTTGGTAGAGTGTTGGACTTGTAATCCAAGAGTTGCAGATTCAATACCTGCCCAGGATAGTCCAAGTTGGCTGTCTCAGTGTCTTTGGGAAAGGCACTTACCTTTCATTTCCTTGGCATGAAATAATCATATAAAGTGTTGCATGTGCAGAAAAAAACTAAGCTACCAATAGTCTCTTTCAGTTAAGTAGCATAGATAATTATTCTTTGCATCAGATTTGATCATCTCTTTGCCTTCAAACACTGTTATTCTGAAACTCTTTCTCTGGTATATGCTTATGAATCAAAGGCAGGGGATGAGGAGCTTGAATAAAGCAAGAATGTATGTGATAGCACAGTAAGCCTTCCATAAACCAAATACTGTTCGGGCCCAAAAATTGACTGTTTCATAGAGGTGACTGGGCTTGAATTTCACCAATAGAATATAAACCTACACTTAAATTTAGGTTTAGAATAAACTTAAGTCTGACTTTAAAATGTCCAATCAAATGTCTTGAGTCTAGACTTAACATAAGACTTGTCTTGATGAAAGTAAGGCCAGGACTGGATTTCACTAACAGAATCAAATCCTGGACATAAAACTACATCCAGAATCCAGTGATCTGATTGGCTGACATTTAAGTCTGATCTGATTGGCTTAAATTTAAGTCTGACTTAAAATTGACCAGTCAGATGTCTGAAATCTAGACTTCAAGACCTATGTTGGTAAAAATGAGGTCAGGATAAAAAAGGCTAGATGGTAATAGCATGACCTTTTTGGGATCATGATATGTACCCAGTCTGCAGAGGAAGTCAGGTTATGGTGGGATCATGATATGTACCCAGTCTGCAGAAGAAGTCAGGTTATGGAGGGATCATGATATGAACCTGGTCGGCAGAGGAAGTCAGGTTATGGAGAGATCATGATATGTACCCAGTCTGCAGAGGAAGTCAGGTTATGGAGGGATCATGATATGTACCCAGTCTGCAGAGGAAGTCAGGTTATGGACTGATCATGATATGTACCCAGTCTGCAGAGGAAGTCAGGTTATGGACTGATCATGATATGTACCGTCTGCAGAGGAAGTCAGGTTATAGAGGAATCTTGATATGTACCCAGTCCACAGACAAAACTTTAGGGTCTCATCTACAAAGTAAAGGTGAGACATAGGAATAACTTTCCTCATTATCATGTTGTCACTGGCATTGGTGTCAACATTAATTTTTTGCATTTAGCTCAGTTCTTCTGACAGTGTTGTATGTACAGTCAAGAAACATGGTGGGTGTATTCATCTTGGAGGATACTACTCACCACAGGCAAAGTAGGTCACATTGACCTACTTTTTACTAGCGATTTTGCAAGATTTTTTAAAATTATTCCATGGCAGAGCATGCAAGACATAATTTAGCATTCCATGAAATTTTTTGTTTTATACCAATGTTATTTGTTCCTTCATATTAAGGCAAATATTGCTCAAACTATACAAAGTTGGTAAATTATAAAATAAAATGCACCTTGTAAAAAACATGAGCTTTTATCCAATGTTCAAGAAAAGAAGTTGTTTAAGACATGTGAGATGGTGGTGTCTTACAATTATTTTATCTAGTTTTTATTTAAAAACCATCCAAATACTCTCCAATTAAAATTATAGCTGAGAGAATTAATTACTTTTCAAAGTGTTTGACTGTACAGGAATACTTCAGATGGATTGAAAATCCATTAGACTCCAAATAAGGTTGGATTAAGATAAACTCAACAACCCAGTGAATTCACTTAAAAAATATAACCAACTTTAGTGAAGCCTAAATGAAATGGACTCCTTGATTCAGAATGAGGCTGTATACACATGTAAGTTTTTGGGGAGGATTTTTTTAAAATCATTCTTTGAAGGGATTTTGTAATCAGTATTCTTCATTTATCCATTCCAAAAGGGGGTATGTAATACACATATTTGGATTATCGGGGTTTCACTGTCCATTAAGACTGTAAAGAGGGGAAATCATGATTTTTATTAGTGAGATAGATGCAAGACATGTTTTCTATTACTGAGATAGATGCAAGACATGATTTCTATTAGTGAGATAGATGCGAGACATGTTTTCTATTAGTGAGATAGATGCAAGACATGATTTCCATTAGTGAGATAGATGCAAGTCATGATTTCCATTAGTGAGATAGATGCAAGACATGATTTCCATTAGTGAGATAGATGCAAGACATGTTTTCTGTTAGTGAGATAGATGCAAGACATGATTTCTATTAGTGAGATAGATGCAAGACATGATTTCATTAGTGAGATAGATGCAGGACATGATTTCCATTATTGAGATAGGTGCAAGAAAAAAAAGTCCAAATTACATGCTACTGTATAATGTTATCATTATACAATTGCAAATCAATCCTTCCAGATTCTGAATTCAATGTCAGGTGATGGAATTGCTAAAATTCCAAAAATAAGTACTCTACACCAAAATAGATTTGCATGAGGATTGATATTTCATGTACAGTTTAATCCTAAGCCCATGTCATACAAACATGTCTGATAAGCTAGATTTCCATCGAGCCAGCACGTAGTAGATGGCAAGACCTATTCTTTGTCACTATTCTGGTGACTGTTGTGACAGCAGTGAGGTCAGCATAAAATTTTACTGCAGATGTTTTGTGTTACAGTTTTTGGAAGTCTGATGCAGTGAGGCGGGTACATCATGCATAGCACAGGTCACAGGTGAGACACCAATTCCTCTAAACACTTGTTTGGTAAACTATTTGTTTTATTTTCATTGACATGAAATAATTCAGCCAATTAAATGCGATAGAAAAATGCATTAAAGTTAGTTAAAGGTGACTAGACTCTTACAGTGTGACATCATTTACATAAATGTATATTTGACATACTCTTAGAAGATAATAAATCTAATGATATTTATGAGTTATGATGTGGGTTTGATCACTGATAGTACCAAAGGAATTAGAGATTTTCTACAAATACTTTTATGCGGGATTTCCCCAGGTAACAATTCAACATTGCAACAATGTTGAAGCAACATTGTTCTAAAGATGTGGCAATGTTGTTATATAACATTGTGGCAACATGATTTGGCGAACTTGCTGGAATGTTGCTACAACGTTGTAGTTTAACATCATAATGTAACATTTCTACAACATCCCAACAACATTCAAAAACACTATTTAAAACTTGCAAGAATGAAAGCTACTTGTGTTTCTTTAACACATATGCCCCACTGCTAGCAAGAAAATCCAAAATCTACAATTAAACATTACAAAAATGTCAACATGACCATTCATCTAGGAGGAGTAGCAAAAGCAAGATTTTCAAAATGGCTGCAATTGTGGTCATATTGGGTGTCAGATTGGCACCATTTTCATTTGGGACAAACTAAACATCACAAGACATTTGACCATCCATCAAGGAGGAGTAGTGATAAGATCCCAGGGCATGCAAGTGTGCAAGTCATGTAAACATTCGAATAATTTGCGCACATGGAGAGCAGTCGTGCATGATAACTCGTGCAAATTAGTTAGAATATATTAAAAAAATGAAATAGTAAGGATACTTATTTGATTAAAATACCTCAGTCCATTCCAAAGTATGCAGATAAACCTTAGGCCAAATCTGTGTGTAAAGTTCATGTCGATCCTCCAATTAGTTTAGGAGGAGTAGTGATAACAAACTTTTGTTAACGGATGGATAGACCATCCCATAAGCTCATAGTCTATGACCAGTCGAGCTAACAAGACTGAAAATGTAACTAGTATTACATTAATATTGCGGATGTTTCAAAAGCAAAATTTGGCTTAAGAAGTTAAACACTATTTTTCACATGTGTCTATGGTGAAAATCATCAATTTTTGTATTAAGAGGACTATTTGATTTAAGCATATATATATATGCAGTATCTTCCAACTTGCTGACACTATGCAGAAAGAGCAGCTGGTGTGAAATTAGTACCATTGACAACGGAAGTAGGGTACTAATATTAGTACTAACTAAATTACATTCTTCTACTTTAATTGTTTTTGTGCAGTCACACTTAATGAAACTGTAGGAGTGGGTGGCCATACAACAGAATGGGCAGGATCCCAATTAGATGCTTTTAATGCAAGCAGTGAGGATACAAAAATGAAATTCACCAAAATTATATTCAATTTACAGATCATCTAGTTATGAAGGGGAAAATGATTTCTGAATTTGTGTGCCTAGATCAGTAATGTATGTGTGGTTGTTCTAACATGGTTTACATGCAAACATTGTTTACTAATGATGGTATGACAACCTTTCTTCATGTGGTTTTGCTAACAAGTTTTACAGGCCAAAGGTACAGACATTTGTATTTAAGAAGAGATAAGTGGCTATAAAAAAAAGAAACATGACAGTATATATTTTACTATCACTTTATTTTCATGTTTAGTTTCTGGACTTTATTAAGATTAAAAATCAGAATCTGTAACCTCGACAGCAAATTCGAAATCTGAGTTTTCTTCTTCTGCTCAGGCTTCTGCAAATTGAATTTTTTTAAAAATGTTTGAACAATACTCTTATTTCAATTAAAACGATTAAAAATATTTTTGGGGAGAAATACCCTCATCCATTTGAAGAAGAGGGACAAATTTCAAATAAAGAAGAAATTAATGAAAGTAAAAAGGTAGGGGTTGCAAATGTGATGTGCAATTTTGCACATTTGGTTGAATATTCTGCACAATTTTCTAGAAATTTGTGTGAATCCCCAACCATACATCTTACTTCCACCCCCACCACACCCCCAGTTCTTCCAGACCTAGCTTTTCCATGTTATTACTTTGACAATAGACTTTATATCTCATGACATATGTTATTCATGTATGCTGTGTTTATTACTCACAAAAAGCTAATGTATATAATTATTGCTGATAAAATGCCAGTTTCGGATTATTTACCATCAACTATAATATGGCTAATTAATGTTTGTAATTATCAAAATGTAATTACCTTTTAATGTGCATTTTCCTTTTTTTTTTTTACATTTATGCATATCAACATGTATACATGTGTCTACACATAAATAATTCCTTTCAATTTCACATTTAATTTATTTCATTTTATTAGACTTGATTTTTTAAAAATATTTTGGTCAAGAACAATAAATCTTACACTCTTGATCTAAGCAACATGCGCAATTCAAAATCATTAATTGGAGGCATTTTTACCACAGAAATTCATCCCCATCCTCGCTTTTTTCTTTGCAAAGTAGTCCCAGTGTGTCAATATAATTTATTTAATACACGTCAGATAAAGGTCACAGAAATACGTGAAATATTTATATCATTTTATGCCTGGTAGATTGAACACTTGGGCCAATAGACCTCATTTTCTTTGTTTGAAAATGGCATCGCAGGGTTGCATACAGCATGGTGTTTACATGTGCAAGAAAGTGTCTATAGACATGATACAACAATTAGCAAAAAAAGAATATCTCTATCACAATAGAAATGTCACTTTCTGCAGCTAAAAATACGAATTATAGATTAATTAATTATTGATCATACCTTGACGGTTCAAAACAGTTGAAGGCAGCAAATAATTCCACGTCTCAGCCACAGTATGGCTGTAATGCTATCACCTTTCCTAGCTTTCAGTGCATTTTTTAAAATGATCAAAGTCTTAGAATTTTACTGCTTAATACAGCACATATAATCTTCTAATATATTATCCACAAAAATAAGATTGACCTCCCCTGTCCCCCCCTCCAAAAAAAAATAAAGTTGACTTCTACAGCCATGTACAGGCATTCATATGTTGTTTACTTAGCTGCTTAGGAAAGTTTTTTTACCTGAATCATCAGCAATAGATTAAATGATTATTACTCTGATGTATCATTTTTAAATGAATCTCGGGCTGGATTTAGATCAGGTTATTCTACCACTAACCACATCTTTCCAATACATAATCTCATAGAATATACAAAATTGTCAAAAAAGAAATGATATTATCTATTTGTTAATTGTGAAAAAGCTTTTGATAATATATGGAGCATAGGATTATGGAAAAAAGTCTTAAAAAGTGGCATTTTAGGGAAACTCTTTAATGTAATACATAATATGTATAAAGACACTAAATCAAGTATAAATGTCAATGCCAATGTTTCTAGTTTTTTTCCCTGCATGAAAGGAGTTTGCCCGGGTGAAAATCTATCACCATTATTGTTTGCTATCTATCTAAATGACCTTGAAAAATACAGTGAAACCCCGCTATAACGCGCCCCACTATAACGCGAATTCGGATATAACGCGATCGTGGTGTGGCTCCCAAAATTTCGTGTATTCATTCGCACATGAAATTTTTTTTTTTTTTTTCAAAGTACGAGAAATAGTGTATAAAATGTGTATATTACAGTATCCTTTTGGGGAAGAGATCACGTATAAATCGAGTATAATACATTTGTGGCGTGGTTCCTGAAATTTATATACATGGACATGTATTTTTCTCGTACACGGAATTTTTTTTTTTTTTTTAAGTACGAGAAATAGTGTATAAAAAGTTTATTATCATTTTGGGGAAGAGATCACGTATGAATTCGATCGTGGCGTGGCTTCTGAAATTTAACAATTTCACCAATTTCTTGAAGTGTTATGCCAAAATAAACATTATCGGAAATGTTACTTATTACTGATTCATGAGTAAAGTCGGTAAGTATTCTTTGTGTTTGTCTTCAATTCATTCTGTATACACTCATTGCTCAAACAATAGCCGACATGTTTTTCTTCTTTAACTGCATACACAACGGAGCATAAGACAATGTTGTGGTTGATAAAAGATTCTCACGATTTAATAAACATCAAAAAACGTAAGCCGCCAACACGTGCGCTGGACTTCAATTCATCCTGTATACAATCATTGCACAAACAATAGCCGACTTACGTTTCTTCTTTAACTGCATACACAACCAAGCACCAGACAATGCGGTGGTTGATCAAAGATTGTCATATGTGGGTGCTTATGTAGAGACTGAGCTTGGGTGGCAAGATCAAAGATTGTCATATGTGGGTGCTTATGTAGGGACTGAGCTTGGGCGGCAAGATCACAGGGAGTTCAAATAACCACTCTCTGTTACTTGGCACTGAACATACTCGTGGCTCAATCAAAGGCTTGTCATGTGGGAAAACAAAGACGGATCGATATCAGATAGTAAACGGTGTTGATACCCTACTCATGCTATACATTAGACGTCTATACGTTGTTCTCTAAATAAAGTAATATATAGTAAAACCCCGCAATAACGCGACCCCGCTTTTTCCGCGATCGAATTTTATGGACCCCAAATATCGCGTTGCAGCGGGGTTTCACTGTACCTTGAATTGAAACACTACAATGGCATCAAACTAAAAATAGCAGATGATGAAATCATTCAACGTTTCAGAGTATTTTTACTTCTTTACGCAGACGATATATTTCTCTTTGCAGAGAACCCTGAAGATCTCCAATCTCTGATCAATAATTTTAGTAATTATTGCAATGATTGGAAATTAAAAGTGAATGTGAACAAAACGAAAGGGCTTAGTTTTGGTAAAGTTTATAAGAAAAGGTTTAACTTTACATATAAAAGTTTGATACTAGAAGTGGTTAATAAATACATTTATCCTGGTGTTGTTCTGAGTAAGACAGGAAGATTTCTCAAAGCTATACAGCAAACAATATCAAAGGCCAAGAAAGAATTATTCTTGTTAAAAAAGCGTATATGGAATCTTGACCTATCTATAGATTGCCAGCTAAAACTATTAAATAGTACCATTGTAACTATTCTGCTATATGGGTCGGAAATTTGGGGGTTTGAAAATTGCAACATTATTGAAAAAATTCATGCAGATTTTCTAAGATGGGTTTTAAAATGTAAAAAGAGTAAAAGAGTACCCCATTATACATGCTACATGTATATGTAGAATCTGTAAGACAACCACTTACACTTAGAGTGGAATTGAATGCCATCAAATATTGGTGTATGCTAATTGAGGGAAAACAGGAAAAATAAGCGAAAGTCATATATAATATTATATTGAATGATATCAGAGAACATAATAATACCTATCGATGGTTTGATTACGTTAAATCTATTTTTGACGAATGTGGATTCGGATACATTTGGTATTTGCAATATTTTCCTGATAAACAATGGCTCATCAACAGTATTAAGAACAGACTAACGGACACATATCTTCAGCAATGGAATGAAAACAAAAATTTTTATAGCAGGGGAAACACCTTTGGACTCTTTAAAACAAACATCCAGTTCAAAGATTATTTAATTTCTTTACCCAAAAACTTTAGCGTTAGTTACTTTAAATTTAGAACCTCAAACCACCATTTACCAATTGAAACTGGCAGATGGTCAAATATTCCAAGGAACGAAAGATTGTGTACATTATGCAACGAAAATGATTTAGGTGATGAATTTCATTACATATGCAATTGTCCTTATTTCAAAACTGAAAGAAAACTCTACCTAAAAAATAAATATCATAGAAGGCGAAATATTTTACTTTTTAACGATTTGTTTAATTCAAAAGGTATTGACCTTTTAAAGTTGTGTAAATTTATAGGAGTTATCTTGTCAAAATTCAGTTAACATGGAATGCATATTTTTGTGTAGGCTGAACAACACTTGTATGATTAATAATTCATGAAATGCGAAAATGGCATGTTAAATGAAATCTTTGTATTCACCAGGTATGTAATATCATATGTCTCGATATGCTTATACAGTAGGACCCCGCTATAGCACGCTTCATTATAGCACAAATTCGGATATAACACGATCTTGGCATGGCTCCCGACATTTCATCTATTTTTTCATACATGACATTTTTTTTTTTTTTTTCAAAGTACGAAAAATAATGTGTAAAAAATTAATTATCATTTTGGGGAAGAGATGGTGTATGAATTTGGATATAATACGATTGTGGCATGGCTACCAAAATTTTACAATAACTTCGCCAATTTCTTGAACTACTGCAAAATTTTGTGCCAAAATAAACAAGAGTTTGATTTAATAATTTGGAAAGCTGTATTGTATTCTTGAAGACAAAGTGTCTTATGATTGCATCTTTCTTTATATGAATAAAGATGCTGAACATTTCTATTTGTGAATGTTCATTTCAAATGTGTCAGTAGTCAATCACTGCACTTTGATCTTAGTTTGTTTTTGAAAGATGTCAGCTCATTTTAAAGCTGATAAGTGTTAATCTTATTATTACTGATACATGAACAATAAAGTCATTAAGTCTTCTTTGTGTTTGTCTTCCATACATTCTGTGTACAATCGTTGCTCAAACAATAGCTGACATATGTTTGCTCATTCAACGCATACACAGCCAAGCACCAAACAATGCGGTGGTTGATAAAAGATTCGCACCTGAATTTATAAATCAATTAATTTAAGTCACTGACAATCATCAAAGTCAATCTCATAGCTAAAGGTTGTTCAAACCATGCGGCGGTGATTTATAAAACATCAAAAAAATGAAAGCCGCCAACGCACACACGTGGCTTGGCAGTGTTGTTAGACAATCGCCACACAATCAGTTGACCAGTGAATAATATTGTACATTCCCTATAAAAAAGAGCCCATTGTTGATTAACAATTATTCTTGCTGTAGTCGTTCAAACAAATAGGTGTCAGAGTTTTAATTAGTAGTTATTTACAATGGATAACAGTACACGGAAACGTAAAGCTTTTATTGTTAAAGAGAAGCTTGAAGCCATGGACAGGATTAAGTACGGTGTTTCCACAAGTCAGATTTAATTCCCAAGTGATATTTCCCAAGTTATCTGCCAGTGCACGTGGGCCGATAAGCCTTTGGCTTGTAAAAGCACTCACTTTGTTTTCAAGTTGTTTTCCCACTTGACAACCCTTTAATCAAGCCGTGAGTTTGATACTTGTTCAGTGCCAAGTAATGGAGGGTGGTTATTTGAACTACCTGTGATCTTGCCAAACAATTGACATGTGTCCAGTTGCATTCTTTAATAGATTTCTGACTTTACGATCAAACTATTACTTGCAGACCCGAAGCTCAGTCTCTGCATAAACACCCGCATACGACAGTAAAGCTGAGGAATCGGAGTTGGATGTGATTTACGATGACTAGACGACGACGATTTACAATGACTAGACGACGATGTAGGATTTCAGAACTTTATCAGACAATGATATTATACTTCTGTGTGCATATTTTCGATGGAATTATTATGGACTCACTCCTATGCATGCAATGAGATCGGTTGGCGAGTACACATGTTGATCCTTTAACTATTCATGCTATACAATAAACATGTACATATAAATGTACCAATGCATGGTTCTCTGAATAAAGTAAAATATTATATGTGCAATCTCTGTTTCACTGCATGTGTATTTCTCATTTAATATGCATTGATTTAAGATGGTAACTGTGTTAATGAAGCACGATGTTTTGAACCCACAATTTACCCCCCCCCCCCAATTTTTTTGGTGCATGCATCATTTTCTTCAGCTAAATGACTTGGTTTTGTCTAGGTTGGTTATAGCACGGTTCGGGACATAGCACGATCTCTTTTTGTGGACCCCGACCATCGTGTTATAGTGGGGTCCTACTGTATCTTGTTTTATATAACAGTGGTACGTAATATCAAATGTTTTGATATGCGTATATCTTCTTTTATGCATATAGCTCAAAGCTAAAACAAGAATACCCTGAGTAATATGCAAACTATACAAACAAAAAATTTGGCATCATGTTTGTCGCTTTTTATTACCAGATGAATAATGTTGTAACAACCATCTAACTCTACTGTCTAGAACACCTTATTTAACATACTATGATTGTAACTACATCATTAGTCCCCTGTAAAATATGATAGCTATGTTACACGCGTGTTTATATACTTTTGATTTACTTTGTACTCCTCATTTGTCACATTCATGACCTCAGTGGAATAAATATTGTATTGTATTGTATTACCATGTATAAAATTCCTTAAAAATCATAATTCATGTGTTTCTTTACAATACATTGGCACATGAAGTTAGAACCAGTCTAAGCAGTCAGAATAAAATGCAAAATAAATGTGTCAAAATGTCATGAATATGAACATAAGTTGATTTATGAGGGTCATTTGTGCTCATTGATACTACACGTTATTTAATATTAATAATTAATACATGTATAATTAAAAACAAGACTACTCTCGTATGACAAATAGTGCCTCTGTCAATAATTGTGTGCCCGAGACCAATAAGATTTCTCTAAGCAACACACATAACCACATAATTATAACCACATAATCAGACAAATTGCTAAATCAGCATACCAATTTCTTCTAAATTGAAGAGTTTCTTTTGAAAATTTAACCACATTATTACAAAGTGATATTTAGTTCACGGTGAAAATTACATGAAAATGGTTGAATGACTGAAGTTATAACAGCATGAATTTGTACATATTGTATAGTAGAATTGGCCAAGGTGACAGACCCTCACTTAACCAGGGGGGCTTTATAGTTTGTCAGACCCTCTTACTTACTTATTTGGATTAAACTCACGTGCGACCAATTTGGTCATGTGCGAGGAATCAGACCCTCACTTAACCAGGGGGGCTTTATAGTTTCTCAAGCTTAGTGCCCCAGGCATAATTACATAATACAGCTGAGCTTGAGAGTGGGCAGAGGTCCATTGGAAAGCTGAATAAACAAAGCTTGATTGATAGGTGGGGGTAGGTGGGTGGAGCTTGGGGATTTATCAACTGTTTAGCCTTGTACAGTATAATAAAAAGGATTTAAAAAATGCAGTATTTCTATCCAGCAGGATCTTTATGTTTGGTGTGGTTCATATTACATACTCTTGATGCTTGGGGATTTGTCCGTTATCGTCTAGCAACTTGTAAACAAATTCTGTAGCATATACTATAAACAGACTTTCTTTTAAAATCAGGTAACATATATAGGGCTTATATTTTGATTGCTACAATGACCGTATATTATGATTTCACACAAATTTTTAATTAAAAAAAATATATATATATTATACATACTTCAGCCATATTTAATTTTTAAATGTATTTATTGAATGCCTCTGGTAAATGGCAAGAAAACTACTTAAATGCATAGACTTTCTAACTTGGGTCATTGTCATGTTAAGCTAACCACATCTGTGTAGTGTTATTTCCTAATGCTGGTGAATCTTAATTGCTTTTCAAATTTGCAGATGAAACTGAATTTGAAAATCTTCCAGACATTATTTGAAGTATTAATCAGTTACAGTCTCTATTTTGTATTGTTCTGTCAAACTGATATCAATGATTTTTATGTGTATTGTATTGTTCTGTCTAACTGATATCAATGATTTTTATGTGTATTGTATTGTTCTGTCTAACTGATATCAATGATTTCTATGTGTATTGTATTGTTCTGTCTAACTGATATCAATGATTTCTATGTGCATTGTATTGTTCTGTCTAACTGATATCAATGATTTCTATGTGCATTGTATTGTTCTGTCTAACTGATATCAATGATTTCTATGTGCATTGTATTGTTCTGTCTAACTGATATCAATGATTTTTATGTGCATTGTATTGTTCTGTATAACTGATATCAATGATTTCTATGTGTATTGTATTGTTCTGTCTAACTGATATCAATGATTTGTATGTGCATTGTATTGTTCTGTCTAACTGATATCAATGATTTCTATGTGCATTGTATTGTTCTGTCTAACTGATATCAATGATTTCTATGTGTATTGTATTGTTCTGTCTAACTGATATCAATGATTTCTATGTGTATTGTATTGTTCTGTCTAACTGATATCAATGATTTCTATGTGTATTGTATTGTTATGTCTAACTGATATAAATGATTTCTGTGTGTATTGTATTGTTCTGTCTAACTGATATCAATGATTTCTATGTGTATTGTATTGTTCTGTCTAACTGATATCAATGATTTCTGTGTGTATTGTATTGTTCTGTCTAACTGATATCAATGATTTTTATGTGCATTGTATTGTTCTGTCTAACTGATATCAATGATTTTTATGTGCATTGTATTGTTCTGTCTAACTGATATAAATCATTTGTATGTGTATTTTATTGTTATGTATAACTGATATAAATGATTTCTGTGTGCATTTTATTGTTCTGTATGACTGATATCAATGATTTGTATGTGAATTTTATTGTTCTGTCTAACTGATATAAATGATTTGTATGTATATTGTATTCTCATACAGGAATTATACATTATGAAAGTTATTAGACTGGCAAGTAAAGGGTTCCATGGAACAAAGTATCTCACCTTTTATTTGGGCACTGACAGTATTGCTCAGAAACACACGATAATAGGCTATCTGCAATCATCATTGAACACTAAAGAATAGGTGACAGTGATGCAACTGTTGTGCACAGCACTTGATTTCCATGGGATGTTACACACAGCAGCTTTGAAGGAAACGGGTAAATGCCCAAACTTGAGTTTTATATGGTTTTAAGTAATTATAGCCCAGACTTGAGTTTTAAATGGTTTTAAGTAATTCATCCCAAAATTGGTCAAAATGACAGTCTTACACATAAGATCGCAAGGGCAGGGGACACCGTCCTCCAAAGTGAAAAAAAAAAAAATTCTAAATATTAATGCACTTTTAGAGGTAAAATAAAAAACAAGATAATCTTACTTGCTTTGATAGTTTTGCCACCTGTGCCATCAGCACTGATCTATATATATGGTGGCTTGAATAGTGTATTTTTAATGCTACCCTATAATTGTGTCAAACTTTGTGCTACTTCACTGCAAGTAAAGAATTCCTGACTTTTTTCCACTTGGATATTAGGCATAATCTTCATGTTCTGCACAGAAGCCATTATAGAGAAACCGTTGCAGCAAATACAGTCAGAACTTAATGTGATGCAGTTATCATGGCATACAGATTTCTCCAGGGGACATTTTATTACCAAATTAACAGCATTATGGCAGTGGTATTATCCTGCAATTAGAGATAACTCACTGTGTAGAGTAAGCTACAAACCTTGATTGTTTCAATTACAAAATATGTTGTTTTAAAATGGAAATTAATTGCCATCAGAAAGTTTTTATTTTGACTTTGGTGACTTTGGCCATTTCTAGTACCAACAAATACATAAACAGACATGCCAGTACACTAAAGAAAAACAGTAGGCAGATTTTTAAATTTTTACCTAATGATAATGTATGCCCAGAAGGTGCACAGGAGTCAAGGTACGGGGAGACATAGGCCAAAAAATTGCAGGAAAACTGTGGTCAAGCACTCAGGGTGCAACACTGCAGTGATTCAGTTTTGGTGCTTGACAAACATTCAATCCAAGAAGCACTGACACTTAGTGATGAAATATTGAAAAATATGGCCCAGGCATAGTTTTTAATCAGTGTTCATTGAACAGTGAAAAGTTATTCAAAGTTTAAAATTTTTGGTGTTCCAAACTTATAATTTGAAAAAGTGCCACATTTGCTAGTTAGGTGGCAATGAATTATCAGGTTTTGACATATGGACAGTTTGCAACAGTCTTCAGTGAGCCAAAAGTTGGTCACATGGACATAATTTGGTCTGCAGTACACATTAATCTTCTACAGATGCAGTCAAATGTCAGGTCTGGTGTTCATAAGTAAATTGAAAACATGGCCTAGATTCATTTTTTGAACAATGCTTAGTCAATGACAAAACATAGGTCACAGTGAACGCGTTAAATTTGAAAGGCAGCATGATCTATTCAACCTAAGATGCACCCTTGCTGGATGTCAGGTGACAAAGATGAAAAAACGCTGAAAATATTGCCAGGACATGAATCGTAAAAACTTGATAAGTAAAGCATAAAATAGGTCACAGTGACCTAATTTCCAATGAATGGTGTGTTGCAGATCAAAATACATCCACACATCAAATTTCAGTACTAATAGATACCTATCTCCTTGAAAATGAAAAAAAAATGTTTTAAGGCAATGTGTATGTTAATCTGCGTAAATGGGGAGTGGCCTTCCACACCTATACTATGAGTGATACTAGAGGTCACATCATATTAGCAACCATACAGTTTCGATCAGAAAAAGGCACATTTCAGAATCTCTCTCAAGTCCCTGGAAGGACAGTTGCTTACACAGGCCATTATGATTTAGAGGCCTGTGTCAGATTTATCCCCAAGCTTATGTCGTCACCCTGAACTGTGATTAAATACTAGGACCTACTTATGGGTTTTATCTGTATTTGGGAGGATGTTGGTCAACATTGTCATTTTATAAGCCATGAAAGATTCCACGTGTAACGTCTCTGAAGTCAGTACATGATTGCCTAAATTCTTTGATATGTAGTATTGGATTATAAAGTAAAGTACAAATCCATTCTCTTTGATTATTGAACTGAATAAGATGCTGATTTCATGGCAACTAATAAGATTGCCCTTGCTGTTGATGTTATCATCTTTTTCATTCAGGCTGAAATAAATATGCATACGGGAGGATTTAGACAAGGGAAATGCCTAAGTCCTGGATTTTCTTTTATCTTTTGCTCTTTATCTTTAAATTATTCAAGGTGGCCACATGGTGGCACAGTAAGACCAGATGGTTTGAAAAGATTTTGTCTAAGAAATAACTAATTTTATTTCATATACTTAAGATTTATTTTATTAACAAAACAAGAGATCCCCTATTGTTGATCCCACCTTTTATTCACTGTATGTACTCGCTTATAAGTCAGGTCCAATTGCGAACAATATAGACCCTGATCTGCCATCTCATAATATACTGGCAGATCAGGGTCTCTCGTTTGTTCTGCTGATTACTCCTAACAAACTGCATAGATCCAGATCTGCTGGGGCATTATGTGGTGGCAGGTCTGGGTCTATGCAGTTTGCAGCTGGATCCAACTTTTAAGTGAGTATATTGAGTAGTTAGACAGCATCAAATTTAACATCGATTAATTTGAATAAAAAAACTTTAAAATTGCCCTTAATATAGGGTGTGGATGGATGGATAGGCAGATGGATTGAGGGATGGAGGGACATGCAGACGAAGAATTGTGTCGCCATGTGGAGCTTCTGTCAAGATGGGCTCAAAAAGAAAATAATCACTTTCAAACTAGGGGTGTATATTGCCATTTTAGTCACAAATACGATACATATCACAATGCAAATGATTTGATATGATATGTATCACAATATCTCTTCTGTTGGCTATTTTAACAACTACATTTCTTAAAGGTCAATTTCACCTAGATGGTATAATATCATTCTCTTGAAATGTTATGAGATATTAAAACAGTCGCTTTTCTTTGTCACATGTCTGTATTAACTTATGTCTTATGAGCAGAAGTGACTGTACAGATCTGAAGATTCATTTTATTGGTAAGTGGTACATCTGGAATATTTACTTTATAAACTTTGCTTTTATTCATTGAACATTATTTGACTTTTAATCTTGTGAGTATCATGATATGGGGGTCATGTTAAAATATATAAAATCACCAAATATATATTCTGATATCAGATATGTATTGGCATAGCACTACATCACAAATTCAGACCTGTTAGAAGAAAGTTCCATATAGTTCTAGGTAGCCACAACTACAGAGTCAGTAACAATAGTACTGCACATGCTGACCACCACAAACTAGAGTCGGTAACAATAATACTGCACATGCTGACCTCCACAACTACAGAGTCAGTATCAATAGTACTGCACATGCTGACCTCCACAACTACAGAGACAGTAACAATAGTACTGCACATGCTGACCTCCACAAACTAGAGTCGGTAACAATAGTAGTGCACATGCTGACCTCCACAAATACAGAGTCAGTAACAATAGTACTGCACATGCTGACCTCCACAACTACAGAGTCAGTAACAATAGTACTGCACATGCTGACCACCACAAACTAGAGTCAGTAACAATAGTACTGCACACGCTGACCTCCACAACTACAGAGTCAGTAACAATAGTACTGCACATGCTGACCACCACAAACTAGAGTCAGTAACAATAGTACTGCACACGCTGACCTCCACAACTACAGAGACAGTAACAATAGTACTGCACATGCTGACCTCCACAACTACAGAGTCAGTAATAATAGTACTGCACATGCTGACCACCACAAACTAGAGTCAGTAACAATAGTACTGCACACGCTGACCTCCACAACTACAGAGTCAGTAACAATAGTACTGCACATGCTGACCTCCACAACTACAGAGTCAGTAACAATAGTACTGCACACGCTGAACTCCACAACTACAGAGTCAGTAACAATAGTACTGCACATGCTGAACTCCACAAGTACAGAGTCTGTAACAATACTAGATGGCTGGTTGTATTGACATTGGGCTTTCACCAGAATTCTTATGATATCTAGTTGGTCCTAAATAGAAATGCTGGATATTTGATATCTAGTATGGACACCATGGCAGCCATCTTGAAAATCTTGTTATTGTTACTCCTCCAAAATGGAAAGTCATATCAACATGTGATTTTCACTGGAAGCTTTCATATAAAGTCTCGTAGGTCATAAATTGAAATGGTGCTGATCTGATGTCCAATATGGCCACCATGGTGGCCATCTTGAAAATCTTTCTACTCCTTAAATGGAAAGTCATTTTCACATAGGGTTTTTATCAGAAGAGTTCTTATGATGTCTAGTTGGTCCTAAATGAAAATGATGCAGATTGACACTCAATATGGCTCTATGGTGACCATATTGAAAATATTGTTATCTCTACTCCTCCCAAATGCATGGTTATATCATCATTG
Source organism: Margaritifera margaritifera (assembly GCA_029931535.1). Lineage (NCBI taxonomy): Eukaryota > Metazoa > Mollusca > Bivalvia > Unionida > Margaritiferidae > Margaritifera > Margaritifera margaritifera. The sequence goes on from JAQPZY010001559.1 coordinate 1,249,584, forward strand.
GGTTTTCACCAATAGACTTTTTATGATATATAGTTGGTCTTAAATGAAAAACGGTGGCAATCATATATCCAATATTGCTGCCATGATGGCTGTCTTGAAAATCTTCTTGTCGCTGATCCCCCAGAATGGATGGTGATATTGACATGGAGTTTTCACCAAAAGACTTAAAATGATGTCTGCTTTGTTCTAAATGAAAATGGTGCCAATTTTACATCCAATACAGCAGCTAATTTGAAAATCATGTTATCACTGAAGAATATCATAGATAGTTTCAGTGCTCAGCAGTTAAAAGGGAGAAATGGTCTTATCTTGAATTACTGGAAATTCTTCTCGCCCAGTAGAGCATCAGTCCCTTTGAGGGACTCTTGCATTAATTCAATTTTTATTACCAGTGGTAAGATTTATAATCATTATTTTTTTAGGAGACTTGAAATTAAGTATAATTACATATTGATGCTTATTTGGATAAGCCTTATATGTCAGTGCTTTACTCACAAGCCTGATAATGTCAATGCTGTATATGCCAACCTGATTTGTCATTGCTTTATATGCCAGCCATATGTCAATGTTTATATGCCAGCCTGATATGTCAATGGTGTATATGCCAGCCTGATATGTCAATGCTTTACACACCAGCCTGATATGTCAATGCTTTACACACCTTGTTTAAGTTCCTTTTCTTTTGCAATTGGTCCCATCATAATAGGGATTCATAAATTGTGAGCCACATTTGTCAAAAATATCAGAAAAATAATTGTCGAAATTTAGGAATTTTTTAACTATTAAAAATATTTTCTAATGAAGGGGTTTCATGTAACATATGCACCCACCAGACACCTTTGTGGAAGGTACTTGATTTCATGAATAGAAAGTTTCCTTCAGTATTTCTCCAATAATAAGACTAGTGGCCATCCTAAAAAATTTGTCAAAAAGTTGGGGTGGGCTTGTTATCAGACAAAGATATCCTTTGTAAACATGCAGTATTGGCTTATCCTCAAACATGGGCTTATCATAGGATAAATATGGTAAGTTTAAATAGATAGTACATGCCTGTGTGATTTTTCTTTCTTTCCGTTTCATTTCATCTTGATATGGTGACATAAACATGGGATGATTTTTCTTCATCATACCTGTAATCAAAGTGTCTGTATTACTTAATGTCTTGTTATATACCTGGTAAAATACTAACTTACATCTAGTTGTTATTTTTTACAGCTAATTTGATCACATAAGTGATACAAACTGAAGTGAAATAGAACATAGTTGTAGACTCAAAGTCATAATATGTGAGCAGTTAAAGAAAAGGGAATTTGCTTGCATCTTGTAGTAAAATTTTAAAAAATTCATTCATGACTAACAAATATCTTTAATAAAAAATATTCAGAGATGGTCTTAATTTTTTTATGATGTGCTCCAATTACAGTAATTACTCATTATCAAGCTGTCCATGGGAGTCATATTGTATACTGCCTTATAGTGAGACTGCCTTATAATGAAGTACATTATACATACAGTACTCCCTCATTATAATGCTGTCCATTGGAGTCGGGAATATACTGCCTTGTAATGAAGTACATTATATACACAGTTGTCCCTCATTATAATGCTGTCCATTGGAGTCAGGAGTATACTGCCTTATAATGAAGTACATTATACATACAGTACTCCCTCATTATAATGCTGTCCATTGAAGTCAGGAGTATACTGCCTTGTAATGAAGTACATTATACATACAGTTGTCCCTCATTATAATGCTGTCCATTGGAGTCAGGAGTATACTGCCTTATAATGAAGTATATTATACATACAGTTGTCCCTCATTATAATGCTGTCCATGGGAGTCATATAGTATACTGCATTATAATGAAGTAGATTATACATACAGTACTCCCTCATTATAATGCTGTCCATTGAAGTCAGGAGTATACTGCCTTATAATGAAGTAGATTATACATACAGTACTCCCTCATTATAATGCTGTCCATTGAAGTCAGGAGTATACTGCCTTGTAATGAAGTACATTATACATACAGTTGTCCCTCATTATAATGCTGTCCATTGGAGTCAGGAGTATACTGCCTTATAATGAAGTATATTATACATACAGTTGTCCCTCATTATAATGCTGTCCATGGGAGTCATATAGTATACTGCATTATAATGAAGTAGATTATACATACAGTACTCCCTCATTATAATGCTGTCCATTGAAGTCAGGAGTATACTGCCTTATGATGAAGTACTTTATACATACAGTATTCCCTCATTATAATGCTGTCCATTGAAGTCAGGAGTATACTGCCTTGTAATGAAGTACATTATACATACAGTACTCCCTCATTATAATGCTGTCCATTGAAGTCAGGAGTATACTGCCTTATAATGAAGTACATTATACATACAGTACTCCCTCATTATAATGCTGTATATTGGAGTCAGGAGTATACTGCATTATAATGAAGTACATTATACATCAGTACACCCTCATTATAACACTGTCCATGGGGACAATAGAGTATACTGCCTTTTAATGAAGTACATTATACATACAGTACTCCCTCATTATAATGCTGTCCATTGAAGTCAGGAGTATACTGCCTTGTAATGAAGTACATTATACATACAGTACTCCCTCATTATAATGCTGTACATTGGAGTCAGGAATATACTGCCTTATAGTGAGACTGCCTTGTAATCAAGTACATGACATACTTTTATTATACTTGCCTTATAACAGAAGCTATAATGAAGGGCCTTATAATGAGGTAGTGCTGTATTAAAGAGTGAAATATTTTTTGTGCTAAAACTAATTGTCTATAAAGTATGGACTTACAAGGATACTGTAAATAAAAAATGTGTGCAACTTTAACTTGTCATAAAAATTTAGCACAGAAATTAATTTTCACATAGGGTTTTAATGCACATTAAACTTTTGTAATGAGATCATAACAGTAATATATCAGGTAAATGAAGCTGACAAGTAGTGATAATACTCGATCAGAAGAAGTACTCAACACCTGTTCAATCATAAGATGATTTTTACTGCTATTTCTTCTAAAATGAGGATAACTATTACTCAGAAGAATACATTTTTGCACATCAGTGATTCACAAAAATGTTATGTTACTAATAAGGAAAAATTAAAAATTCACTAAAATTGTATGTCACTAATATGGCAAAATTAAAAATTCATTACAATTTTGTCGCTAATATGGCTAAATTAAAAATTCACTAACTTTTATGTTACTAATATGGTAAAATTAAAAGCAAAAAAATTTAATGTCACTAACATGGCGAAAGTTAACATTCACTAAAATTTTGTGATGGTAAATATTGGGATTTACAGTAATTTTTTGGCATTAAAAGTATTTTTTTTAAAAGTCAGGATTAAGAGTAGCAATTCAAACTTCTTTATCTACATTACCTATATATAAATGATCACAAACACATATTAATAAGTCATAAACAGCAGAACCTGTCTTAAGCGACTACCCATGAAAACCCATAAAAGTGGTCTCAGAAAACAGGTGGTCCTTCACAAAAGTTTTGTTTAAATCTAAAATATGAAATATGGAATAAAATTTTGTATTCTTTAAGAAGGGGAGGTGGGGGGGGGACCTCAAATGTCTTCAGCACATATTCAACTATATAATCTGTCTATTAGATACAGAAATGAAAAAAAATAGCAAGTCTTTTCTTCTTTCTTTCTTTCTCTTCTTTTTGGACACATGACACACAGATGCATATGTTCACATTCTCTTGAAAAGGTTGGTCTGTTTAAAATTGGGGGTTTATGGTATCAAATGATATCTTCTTTTCACTTCTCCAAGCATATTCTCCTCTCTGATAACACTCTGGATTTCTGACTGGGCCAACAACACAGGGAATCCGCCTAGTTAAGTTTTGCTCTGTAAATAAGCTGTGTATAGAAATTCTAAGCCATAGCTGTCTTGCATTTACAGCTAGGGGATGAGCATTCAACCTCAGCTATTCATTAGTAGGCCTCACACAAAATTATGAAGGCAAGGAAAAGTGAAGTGATATGACTTGGCCAGCCTCCTTTATAGTTATTTACTAAAAAGAGTAATTTGGTTGATGTCGCGTAAAATTTGGAGGGGAATTGCCCCTCATTGTTAAAAGTAATGGAATCAAACTAGTGATGCGAGACTTAAAGTTAGAATTGACAATACAGAGGAACATTTTGAGCATTGTAAAGAGAAAAATATGCTAATGGGACATTCTTGATGTATTTTTGAAAACAAAAGACTCCCTTTTATTATCAGGGGATTAATGTATATAGTAATGGATTTATAAGAGTCAATTGCAGTATTTGGAAAAAGTTTGACCTCTGACTTCATTTTGATCTTTTAACTGAACGGGACTTGACATTTGACTGTCAGAAGTTATCAAGATATATTTTTTTTTGCAAATCTTGGTTTCCTTTCTTCCAGTCATTCGGAATTTAGGAATTTTTAATAGCAAACTGTACATTGAGGAAAGTGAAACAACAAAGTTGAAGTGCGAGAGAAAATACTGCTGGATTTATTTCAAACAATCACATACTTGGACAAATAGGGAGAAAAGCTAAATGCATTCCTCTGCATCTAAGCTTCGTCATGTAATCATTACAGTGATTCTGTTGGCTTAACAAGAAATTTGAATGCGCATTTTAATTTGACAGTGCACATAAGTTTATCTTTTTGATGCATGACCAGGGGAGAAGATATGTGGTGAAGAATGCATACCTGCACAGGTGAGGAAATACATACCTGTGTGTTATAGACTGGAGAAGAAGAGATTGTGACAGGTCCTTTGACAAAGTGATCATTTACAGTAAAAATATATAGAAAGCATATCTAAAGAACTTGTGATGCAAATTCTGCTTCAAATAATATGACATTTTCATCTTTAAGGAGTGTATGAAAGTTGTATTGCCAAGGAATATAAATCCCCTGGATATTGAATAGGCATATGGTTCTTACAACCATATTTACATAATACTATAAGGTAAGTTGAATTTTTTGTGCTCTCCATTTCAACCCTGTTACACTACCATACTATCTACACTAGCTTACAAGTCACTGCTGCAAACTGCACAGATCCAGATCTGCTGTCACATAATGCACTGGCAGATCTGGGTCTATGAAGCTAGTTAGGAGTAATCAATAGAACAAACAACATAGACCCTGATCTGCCGGCACATTATGCAATGGCAGATCAAGGTCTATGTTGTTCTTGCAGTTGGATTTGACTTATAAGCGAGTATAGATAGTATGTATCTAATTCTAAATCCGTTCACTATTTTTAACAAATTTGGCCCAATATTTACTATATTTTTGTTGAATAATACATTTACCCCCATACCCCCAACCAACCCCACTTTTTGAGTAATTTTATTAGGCTGGCCTCAAGATCTTATCATTTAGCAGTACTGTATTTCTGTTACAGTTTGAAAACTTGTGCAATCTGAGCATACAACTTGTACCAAGTACATGTATTCATACACTCTGCTTGGTAGAGTAACATCTGATTCTATCTGTTCATTCACTTTTAAACTTCTGTTTATTTATTGGACTCTGTGAATACATGTATCATGAAGTTATTTATGTGTATAATTTATAATTGTAGCACAGTATTTTATGACAACCACACACTCCCCCAAATCCATTGCACATAAAACTACTGATTTCTGCCTTCTCTCTCTCTCTCTCTATTTTCAGGGTCTATTGTAGAACTCAACATTTCGGGGGGATTGGGGGGGGGGGGGGAATTTCCCTCTCCTTTTGAACAAAATGGATGGGCAGGGAGTTTTCTAAATATAGGGGAGATTTAAAGAAGTAAACAAGAGTCAGGCTTGCAAAATTATGCATGATATTTGTGCATTCAGTTTGGTTTTTTGTGTGTGTGTATAATTTATAATTGCAGCATAGTATTTTAAGAGAAACTTGGCAACCCCACAATCCCTAAAATCCATTGAATATCAAATTTGACATAAAATTATTGATTTTTCCCTCTCTCTCTCTCTCACTCTCTCTCTCTCTCTCTCTCTCTCTCTCTCTCTCTCTCTCTCTCTCTCTCTCTCTCTCTCTCTCTCTCTCTCTCTCCAGGGTCTATTTTAGAACTAAACATATAGGGGGGAAATTTCCCTCGCCTTTTGAAAAAAATGGACAAAATTTATTGGGACTTTCAAACTGATGCATGATATTTGTGAATTCACTTTGGATTTTGTATAATTTGTAAATGCAGCATAGTATTTTACGAGAAACTTGGCAACCCCACACTCTCCTAAATCCATTGAATATCAAATTTGGCATAAAACTACTGATCTCTCTCTCTCTCTCTCTTGGGTCCATTGTAGAACTAAGCATTTAGTGGGCAAATTCCCATCTCCTTTAGAAAAAAATGAATGGGCAGGGAAGTTTCTAAATATAGGGGAGATTTAAAGAAGTAAACAAAAGTGGGGCTTGCAAAATGATGCATGCTATTTGTGCATTCAGTTTGATTTTTTTTTTTTGGGGGGGGGGTACATTGATTTAAAAATTAGCATGAATCTTGCAATTGCATGCCCAAGAATAAACCCTGTTTTCTCCAATGAGTCTGCATTTAATTTTTATGCCACAGAAGAAATTTGAATTTAGTGCTTGTACAATATGCACTAGTGAATTAAGCATACCCAACTTTAAACAGGGTACACCTTAAATCTGCCATTCTATAATGCACCAATAGACCAGGGGTCTATTCTGTTTGCTTTAAGTCGTTAGTACTTGTCAATCAGGCATATGTTACATATAATCAAATACAGTACATAATTCACCAGAAACTAGTTATTTTCCCCTACTTAAGTCATAAGAACAGAATTTGGAAACAGAAATCATCCCCCCCCCACCTTACCATATATGCTCACTTGCAACTCGGATCCAACTGCACAGACCAAGATCTGCCATCACATAATGCACTGGCAGATCTGGGTCAATGTAGATTGTTAGAACTAATTAGTAGAACAAACATCATAGACCCTGATCTGCCAGTGCATTATGCAACAACAGATCAGGGTCTATTTTGTTTGCAGTTGGACCCGACTTACAGGCATGTATATATTGTAATATACAGTTTGTTTTCATTTGCCTGATTTTACTGTATTATGCCCCTCCACAGAATATGGTGTGAGGCATAAAAATACTCCCATTCATGATATTCCATTCAAGTAATATTTGGAATCTGTTCATCCAAATATTACTTGAATGGAATATCATGAATGGGAGTATTTTTTATGCCTCACACCATATTCTGTGGAGGGGCATAATACAGTACTTGTGTTACGCATATTCTTCCATCTGGATGGCACAAATTTTATTTCCACTGAATATGGTAACTTTTAAATGAACTCGTGAATTGAAAATTAAATCTGGTATCTTGTCTAAATTAATAACATTAAAGACCTTGGTCAGATTCAGTTTTCACCTTATTTATCCTTGACAAGTTGAGTTTTGGTCTTCATTTTACTTATAAGTTTGACCATGCATCATGAACCAAGTAATCAGTTACAACTATTTGGCATCCATGTCATTTGCACACATTTCTAAAAGTACATGTACCATATATAAGCCCGGTCCAAATGCAAACAACATAGACCCTGATCTACCATCGCATAATGTGCTGGCAGATTAGGGTCTATGTTGTTTGTTCTACTGATTAGTCCTTACAAACTACATAGACCCAGATCTGCCGGTGCATTTTGCGATGGCAGATCTGCGTCTATGCAGTTTGCAGTTGGTATTGGCTTATACGCGAGTATATACAGTACCTGAATTAATTGTCATTCGTGTAATGCCATCAATCCAACAACATTGGGTTTATTTCATATTGGTATTGTATGATACAGTTTCCACTGCATTTTTTAAGTACAACGTAAAAAAGGATTTGGTATATCAGTATTAGTGCCCTTGTTTAGAAACATAAATTAACAGATAGAATCCATAAGGGGGGCATAAACTGTTCACCAGTGGAGAAAAAAAGATAGGCATGATTTTAAATGGAAGGCTTACTGCCCATGATAAGAAGGGGTGGCACTGTGTTGGGATTTCTCCATGGTGGATGCATGGGAATTGAAACTAGGCCTGTTTGCATTGGAAAGCAACCAGAACAGTTAGAGATAACAGTTTTGGATGACATTTGCTAAGATAGTAAATTCTACATGATAGCAAAATAGATCTGCTAGGGATATAACTTTTAAATTTTGGGGTTGGGATTGGTGAGATTATGCATGCATGGCAAACAAAAAGACTTGCACAAAAAATAAAAAAGGGGATGGGGGGTCATGCAGGGTTCATTCAAACACCCTTTTCCAGTAGAAATAGGAGATTTTTTTCAGCATAATAATGAAGACATTGGGCCATTTTATTAAAAAAGAGCCATTCCTGTTCTGCTTGAACCCCACTTGGAACAAATCCTGGATCCTGCATTAAAGTCAGTAGCAAATAGGGCTGATATATGAAGAAAATGATATTTGAGCCATAAAAAGATACAGAAAGAAGTTTTGTGTATGATACAGAGATAAGGTAACTCAAGTATAGAGAGAGAGAGGGAAAGTGCTGCAGTAGAGATGACTCATGAGATAAGTAGACCGACTTTAGTTTCTTGAATGCTAAGCCTGCAGCAGCATTTCTGCCATTCATACTTTGTGCAGGCATCTAATTTTATGATACATAAAGTAGACACCCACCATGATGTAGAGCTATAACAGGGCTCCATCCAAGTTATTTCCATATCGTATATAAAATGCACTAAAATCACTATAATTTGTTAATCCCTATATTTTTCTCTATAATGTTTCCCAAATCTGTATATAATCCCTACATTATTGTAGGAGAAGCCCATACCAGATTTTTTGCAAATCTTTTATTTTCAGGAAAAGGACAAAAAAGACTTTGAATGATTAATCATAATGGATGCACTCAAATTTTTTTAAAAATTTTATGTATGTTTCAATTATTATTTCAATGCATGATGTTATTAATTTTGGCTAATTTGTCCAAGTACTTACAATGTTGTATCCAGTTGATAATATTATAAACACATCATTATCCCTATACCTGTTTATGATTTCTTTCTAAAATTCCTATTTTTCCCTGTATTTGTTTCACAAATTGCCCTGCAAAATCCCTATATTTCTGAAAAATATGTCTGGAAAGCCTGCTGTATTTTGCACTTTTAGGAGACTTCATATATGCAGCACTCTTTCATTACAAAACCGTCCATGTCACTGTCTGTTGAGTATACGGCCTTATAGTGAAACCACCTTATAATGAAATACAATATACATATAATTTGGAGTCTTAGGAGACAAATGTATCGTATATACTCGTGTATAAGCCAGGTCTAAATACAAACAACATAGATCCTGATCTGCTGTAATATAATGCGCCAGCAGATCAGGGTCTATGTTGGTTGTTTTACTGATTAGTCCTTACAAACTGCATAGGCCAAGATCTGCCGATGCATTATGCGACAGCAGATCTGGGTCTATGCAGTTTGCAGTTGGTATGTGCTTTTACACGAGTATAGATGGTATACAACACTTCCTCATTATATCACTCTATTGGAACCATGGAGTATACTGCCTCATAATGAGACCCCCTTATAATGAAGTACAGTATGCATATAATTTTACTATTTCATACTTAAATGGGTTCCATGACATACCTGGCTTATAATAGGAACTGTGTTATAATGAAGGGTATTATATTGAGGTAGTGCTGTATATAAATGGCATAACATTAAGATCTCATCAACCCGAGTCTACACAGTTATACATGGATTATCTGAGCTTTTCCAGAAATATGGATTTTGTCCGGGTAATTAGTTGTCGGGATAATAGCTAAATTTATACATAATAAATTGTTGTACCCCCATCTATATGTGGTGGGAGTTTGTAAAGTCCTCATGTCCTTCCATCCATCCATCTGTCTGTCTGTTAAGAGAGCTCACCCTAAGCTACTTCATAAACGTTTGTAGTTCTATTGCCCATCTGTAAACAGTTTGTGAGAGGGGTTTCATGCTTTGCTCCTGTCCCTGGGGTCCCTGGGATGGAGTCAAAGAACAGATGCAAAATGTTTTATTTATATTGGCATATATTTTTTGATGAAATTTTGTATATGCTGTAATAGCAGGAAGTGTGGGAGTGGGTGATTGGGTAGTTTGGAATATGCAGTAAAAGCACGGAGATATATGACGACAAGCCATTTCGGTTTCTGTAGTTATTTTTATCATCATCATCATCATGATTGTATACAGTAAGATTAATAGACAAATGTAAGTGTCTTGTCTTGACTTCTGTTAGGTTTCCATGGAAATAAAGGACAACTATGCCAGGGTTATTCAGTTCAGACTCCTGACATTGTCTTTTATGGATAGGTGTCTGATAAAAATTTTTTTTTTTTTTTATTGAAATTAACTTTTATTAATACAAACAAGTGCAAGCAACAGTATGGTGGTAAGATTACCCTGTAATAAGATAAGTAATACCAGCAACAGTAGTAGAAGCGTATGGGGGAAGAAGTAGACCCAAGTAGTGTGGTGTGTATAACCACAGGAGGAGAAAGAGAAGACCTGTGTGGTTCTGAAGCAATTCATGTAATTCAGGGCTTGATTAAGGCTTTGGGGGGCCCCAGGCACTTAATATTGGGGGGCCCTTTTGGATCTACAAATACCTACTTAAAGCAGTCCTTAAAATGTTCTTTATGTGTGTATAATTATTATAGCTATATTAAACTAAGTATTAGATGGTTTAGATCTATATATGGTTTATTTAAACACATTTAATATTTGAACACATGTAATTTTATCCACGGCAACCAGGGGGGCTCCCATGACTAAGGGGGCCCAGGGCACATGCCCCCTGTGCCCCCTCCCCTCCTCTCTTAATCTGCAGGCCCTGATGTAATTAATGATTTTACAAAGCAATGACTTATGGTTATAGTCTTCATGGTGTTGATGATAGTAGATTTATTTCTTATAATTTTAATTTTATCTTCAGAAACTGTTCCTACCTAATTTGTAGGCAAATATATGCATGTTGAGAATATGTCTTTTAGTTAGAATGAAGGTGTGTCTTTAATAAACTAGTATTGTAATTAAATATTGACTTAGTAACTATAATAACTAGATAACAGTGGCAATGTCAGGCATGATTCCAACAAAAGGGGGTACTAAGATTCATGCTTTGCAAAAAATATATGACAGAGTTCCCATTTAACATGGCCAGAAAAGTTCACAGGTGGTGATGCAAATTTTGAAGAAATTGTATGTCAGAGTTTCTTTAAATGATGCAAGCATATTTTCCTAGGTGATGAGAATGAAAAAGTTATAGTTCATATGTACATTTAAGAACAAAAACATTAATCTGGTATCTGTTTCTTTTCACACTTTATTTTAAGGATTTTACATTTTTTATCTTCATACTTTATTTAATATGCATTTTACAGAAGTTTATTATCTTTTACCTTTTATCTTGTTGTTCTATATATTTACATTTATTTTGAAGGGTTTATGTTCCTGAAGTTTTTGTGCACTTCAACATTTTGTTACATTTTTAGAACTTTTACTTGTAATTGTCACCATATAGCCATTATTGTGCTGATGTGCCAGTCAAATACATACATACTGTTTATTTTCATACATTTTTAAACTTTTAAAGCTAGCTGTCTGTTAGCAACTTAAATAACATTGAATGGGTGCAACCCATGCCCTTGTACATGGGTGAGAAGCTTTGATGTCAGAAGTTTGCATTCTGTTTCACAGTGACTTGTGTAAACTTCATAGGCTTTATTCCCAAGAATGGGTGTGGGTTTCACTAATACCAGTGTGTCATAAATGATTAACTAATTAGTAGATGCACATTATTTTGTCAACATTATTATAGATGTTTTTTCTTAGTCAGAAAAGAAAACTACATAAGTGTTACCAAAATAGATAGATGCCACATTTATAACAGGAAAATGACTGTAGGAACAATTCTTATCTTGAGATACACTTGACAGGAAATGCAAAACCTGTCAGACTGCATTTCTCTGCAGATACTTGATAAGTATCATTTTCATTTTCACACATTTATATTGCAGTTTTCTGCCCAAAAATCCTTATCTTTTGTCACTCATTCATTAAGTTTCCTACAGCTTTCTTCTATTCCTATAAAAAAATAAACTTATTACTATATTTCGGATGTGGAATTGTTTGTCAGTCATATTTCATTGAGTTCCTCAATACATATATCCCTCATTATAAAGCCCCTCAGTATAATTCTGTTCCTTTTATAACAAAGGGATATATGTTCATGGATCCCATTACATTGGCTTGATTTAGTTTTATCGTTGCTTCATTTCTTTATTTCACTTTAATACTTGGCTGATGAGAACCATTTATAATGTGGTTTACATCATTAAATATGTTGTTGTTTTTGTGGTTTTATAAACCCATAATATTTGTATAAGGTGGTCACTTTTAAAGCAGGGAGATGCGGTAGAGTGTCAGACTAGTAATCAAGAGGTTGCTAGTTTGATACCCACCTGGCCAGTCGGGTTCAGTTGCCCTAGTGTGTTCTTGGGAAGGGCACTTGATATAGCCACTAATGTGCTAAAAGATCTGTTAAACCAGTCTACGAACCATTAAAGCGGTACACTATTATGACTCCCATGAACAGCGTTATAATGGAATATGACCATACTTCTAATGCACCACAAACTGGTTGCTGTATAGATACTGTGAACTTTTTTTACTTCCTGGGTATCAATTTTTTGTCTCGTCTGCAAAGTATAGGCAAGAGATATGGATGACTTATTCCAACAGTGTTATCATTTTCATGGGCATTAGTGATGGCATTATCATGGGTATCAGTGTTGTCATTATCATGGGCATTTTGATCAGTACCATCTCTACTCGCTTATAAGTTGAGTCCAACTGTAAACAACATGGACCCTTATATGCCATCACATAATGCACTGGCAGATCAAGGTCTGTATTGTTTGTTATACTGATTACTCCTAATAAACTGCATAGACTCAGATCTGCTGGTGTATTATGTGATGGCAGATCTAGGTCTGAGCAGTTTGCAATAGGACTCGATTTATAAGCAAGTATAGATGATACTTAAATTTGTGGATTGGGGAAGAGATTCTTATTCTTTCTACAGAAGGATCAGTGTTCATTGGGTGTTTAAGTTCATGGTTTGTAGTAACCACAAAATCCATGATAATTGGTTTCCCCACACACAAAAAATACTATATAATCTGATACCAACTGCAAACTGCATAGACCCTGATCTTCCGGCGCATTATGCGACGTCAGATCAGGGTCTGTGTTGTTTGCATTTGGACCCGACTTATACATGAGTATATACAGTAGTCAATTAAGAGTAATGGTTAGTCCTCATAAAGATTGAATGAGTTCAATTTCCAGCATACCACAACATTATTTACAACAGTTGCCTTTCCTCCTGACTTTTGCTTCTGCATCATAGCTTTGATAAGGCTTGTTGGATTTCAACTAAATTTGGTATACAGCTTTATATTGATGCGACTTTAAACGAGTTCAGTTTCCAGCATTCCATGACATCATTTACAGGAGTTATGCCCCTTTGATTGTCTTTCCTTCTGTCTTTGGTTGCAGCAGCATAACTTTATTAAGGTTGTAACAGATTTGAACCAAATTGAGCATGCAGCTTTTTACTAATGAGGCCTTGAACGAGTTTATCGAGTTTATCTCATTATCATTTAGAAGTGTTATGGGCCCTGAATGCCCATCCCTTCTTTTTAATTTCTGAAACATAACTCAACTAAGGAACATTGGATTTCAACCATATTTATCAGGCATCTTTATATTGATGAGACCTTGAATAAGGTGGATTTTAAACATTCCATATCATTGTTGACAGGAGTAATGCCCCCTGATTGCCCATTCCCTTAAAATTGCTTTCTCAGCAAAAGTTCCTCTGTTTAAGTCACAGCAGATAAAATTGTAGTGAGTGGATCCCTTTGTTAGGCACCCTATGTTAGTAACTCTAGTTCTAATTGTTTCTGATACTAATGACTGACTGGCAACAACATTGATGGAAACAAAGAAAAAAAGTTTATACATGGAGCGGGGAAATGGGGGAAGAGTTAACTTCAGATGGAGCTAATTAGATCTGAATATCTTTTTACAGACAATATGATGTCTGACCTTTTCCCAGGGTCAGGCTAATTGGTCCTGACCTAGCTGTCACATTCCTTAATTATAGGGGGTTATCACATGTACAGATTTTGTCTGCACTCTATGGATTTTTCATTGCAGATACATAACATATGTACTCACTTATAGGTCTGATCCAACTGCAAACAATGTAGACCCTGATCTGCATATGCACAGGAAAATCAGGGTCTAGGTTTTTTGATTACTAATATCAAAAAGCATAGACCCAGATCCGACAGCACATCATGTGATGTCAGATCTAGATCTGTGCAGTTTGAAGTTAGACCTGACTTATAAACGAATATGTACAGTAAATTGATGGATAATCCAAAGTATAGATTCAGGATCAAAATTACATTTTTTAATTTATGATTTCTTTCTAATTCCTGCATTTACTTCATACTTTTTTTCCCCCCTAGAAATTCAAATTAGTTAACTGATTAACCCCGGAAGATTATTTTCATTTTCGCATGAAATGGGGGTAGGTAACACATTTTTGGGGTTACTTCTGAATGCAGCAAAACACATCTGCTTAAGAAAGTTTCTCGTTTAGCCAGATGCTTAGGTGTATCAGAAACATTGTTTTTGATTAGCTATTATGCTCGCACATGTGCAGAAGGGTAAAAGTTGGACTTCTTTTTTTTTTCTTTTTTTTTCGTATCGGACCCCTGATTTTTGTGTCCTGGTCTCTTTTTACAAACTTATCCTACTTTTTGCATAGGTTCATCTGTCTGTGTGCAGTTCAGACTGGTCTGCTTTAGATCTAAGGCCAAAATGTCTAAAATCCGGACACAAACTCCGGTTCAGAAACTGGCAATTTTCGACCTAAAAAAAATCGGGTCTCAAAAAATGCATTTTTTTTGCTGTACTTTTTAATGCCAGTAGAAAGTCGACATTATTTGGTTATCATTGTAGAGCTACATCTGTCTACTTTCCTGCAAATCCATCCACTTTAGTGTATCTTAAATGATGTTGATGTTACAAAGCTTGGAAGTAGGGTACAACCTCATGATGTGTAAACGTGGTGCTAGGGGTTAATGAGTTAAAGCTGTGTGATGAATAGTGGTAATAGCATAATACAATTTATTTGGACCAGTGCTCAGAAATTTTCCCCACTGCTAATTTCCTCAAAATTTCAGATGGTTTTCCTTGACTGCAGACAAGTCTATGCAATTATTGCAAAATCTCTTTAGTCATCTTAATTATAATTTTGATAAATTTCTTAATTTATAGATTTTAAAAATATCTATTTAGATAAATTAAGTTAGATAAATTTTGATAAACACTCTGTTCATTCCTTCTCAGCTCTGGTATCTTTAGTTTATTTCCTTATACTGTTTAATAGCACTTTATATTTATCCGGCAAGATGCATTTTTCTAAACCTTTTATGTAAAGATGATCAGTTGGTAAGACTGAAACATTATAAAATCTTGCATGAAGTTTAATTTATGTCTTTTGGGTACATAACTAGCATTACATTTCCACATGTGTGCTTTCATTCTTATGTGAATCCTTTTTTTGCAGTGTCATTTTATTGCACTGGGTTTTCAACAACATTCATTACCATATTTATCAAATCATAAGCCCATGCCTGATGATAAGCTCCACCACATTTCTTTTTATAAAAGTTTGATAAATATATACTAAGAATATGTTGTCTGATAATAAGCCCACCACAGAATTCCCCCACCCACCCAACCCCCCGGGCAGAAATACTGTGAATGGTTTCATACAGTTATATCACCATCAGAATTAATAATCAATTCCAAACCACAATCTTCAGTGAGTCCCAAAATAAGTTCTCTTGTCACAAATACTTGATGAAATAGTGTATTTTAGGGGGCAATTTAAGGCATGTAAGTACAGTGCATGGTTACTCACTTGCTTTGCACCTATGCATTCCTGAGTTCAATCTCTCTAACCAGAACATGCAAGGGTTTAAGCTATGTTGGTTATAGTGATCACTGATATCACCAAGAGCAACTAAAATTACGAATCAAAATATTGCATTTGGCAATTGAAAATATAGGAGCTTGGGCTATTGTCTGTTAATTTTTTCCTGGAAGTCACTGATATTCACTAGTTAAACATATTTTTGCCTTGAAGTCACTGATATCCACTAGTTTAAAATATTTTTGACTCGAAAAGTCACTGATGTTCTCTAGTTTAACATATTTTGCCTTGAAGTCAATGATGTTCACAAGTTAAAATATTTTGGACTTGAAGTCACTGATGTCCACTAGTTTAACATATAAATGGTGTCTGGAAGTAAATTGCTTAAGAAAGGGACATGCAAATATGCAGAATTTTTCATTAAATCAAACTTGCATTAGTTTGACAAGAAAATTTTCAGAGAAAAAGATAGATTACGAAAGAAAATGCTAGTTAATAATGGGTAAAGGCTAAAGTAGAATAAGAGCCATATCTGGAGAGCCATAGTTCAGTCCTTCTCTGGTACAAGCCATAGTTCAGTCCTTCCCTGGTACAAACACCATCAGTCTTTATCGGGGCAAAATTAGACAACAGTAGAAAACTTATAGCACCAATCTTAGGTTGATGTGGCCACCCATCTTCGATTCATGGTTTCCTCTGGGTTATATATAGTTTTCTCCTGTGCTAGGATGATCTAAATATGCTGTATATTCTCAGTTCTGACTTCTTATGACTCCTGCAAAATACTTGTACAGTAAACTCCGTTTATATCAAAATTGGATGTATTGGAATAATTGATGTTACAAATTGCATTGTAAGCTCTTTTCCAGTCTTTAATGTAATGGTTTTTCTCAGTTTTTGGGTACCATGCCCTTTCGTTCCAGTGCCATGCCCTTTAATTGGATTTTTCCTGCTTATCATACCCTTTTTGAGGCTTTTTCCAGCACCATGCTGATCCTTTTTCACCATTTTTAGTTTCCCATTTATGTCACCGTCTGTTGTAAGAGGAACAACAATCACAAGAATGACAACAAAAACAAAAACAACAACAACAACAACAATAATATAATATTAATAATTTGTAATAAAATAATGTGTCATATTGACCAAAGGATACACGTTTTATTACAGACCCATTTAATCCTATATGGTTGATCAGGTGTTCAGTATGGATGTCTAACTGTATTGCACACCAGACTGGGACTATTTAAGGGTTTTCATTGACTTCTGCATATCCATATGCTTCAGTACACGAAGTCAAACTACCATATATACTCACATATACGCTGGGTCCAAATGTAAACAACATAGACCCTGATCTGCCATCGCATAATGTGCCAGCAGATCAGGGTCTATGTTGTTTGTTCTACTAATTAGTCCTTACAAACTGCATAGACCCAGATCTGCTGGCGCATTATGCGATGGCAGATCTGGGTTTATACAGTTAGTGATTGGTAGTGGCTTATACACAAGTGCATACGGTATTATAAATCTCAATTTGTTTTGAATTCCATTCACACCATGTGGTAGAAAATATTTGTAAAGTGTAAAAGTGGGGTATGTTTTCTTCCGAGCTGGGGAATGAACTTGTTTGATATGGTGTATGAATATGTTGAGGCCCGACAGCTTTGATGGATCCCTACACAGTATTAAGCTTGTAACCCTACACAGTATTAAGCTTGTATCCATACACAGAATTAAGCTTGTATCCCTACACAGTATTAAGTTTGTATCCCTTCACAGTATTAAGCTTGTATTCCTACACAGTATTAAACTTGTATCCCTACACAGTATTAAGCTTGTATCCCTTCACAGTATTAAGCTTGTATTCCTACACAGTATTAAGCTTGTATCCCTACACAGTATTAAGCTTGTATCCCTTCACAGTATTAAGCTTGTATTCCTACATAGTATTAAACTTGTATCCCTACACAGTATTAAGCTTGTATCCATACACAGTATTAAGCTTTTATCCCTACACAGTATTAAGTTTGTTCTTTTCACCAACTTGGAACAAAATATGTACATGTATGTAGTTTTGTGTATTAATGCAACCAGGAAGGATGATTTCTGTGCCCTTTTTATCTCATAAATCCTAAGTAAACAAACAGCAGATTTTGATCTGATAGCACATTATGTGAGATTTTGATCTGATAGCACATTATGTGTGAGATTTTGGTCTGATTGCACATTATGTGAGATTTTGATCTGATAGCACATTATGTGAGATTTTGGTCTGATAGCACATTATGTGAGATTTTGATCTGATAGCACATTATGTGAAGGCAGATCAGGGTCTATAATACTGGTCACAGTTTGATGTGTGTTATGCATGAGCAAACACAACAGGACGTGTAAGATGGTAAGATATGTTTTCATCCCTTTCCTTATGAACTGGAAAATTCCCATTAATGCATCCTAGAATAAACTTACTTTCTATTATTTTATGTCAAGTGAAAAGCATTAATTAAACTGCATATTTCAATAGCTTTTGAAATAAATATTCAAGAGGGAAGGTATATCCAGATATTTTTTTGAGTGAAATAAATAAAAATTGTAAAAAAATGATAAATTATCAAATTGTACCCTAATGCATGCAATTTCTGTCAGTTTTCTTGTCTTACAACTTCCTTGAACAGATGTAAAAATGTCCAAGAGTTCTAATGCATGTTGTCACAGGATGAAGCCGGGTTGGGACTGGATTAGTGAAGACACCGAAAGCAACTGCGTTAATAAGATGTTTATTTATAAACGCAATTTAAAGATGAACAAATCTGACACCATTATAACAAAAAGATAAGGAAAATTATAAAGTTCCTAACATGGAACTATCAACAACAAGTAACTCAACGAGAAAAATCAAAGATGGATTTAACAAATGGAATTTTAAACAAATGTGAATAGCATCCTATCACCAATCGACAAATAAGAGTATATGATTTACACCCCAATATAAACAAGGTCTTATTAAGTACCAAGGGTGACCAAAGCATGTGATTTATGCACTTATCAATAGAATACTCATTTATCCATCAATCTGTTAACTCGTCAATTTATCAATTTAACAAGCGATGTTGGAATATGAATCATGAATCCGTCGTTCATATAACGATATTGAAATGGGGATGTATGAAATTATGAATATGTCGTTCATATAACGATATTGAAATGGGGATGTATGAAATTATGAATATGTCGTTCATATAACGATATTGAAATGGGGATGTATGAAATTATGAATCTATCACACATATAGCGATATTGAAATGGGAATGAATGTAATTTTGCACAGATAGCAATATTGAGATAACAATCAAATGGAACACGCAATAAATATAACTATCGTGGCGTCCGTTTGACTACCAAGATGTATCTACGGTTCCACCCGCTCTAGTCCATGGTCAAGGAGCCACCACGCATGGTCCACCCCTCCCAGTCTGTTGAAGGATCCCTCGAGAGCCTTCACATTAACACAGACCCGTTGATCGAGAAGCCTTGGTCCCTCGCATCGAGAAAACCAGTACACTCTTCCGAAACAACGTCACCAGACACAGCGTACACGTCACACGAAACCACACAGAGTTCTGTGACTTCACACACCACCAAACCATACATATGGAACAGCTAAAAGTATAACAACTAAACCGTGTAGTACATATGACACGGTTAGTACTTTTGTATTGATATATGTTGCGCATGCGCGCACATGAATTACGCCTCGTTACACATTACATTAATCATTCAATGCATGCCGCATATAATTAAATAATACCCGTCTGTTCAGTTACAACAAATAGCTAACTTGAACCAGCCTATAGGATTTCTAATATCATGGCGTTGTATGACCTAGGTATTGACTCTCTGTAGAATTTAGAATAAATTCTAAAACATCTAATATATGAAACAATTATGTCATATAAAACGAATAGTGATAAAGAATACAATCTTAAATTTCACATACCTCTACAGCTGAAGTTTTGCTCCCGTAAAGAGGTAAGCTTTCTGACAAGACTCATCGTGGTGTAATTTGTTTATAGAGAATTCGCTCTATATGTACTCTAGCTGTGACAGATATGCGCAGCAGCTAGGTACGTGAGTTTTCACTGCAGACAATTTGCACGTGCAGCATGGGGTGAATCGCGCTCAGTATTTCAAAATAACTAGAGCCGAAAAAAATAAACAACCCCCGAGTAACGCTCTAGTCGGAAACGAAACCCGAATACATTTTTGATCACATATACATATTGATATAAACCATACAATTCCGTGACAATACCTCCCCCCTTAAAAAAAAGTGGAAGCACTTTTAGAAAATCACGGAATTTTGCAAAAATACAAACTGAAACGTATTATTTACATTACCAGAATATCATGGTAGGAAAAAAAAACTGCAAATCACACTCTGCTTAAATAATCGGCCCCTACATTTTCCGACCCTCTGATTGCTTCGATCCGGAAACGATATGGCTGCAGAGTCAATGCCCAACGCATCAATCTTGCGTTGGCAACTTTTGCATTGTTCAAATATATGAGAGGCTGATGGTCCGTTTCAAGGACAAATTCCCTTCCGAAAAGGTACGTGTGGAATTTACCTACACCCCACACCAGTGCCAAGCACTCCTTTTCGATCACGGAGTAGTTTTGCTCCCTAGGCAGCAATTTCCTACTAGCAAAAGCTGTGGGTAACTTTACCCCGTCTTGCTCCTGTAGCAAAACTGCTCCTAAGCCCATGTCGGATGCATCAGTTCTCAATATGAACGATCTATTTAATTCTGGCAACTTTAGGATCGGTGCACTGATCAACCTTGCCTTAAGGGCGTTAAAAGCTTTTTCTTGGCATAAACCCCAAGAAACTTTATTTGGCTGCCCTTTCCAACAGTTTGATCAGGTCTCTCCACGTATCGTTTTAACATATTGGCATGAAATATTCTCAACCTACCTTTCATGTCGATTCGGTAGTCCATTTCACCCTTGACCTGTTTGACCTCATATGGCCCTTTCCATTGGACCAATAATTTGTTTCTACTAGTAGGGAGTAGCACCAACACTCGATCACCCACGTCGAATTTCCTACTTCGCGTTCCGCGGTTGTAATACTTCGCGTACTTGCGACCCGACTTCACGAGCTCGTCGTGTGCCATCCGACACGTGCTTTCTAATCTCTCGCGTAAGTCGACGACGTATTGGTAGGTGGTTTTAACTTCTCCGTCCGCGATATCACCCGACCATAGTTCGCGCAGAATCCGCATAGGACCACGAATTGTCCTACCGTATAGCAATTCAAACGGCGAGAATCCCAAGCTCTCGTGCGGTACCTCGCGATACGCGAACAAAATCGCGTTCAAATACCGGTCCCAATCTCGCGGTTTCTCCGCGCACATCCGACGTAGCATTTGTTTCAACGTCCCGTTAAATCTCTCTACCAATCCATTACACATGGGGTGATACGGCGTGGTGCGCAACTGCTTAATTGACAACAACCTACTAATTTCTGCCATGAGTTCTGAGGTAAACTGGGCCCCACAATCTGTGAGAATTTCTTCAGGTACCCCTACCCTGCTGAACATGTCTACAAGCGCCTCGGCTACACGTTCAGTTTCAATTGATGGTAAAGCTATGGCTTCTGGGTATCTAGTTGCATAATCTACTAGAGTAAGGATATATCGGTTTTTCCGATCTGTAATTGGAAATATCGGTCCCACAATATCAACAGCTACCCTTTTAAATGGGGTATCTATTAGAGGCATTTTACCTAATGGTACTCTGGTATTCCTTCCCTTCGACACCGTCTTCTGGCAAACGTCGCACGATCGACAGAATCGTGCTACGTCACTATTTACGCCAGGCCAATAAAACTCCGCTAATACTCTGTCGGTTGTTTTTTTCATGCCCATGTGACCCGCCATACTGGACTCGTGTGCCACTCTCAGTACATGTGGCCTGAATTTCTGAGGGACAACTAGTTGGAAGAATGTTCTACCCTCCAACGAAGTAAATTGCCTGTACATTAACCCTTCCCTACGTACAAATTTCAGACTTGCACCGCCCTTACAATGTTTCGCGGTACCGGACATGATCCTCTCCGCGGTCGCGCTCAAGGACGCGTCCTGCCTCTGCTCACGCGTAAATTCATCGCGCGAGATATCAGTCACGGCTTCCGGAACTTTTAACTTAGGTAGCGGCTTTTTATCTGCCTGCGCCTGTGCCCTAGTTTCGACCGCTTGTACAATGGGAAACCGGAAATCGGAGAGAGTTGGGAGTCTGGATCCCTCGACATTTCCGATAGTTAAGTCGTATATGGGATTTTCCATACACAGAGCTTCTACGGTTCCGGTCAGAAAAGGCGTCTCGATTTCTATTCTCGCGACGGGAACACGATCAATCGTTTGATCTAATAACATGCACGGGGATTTCCAACCAAGCATTTGGTCATCCCTAACGAGACTCCGCTTTACTACGACGCCCGTGCACCCGGTGTCGCGTAAGACCGTGACTTCTTGACCGTTGGCGGTACCAGTAGCAGTCGGTACTCTCGCCTCGGGAAAAAGACAAGTGCCGATCGACTGAATAACATCACGACCGATCTGCGCACGCGCTGCGGATTCGTACACCGTATCCACGTTATTAGTCCCTGAATTATCACGCGGAAAATCATCGCGCTTACCGCCCCCTGACCATGCTCTGCTTTCGATAGCAACCGCGACCCTCTGGACAAACCCCTTCCTTTTCGGACAATCGGGCGTGATGTGACCCCATTCCTTACAGGTAAAACATTGTCTATCCCTACGATTCGTACCCTTCCCAGATTGAAAGTTTCCACCTTTATGTGTACCAAGTTTCTCGGGTTCTCTGGGTCTCTGATCTTTTCCTTGATTACCTCCCTTGTTATCCCTTGAGATCACATTCTGGGTACCTCCCCGAGCTTCGGCGAAATAGTCTGCCTGAGTAGCCATATCTGAGATATTATTGAAGGACTTTTCCCTCAGGAACAAGTACAATTCCCTACCACAAGTGTTTAACAGCTGGTCCCTAAGTAAAAAATCGGTAAGACCCTCAAACGTTTTTTGGATCTTACCACATTCAACCCAACGCTGGAAATAATTCCCCGTCCTACTGGCGAACTGGGTGAATGTCTCGCCTTTCTCGGGTTTACTATATTTAAATTTTTTGCGGAACCCTTGTTCTGTCAACTCGTATCTCTTAAGGAGTGCCTCTCTTAACGCGTCATAGTTCAATGCCTCGTTCACGGGTAGACGCGAATATACATCTAGCGCTTTACCTTTAAGTAACGCGCTGAGATGGAGCGACCAATCATCCCTTTTCCACTTTTGGATGGTAGCATATCGCTCAAACCTAAGTAAATAACTATCTAAGTTATCCTTGTCATCTTCAAAAGGGGGTAATTTAGGGCCTCTTAACTCTGATTCTTGTTGACCATCTTTCTTAGCCTCTAATAATTCAAATTTCCTTCTATGTTCTTTCTCCATATTCCTGTCTTCTAACTCAATGGCTTCTAACTTTGCTTGTTTCTCCCTATTTAATTTTCTTTCCTCAAGGTCTCTTACCTGCTCTATTCTTTCCCTTTCTGCTTCCCTTTCCCAACCTATCCTTTCCTTCTCTGCCTGTTTCTCTAACTCTATCTTCTCCTTCTCAAATTCCATCTTCTCCTTCTCTGCCTGCTTCTCTAACTCTATCTTCTCCTTCTCTGCCTGCTTCTCTAACTCTATCTTCTCCTTCTCAAATTCCATCTTCTCCCTTTTAAATGCTATCTTTCTTTCCTCGGCTTGCTTGTCTAATTCTAACTTTTCCCTTTCTATATCTCTCTCCTTTAATCTTTGATCCCTTTCCCGAGACTGCTCCTCCTGAACGAATTTTCTAAGGGCCTCCCCCTCATACCCAAACTGTTTACCCAACTCCACTAGATCTTTGAGTGACGACATGATAAATACTGTTGATAAGATCACCAATCCTAAGTGCACTATCATATAACACATACAATTTTTAGGACTACACGAACCAACCGTATATCCCTTCTCCAAATATATGCAATATGTATATATGACAAACAAATGGTAAATAAAACAAAATATGAGTGAGGTATTCACTCACCCGCCTGAATTAGTTCTTGTCAGGAAGGTGACAATCTGAAATAAATAACTAAAAAAAAATCTTACCGGAGTCAAGACCTATGCAAACTAACGTCCGTGTTCCCACTAATCATCCAATGATCCCACTTCTGACACCATTTGTCACAGGATGAAGCCGGGTTGGGACTGGATTAGTGAAGACACCGAAAGCAACTGCGTTAATAAGATGTTTATTTATAAACGCAATTTAAAGATGAACAAATCTGACACCATTATAACAAAAAGATAAGGAAAATTATAAAGTTCCTAACATGGAACTATCAACAACAAGTAACTCAACGAGAAAAATCAAAGATGGATTTAACAAATGGAATTTTAAACAAATGTGAATAGCATCCTATCACCAATCGACAAATAAGAGTATATGATTTACACCCCAATATAAACAAGGTCTTATTAAGTACCAAGGGTGACCAAAGCATGTGATTTATGCACTTATCAATAGAATACTCATTTATCCATCAATCTGTTAACTCGTCAATTTATCAATTTAACAAGCGATGTTGGAATATGAATTCATGAATCCGTCGTTCATATAACGATATTGAAATGGGGATGTATGAAATTATGAATATGTCGTTCATATAACGATATTGAAATGGGGATGTATGAAATTATGAATATGTCGTTCATATAACGATATTGAAATGGGGATGTATGAAATTATGAATCTATCACACATATAGCGATATTGAAATGGGAATGAATGTAATTTTGCACAGATAGCAATATTGAGATAACAATCAAATGGAACACGCAATAAATATAACTATCGTGGCGTCCGTTTGACTACCAAGATGTATCTACGGTTCCACCCGCTCTAGTCCATGGTCAAGGAGCCACCACGCATGGTCCACCCCTCCCAGTCTGTTGAAGGATCCCTCGAGAGCCTTCACATTAACACAGACCCGTTGATCGAGAAGCCTTGGTCCCTCGCATCGAGAAAACCAGTACACTCTTCCGAAACAACGTCACCAGACACAGCGTACACGTCACACGAAACCACACAGAGTTCTGTGACTTCACACACCACCAAACCATACATATGGAACAGCTAAAAGTATAACAACTAAACCGTGTAGTACATATGACACGGTTAGTACTTTTGTATTGATATATGTTGCGCATGCGCGCACATGAATTACGCCTCGTTACACATTACATTAATCATTCAATGCATGCCGCATATAATTAAATAATACCCGTCTGTTCAGTTACAACAAATAGCTAACTTGAACCAGCCTATAGGATTTCTAATATCATGGCGTTGTATGACCTAGGTATTGACTCTCTGTAGAATTTAGAATAAATTCTAAAACATCTAATATATGAAACAATTATGTCATATAAAACGAATAGTGATAAAGAATACAATCTTAAATTTCACATACCTCTACAGCTGAAGTTTTGCTCCCGTAAAGAGGTAAGCTTTCTGACAAGACTCATCGTGGTGTAATTTGTTTATAGAGAATTCGCTCTATATGTACTCTAGCTGTGACAGATATGCGCAGCAGCTAGGTACGTGAGTTTTCACTGCAGGCAATTTGCACGTGCAGCATGGGGTGAATCGCGCTCAGTATTTCAAAATAACTAGAGCCGAAAAAAATAAACAACCCCCGAGTAACGCTCTAGTCGGAAACGAAACCCGAATACATTTTTGATCACATATACATATTGATATAAACCATACAATTCCGTGACACATGTTCAAGATAACAACTGGTTATTCTGAAGATTTGCTGACATGTAAGATGCACCAGTTGAGATGAGTCCAAGGAATTCTTTTGAATTGTAAATGAACCCAGTGATTGAGTGAAGGGAGCCATGCCATTTCTTGTGTAGGAACCTAATTATTATTGGCAAGTTAAAAAGCATTGGTTTTAACTTGATGTTTTTCCATGGTACAATTATTTGATGGGGGTGTATGCTTCTAACATTAAAATGCCTTTATGTGAAGACTTGGAAGTGCAGGCCTATACTTCACTTTGATACATGTTGCCTGTAAGGGTGTCATTTTTAAAAAACAAATTGTAAACATTTACGTGACCATTGGAACATGAAACGATTCCATTGAAATGTGATTAATCCGCTTGCTTGCCAGAACTGTCAATTCATGGCAAATCTGAGCTGTTTCATTAGGGTATTGATAGGAAAAGTAAAGTCTTGCTAAGTCTGAAAATAAATATTTTACACAGTAATTCAGATTTGGTGATAACACTATTTACCTATTTACCTAAGCAACCGCTCACATTTTTTTAAAGCACAAAGACCGCTGTATGTATCAAGAAACATCAGCAAGATTACATGTATTATGGCATATGGGCTGACTCATTGCTCTAATGTTCTCTGATTATTCAATAAATTACATTACCGTTATCAAGATTAAAGCAAGATTCAAACTTAAACTTTCATATCCTGCCAAGTTTAATCTATCCTGGTACATTTTCCTAACATCAGTTGTAAATGTAGACTAAAAGCTACAAAATGTGTATTTGATGACTAAAGTGTTCAATAAAAGTTAAGCCCACCACAACATTACCTCATAGACAGAAAGCAGAAATATGCAAATTCAGTCACCTAGAATTTACAGACGAAAAATTGCAGACGTTTTCTTTATTTTCTCTTTCAATATTCATGAACAGTTCGGATATATGCAAGTCAGTTAGCATTATTGCCAATGCAAAATTATTATGCCACTTATTATTATTCCTCACTTCTGTAGTAAGTAGCTTTGCTCTTGCACCAAGCAATGGAGGTCATCTCAAACCATACTCCCTAGCGTAATTGGTCATAGCAGACAGAAGCATATTTGGAAATTGTTGTTTATGCTGGCACTTTGTACAAGGGGCATTCAATCTGGCACATCATTTGAATGCCTCTCTCTCATGAACACTGAGTTGTCAGAGATCACAAGCACACATGATGGCTCTTTCTGTACATCACTGCCACTTCATTTTGGACATTGTGGATACTGCTGGTGACTTAAGTGCAGTGAATGGCTGTTGGATGAGCACTTTTTTGCCTGAGACCACATACCATTTATACTTGCGGATAATTCGGGTCCAAATGCAAACAACATAGACCCTGATCTGCCGTCGCATAATGCGCCAGCCGATCAGGTTCTATGTTATTTGTTCTACTGATTAGTCCTTACAAACTGCATAGACCCAGATCTGCCGGCGCATTATGCGACGGCAGATCTGGGTCTATGCAGTTTGCAGTTGGTATCGACTTATACGCAAGTATATACGGTACTCAATTTTAAGAGACTTGTGTATATATTTCAGGTGGTTGGTCACCTGTGCTACCCCCAGTGTAGGATATCTCAGTAGAGCATAGGTTACATTTAGCTTTCCATTTGTCACTGGCATCAACAATAGTTGTTATATACTACCAAATGGGAGATTGTTAGCATAATGCTTACTTACAGCCATTTTGAATAAGACTGGGATGCAAAGTTACATCATTTTGTGATGTTTTTTATTTAATCATTTAAACGGAAGACAGGTTTTGTAAACATTTACAGGGTACCACAAAACAATCTCATTTACACGTGTAAACGTGACAGCCATAGTTGCCTGTGCTGATGATCTAAATTTAAACAGTACAAATTTTAGCCATAGTCAGATGAAACTCTAATTATCATTTAAAATGTCATTTTTAGCTCACCTGGCCAAAGGTCAAGTGAGCTTGTGGTATGGCCTTGCATTTATCGCGTGTCATGCAGTGTGTGTTGTGTGTCAGTGAACATTGGCTATATTAAACTTCTTCTCAAAATCCAATGGACCAATTTTGTCCAAATTTGGCACAGAGCATCCTGGCATGAAAGGCTTTCAAATTTTTGCCAATGATTCTGATCTGCTGTCAAATAATGCCACCATTAAGCAATGACTTATCTAAAGCCACTGACCGGCATATAATCAAATTTGAGATTAAAGATCCAGGCAGAAAGACAAATTTATACAAATGATGTTGATCTGCCATCAAATGTGACCACTGTACTAAAATAGAAAATCCACTGTTACTGAAAATAGAAAAACCTTTCAATAATTGCTTTCAAAAACCAATAAATAGAATTTGACCAAACTTGACAGAAAGCATCCAAGAATGAAAACCTTTCAAGTTTGTACAAATTATGCTGATTTTCCATCAAATATAGCCACCATAACTAAAAATAGAAGAACCTTTAAACAACTTCTCAAATACTGCTCAGCAGAGTTGGAACAATTTTGACAGAAAGAATCTTGGCATAGAGCTTTAAAATTGTTACAAAATTTATTTTAAAAAATTTGAAAAATGTTTAAATAACTTCTACAAAATTGCTGAGCAGAATTTGATCATATTTGACAGAAACCATCCTGGCATGAAGACCTTTCCAATTTGTACAGAAGATGCCAATCTGCCATAAAATATAGCCACTAACATAGAAATAACCTTTAAACAACAACTTCTCAAAAACTGCTTAACTGAATTTGACAATATTTTCATAGTCCAGGAAGACATTCTAGCATAGAGGGATTTGATGATTGTGCAATTAATGCTAATCCACTTTCAAATATGCCCACCATTGCTAAAAATAGAAAAATCTGGAAATGTCTTCTGCAAAATCACTGAAAATAATTTGATGAAACATTACAGGAAACATCCTGGCATGAAAGACCTTTCAAATCTATACAACTGATCATAATCAACTATAAAATATGTCCATCATTGCCAATCAACTATTAAAATTGGCCATCATTACTAAAAATAGAAAACCCTTTAAATGACTTCTCTAAAGCCGCTGTTTAGAATTTGACCAGTCTTAATAGAAAGCATTCTGACATGAAGACCTTTCAAAAATTTTCACAAATGATACCTGTCATCAAATATGACCACTGTTAACATTCAAATGACTTCTCCAAAACCGCTAAACTGAATGTGACCAAATTAGAATGATAGCAATCCCCATTAACAATGGACAAAAATATTTACACAACATTTTCTTAACAAAAAATCCTGAACAGAATCTTAGCAACTTTAACGCTTAGCATCCAGGCATAGGGACCTTTAAATATTGGACAAATGATGCTGATCTACCATCAGATATGGATGAAGTTATAAAAGGCAGATAAAGCTTAAACAATTGTTTTCATAACACATGCAATCATCAGCATTAGGAGAAAGCTAAACAAAGCATCCTACTGGCCCAGATTTCTTAGTCAGCTGCTCTTGCATTTTGATTACTCGGCAGATGTCAGCCGTGAAAGCTATTCCAGGCCTACTTGAGCCTCATGTTTAGTTTAAAGCATTATGCAATCATCAGCTTTGGAAGAAAGTTAACTAAAGCATCCTACTGACCCAGATTTCATAGTCAGCTGCTCTTGCATTTTGATTACTCGGCAGATGTCAGCCATGAAAGCTATTGCAGGCCCACTTGAGCCTCGTGTTTAGCATAAAGCATTATGCAATCATCAGCTTTGGAAGAAAATTCACTAAAGCATCCTATTGACCCAGATTTCTTAGTCAGCTGCTCATGCATTTTGATTACTCGGCAGATGTCAGCCCTGAAAGCTATCACAGACCCACTTGAGCCTCATGTTTGGCATAAAGCATTCTTATCAGCTTCAGATACTGTTCAATGGTAATTAATGGTGTGCTGAAGCAATGCTGTGATTAATTGTTTTCTGTGATTTACTGTGATCTTCTGTTTTCAG
Source organism: Margaritifera margaritifera (assembly GCA_029931535.1). Lineage (NCBI taxonomy): Eukaryota > Metazoa > Mollusca > Bivalvia > Unionida > Margaritiferidae > Margaritifera > Margaritifera margaritifera. The sequence continues at coordinate 1,279,583 of JAQPZY010001559.1, forward strand.
AAATTAAGTTTAGCTGCTTGAACCTTATTGATGATTTTGGATCTTTTGGTTTCAATTTATACGCTTGAGCTGAACAAATTGGGGTAATCACACTGTCAACTTAAACCTCAATCTGCTGAATCTATACTGGTTTTATATTAGATCTCTAACGGCTAGTATGAATTTCAAGAGATCTGCTTATAATCTAATCTGTATCATCATGTAAATTAGACCCTAATCTACTGGAAGTATTGTGGTAAATATGGTTTCTTTTATGTTTGCTAAAGTCTTGATAACTGAAGCCATGCTGGCAATGAGTTGTACCATTCTCTGAATGGGCTAAACTGCAGTCAGGGTTAACATTGGTTATTCCAATTAGATCCTTTTAGACCCCCACCAAGATAAAGGATAATAGAAAAACAAAACATTTCCTCTGCATGATATAGCCAATAATGTGTTAGAAGTGTTGATAAAACGAAAACAAGACAACAACAAAAAAATCATGAACGCAATGCCAGTTTAATAAGAAAGTGTTGTATTTCCCACTTTATCATGATACAGGTATGCATTCCATCTCGTGAAGCAATGGGTGTATTTATATCATTCACATTAAATTAGAGCCTAGCTCTGCTGTAGATAGACTGATGTTCTAGATTTAGATTCTTCCAAGTAAGATCCTAGGCCTCCGATACAGGTGAATACAAATGGTAATGAATGTTGGTCAAAAGAGAATTTGTGGTATTCCCCACATTATCATGATGCAGGTATGCATTCTGTCTTATTTAATGATAGGAGTATTTGTTTTTTCTATACATTCTACAAAGTGCAGTTATATGCAGAAGTTAATCTTGTTTGTTAGAGGATGTACTACAGCATAACTTCACCCTTTGAATGCCAGATTGTGATGCTAGCATTTCCTTGAATTAAATTACGGAAGCAAAAAATAAACTTCCAGTTGGGACCACTGATCAAACTTGAAAAAGGGAGCTGCGGTAGCACAGTTGGTAGAGCATCAGATGCTAATCCAAGGGTCACGGGTTCAATACCCACCCAGGCTAGCCAGGGTTGCCTGCCTTGGTGTGTCCTTGAGAAAGACATTTAGCTCCCATTTCCTTAGTATGATAATAGACAAATACATTGCTTAAAATGACATTCAAAATTAACCAACCACTCAACCAACCAAATGCATGTAACTTGAAAAAAATCACTTGAATTTCAGTGACTTCCGTTTTATTACAGACATAAATATCGTACTGGCATATTACTTTATAAGGTCCTTAATAATCTCACACCAGTCTATGTAAGTAACTTTATTCCTTCACGAGCTTCTAGCAAACATAATCTTAGATCAGTTTCTAAAAATAATCTTGTGCTAACTAGGTCAGATACATGTACTCAAAAAGTACAAACATTCCTTTAAATACTTTGGTGTGGAAACTTGGTATACTATCCCTGAAATAAGGCGCAGAAACTTGGTATGCTATCCCTGAAAGTAGGGTGCGGAAATTTGGTATGCAATCCCTGAAAGTATGGTGCGGAAACATGGTAAGCTATCCCTGAAAGTTGGGTGTGGAAACTTGGTATGCAATCCTTGAAAGTAGGGTGCGGAAACTTGGTAAATGCTATCCCTGAAAGTAGAGTGCGGAAACTTGGTAAGCTATCCCTGAAAGTATGGTGCAGAAACTAAGGTGCTATCCCTGAAAGTACTACACTGGCACTAAATTAATCTTAGTTGCATCTACTTAGGTGCCTACAGTTATCTTACAAGAAAATTTATAGATTTGTACTAACAAGTATTGTTTCTTCTTTTTCTTCTTCATTTTCTAGATCAGCCAAGGTGCTGCATGGCAATAAGGATTGTATTGAGAATTAAACTTCATATTTTACAGAATTCATGCAGTCATAAAGCTTTATAATGGAGCACACACTGCAGGAATAGTTGTAGCAAAGACACAGTTTATATTCAAGATGAATGTGCACAGGAAATGTGATAGTGCTACATGTGTGAATGTGCAGGATTATAAAGGAGTACATGTATGTATGTGCATAGGAAATGTGATTGTGCAGCATGCATGAATATGCAGGATTATAAAGGAGTATGCCAGTAAATTAATGCATGTATTCAAGAATGTTGTAGTTAGGTATGCGTGATTCATTTAAGTATATATCAGTACATTATTGAATTATTACTTGTTTTTGTTTTTGTGGTTTATTTTTTCCAGTGATTTTGTACATGAAGGCCTTAAGGGAGATCAATGTACAGCTCTCTCTCTCTCATTATAATGCAGTTGTTGGGGTCCACAACTGCCAACTGAGTTACGTACTGAATCATTGCATGGCAAGAACGATAGAAAATTAGAAGAACATTGGTACAGTGTATGTGTGGGGAGAATAAACAAAACACTAGTCAGAACTGACAGCCTCATCATATACCGAACCATAGTATATCAAGAATTGAATGCCAGTCAAGCATGTAATAATGATTTTAGTTCATGTAAATTAAATTTATTTTTTCACTTAATGGTATTTGTGTATTTAATTTTGTCAAATAATATTGTTTTAAATAGGAATCAAAGATATAATACTTAGCTTCACTGTGTTTTCTTTCAACCCATTGTCATACAATTGATACACCAATTCTAGTACAATGTTTCTCACATAAATGTTTCAGTTAATGGATGTTTAAAATTAAATATTTTGTAATTAGACTTTTTTCTGATTCTTATAATTTTGGATGCAGAGTCCATAGCAGTACAAGCTATATCTGGAATTGCATTAATAATGAAGCACATTATAGTAAGGAAGAGCTGTATTGACTAATTGAGTTACATCCCATAAATAAAGTTAATTATTATTATTATTATAATTATTATTATATGAAGGGATACCAGAGACTTTTTTCGAATATAAAAATTTGCTTTTGTACAAAATAATGGAAATGCAAACAATGATATTTGTTATTGTTAGTTGCATTTTCAGGGGTGGTCAGAAGTGTCATAATACATGTACAGTAAACACAAGACCTGATCTTCTCTGTTATCAAACAAGACCTGGTCTTCTTTGTTAGCACACAAGACCTGGTCTTATTTGTTAGCACATGAGACCTGATTTTGTTTCTAATAGCACACACAACCTGATCTTGCTTGTTACTACGCAAGATCTGATTTTATTTGTTGGTAGAAAATCTGATCTTGTTTGTTAGCACATGTACTACAGCACAAACTTCACTTTTTGAATGCCAAGGTATCATGTTGAAGTTTATTTAATTACATGATGGGAATTTTTATGTTAGCATTTAGTTGAAAATAAACATGACAATCTGTTTTGAATGATAAATTCCACATTATTTGAGTGCTAAGATGTGCAGTCATTGCTTCATTTGATCATAAAATGGAATGATTTATGTTGCTGCATATTTTCAAACTGTACAGAATAAATTTGCATAAATGAGAAAGTGCTGCATCATTATTTCATCTTTAGATTACCAAAATCCTGCCATTAGTGCATCAGGTTCAGTACTTAGCTCACATGGCTTACCGTAAGTACTTGTGTATAAGCCAGCTCCAAAGGCAAACAACATAGACCCTGATCTGCCATCGCATAATGTGTCGGCAGATCAAGGTCTATGTTATTTGTTCTACTGATTAGTCCTTACAAACTGCATAGACTCAGATCTGCTGGTGCATTGTGTGATGGCAGATCTGGGTCTATGCGGTTTGCAGTTGGTATCGGCTTATACGCAAGTATATACAGTAAGTTCATGTCATCTTGTTGTATGGCCCTGTATACAATATGCATCATGAGTTGTCAGTGATCCATCATTTGTCCATCAACAATTGCTTCTTACCACTCAGGTGTCCAAATTTCTGATCCAGTTTCAATCAGACTTGGAATATTGGGTTATATCATCAAAAAGGAGTTCAGTATTGACCAAGATCAACACATATTAATGTGGTAACCTTGCATCTGATTGACTTGCCTTGTTATAACTCTGGAGGCCATATTTCTGATTTGATTTTACTCAAACTTGGAAATATATGATTATATCATTAAGATCTCTGACAGGTTTGATATGAGTGAGATACACCACTTCCTCAAAAACTCACACCCAAATAACTCGCGAACCCACCTATAATGTGGGGTCAGGCATGGATCTCATTTTTTAAACTAGAAAATACAAAAAAATTGACCCATATTTGTTGAAAATGAAGTAAATCACAATCAAAATTGGTAAATGAAACCTTAATCTGTCACTCATTTTATTGTTGAAAACGGTTGTTTGTATCCAGAAATTTGAATCAACATCATGAAATTATCAACTTTTGATAAGTCATATTTTTTGTGAAATTTTCTTTCCAAACAACATTCTCAGTACACTGTAAATAACAATATTCGATGAAATTTTGATCCGTGAAAATGTCATTGATGCCTACTGGTGGCAACACTTTAATAAATAAATACCAATTAAACAAGTTTTGTTAAGTGTAATTCGTGTTTTAGTTCTATCTTTTACAGTATACAAAATGGCGAACAACTTCATTAGAAAAAACTCTTTATTGACAGTTATTCCCAACACAATTAAAAAAATGTATTCAACCATTTAAACAGTCCTGTTACCCCCCCAGTTTTCTTGATGTCCAGCAGGGATAGCATCCCCATCTTAATTTTATTTGAGGTCCCTCGATAACTCATGCCCTCTATGTTTTTGGACTCCGTTGTGCATGAGTTATCAAGGGAGAGGTGTACAAACATAATAATGAGGTGATCTTACATCTTATTAGCTGAACTTGTTACCACTTTGGAAAGCCATATATCTGATCCGATGTTTATCAAACCTAAAATATGTATCAAGATCTTGGATGGGTTCAGTACTGAGCACGATCTATGCATATTAATAAAGTAATCTTGCATCTGATTGACTGAGCTTGTTGCCACTTTGGAAGCCTACGTTCTGATCCAAGTTTGATCAAACTTGGAGTTTATGCTGATATAATCAAGATCTTGGAGAAGTTCAATAATGATTGAGATGCATGCCTATTAGTGAGGTGATCTTGCATCTGATTGGCTGAGCTTGTTACCACTCTTGAGGGTATAGTTCTGATCCTTAATTTGATTAATCTTGGAATATATGCTTATATCATCAAGATCTTTGGAAAAGTTTGATAATGATTGAGGTTCATGCATATTAATAAGGTCATCTTGCATCCAATTGACTGAGCTTGTTACAACTCCGGAAGCCATATTTCTGATTTTGATCAAACTTGAGATGTGGCTTATATTATCAAGATTTAGGATTGGTTTGATAATGAGCAAGATCCACATATATTAATGAGGTGATCTTGCATCTGATTGACTGAGCTTTCCACACTGGAAACCATAATTCTGGTCTGATTCTGATCAAACTTGGTATATGGGCCTATATCATAAATGTCTTGGATGAGTTCAGTAATAAACAAGAAACATGCATGATAATGAGGTGATCTTGGATACGATTATCTGAGCTTATTGCCACATGGAAAGCCACATTGTTTATCTTGTTGTTAATTTGCAATTACTAAAAGTGATTTCCAAGACAGGAAACTTGTCAAGGGGTCACAAAAGTTAAATTTACAAAAATGTAAATGATAGTAACATTCTTTTTTAAACATTGTGTATACAACCCTGATATCCTGGTGGAATGACACTTACCACAGATTTCAAATTCTGATCCATGGTCATTGTGGAGTTGGGTTGGGGTTGGGACTGGGATGGAAACGGAGGGTATACTCCTCACATTCAGTTACCTCCCCTTGGTAGGATAACACCGCTTCCAAAGTACTGCAAACTGGGTGGTAAAATACCACCCGTAGAAAATCATACAGATTGATAACTTCATGACACATAATTTAGATTGCATTTTAATGCGACCTTTGCTCTTATGTGTTAGGGTAGAACAGACCGGCAACTTTTCAGAACTGCTGTGTCAGGTTCGCTCAGTTGTATAGTGCTGTGTAGAGTGCTGTGTGCCATGAGGCAAGTCATATTACAAAGACGTGGCACTTTCCAAAGAGTCTAGCATGCCACCAATTTCACGTATGCCATAGGTTGCCGACACCTGGTGTAGAATGTACATTTTTTTTATAACACATAAGATGAAAACCTCCAAATATTTTTTTTTACTTTCAGAGATTGAACACAAGGCTGATGGCATGATAAGTTTGCATATGGGCAGATGTCATAATATATTTATGACCTCACAGTGTAATGCATCTGAGCCACCTAATTTAGTCTGTCTCCTTTACCCATATTCTTTAGGGGATTTAAGTACATGCTTGGAACAATAGTTGGAACCAGTCAAGGTTCTCTTGTACTGATTCATGGAGATAATGGACTAAGGCTTAGATGACGAGTGGGTTAAAACATCATTAAGGCAATAATATTTTCTAAAAGAGTTGAGCAGTGAGTGGCATGAGTGGAGGGACTTGGCAAGATGAGCAATGGAAAAAAACTATTGTTTTAACAGGGACTTGTGTATTCATGGATTGTAAACTCTCTCACCTCTTGTATTATATTGCATTTTACTATAGCTCTTGTGTGAAGTTACCAGGGCATGTGCAGTAGGGTACAGCTCTCCCTCATCATAATGCAGTAGTCGGGGTCCATAACCGCCAATCGTGTTATGTACCAAACCATGTTATATTGAGATCGCGATATGTACGGAACCATGATATATTGAGAATTGTGTAATATACCGAACTGTGGTATAGTGGACAATATCAAAATTTGGTAATTTATGGTGTTCTGAAAAGGAAATGAAGATATAAGACTAAGTTCCACCTTGTTTTCTTTAAGTCCAAATGGTTGTACATTGGTGTGGTTTTGGTAATGGGGTCCATAAAAGTACCAGATTTTATCCAGAATCACATTATAACAAGGTGCATTATAATGGGGGAGAATCATACTTCTTACATACTGTGAAATTTTACACAGTCAGCAATGCTGACCTTTGAACTTTAAAACTCAATAACATAAACTTTGCAATTCTGATCCTTTTAAAACTTGCAACAAATGAACAAGATCTTATGTCAATTTACATGATATCAATTTTGTCCTATAACATGAAACAATAAAAGTGCCTCATGTGGCAAAAGGTATCATGTCTAACCAAAGACCAGCCTTTAAGATTTGAAGCTCTTTTACTTTTGACCAATTCTAACCAAAACTTAAATGTCAGTTACAAAGAAAAAATACAGATGACCCCTTTAGAACCTTCCAGTAAGTAACAAACACTTGTGATTATTTAAATGATATTAATTTCACCTTTAAACATACAGCATAAACCCTCTGCACTTTCTGTCCCCTCCTTTGTTTTAACTCCTGATAAATTTCACAAGATTTGATAGGTATGTGTAATCATCTAGTTGGGACATTGTGATATCAATTGGGAGTTTCCAGTCCCTCTATGTGCAAGTCCCTCTATGTACAAGTCCCTGATGTACAAGTCCGATTATGTACCTGTCCCTGATGTACAAGTCCCACTATGTACATGTCCCTCATGTACATGTCACTCATGTACAAGTCCCTTTTGTGCAAGTCCCACTATGCACATGTCCTTCATTTTAATCAGAATAGGTTCCTTCATGTTGTCACCTTTTGGATGCCAGCATATTTTGTCATTTCATTAATGAAAGTAGTATCCAGAATTGTCAATTTGCATATTGCTAATTAAAATACACAACTGATCATGGATTAGACCATAGCATTTAACCATTTTGAATATCATTCAGTCTTATTAGTACTTCTTTTCATTTAATGATGAGAGAATTTATGTCTCCACAAAGTGCTAAGATATGAAAGAGTAACTCTTGTCAGAATGATACAATCTATGATTTTATAACTTTACTATAGGTGCCAAATTACTCTGTAGATGCTATCTTTAATTTGAAAAGGTAGAAGTAAAGAATCTCTTCTTGCAACAAGCTTAAACACATAAAACATCAGGAGATTATATCTTGTTTGAATGAAAATATGCTTCATCACTACATCACCTTCATTTGAATGCCTAGGTATCCTGTCAGTGCTTTGTTGACAACAAAGATGAATGTTTTACTTTCCAATTGCAAAGTACTATGTCCATTTGCAAAGTGTCATGTCCAATTGCAAAGTGCCATGTCCAATTGCAAAGTGTAAACATAGTTTGCTGTGGTAGCTACTTTTGCTTCAAAGGGAATATGCCACACAATAACTTCACCATTTGAATGCCATGGTTATTTTGCTATGTTTCTTTCTGCTTTTTCCCCTAAAATGGAACTGTGTGTGCATGTGTGCACCACATGTTTTGTTGTATTGAGACCATGTAATATCATAATTTCACCCTCTGAATAACTAGTTGTATAGTTTTCATACAAATTATTATGAATTCTAATTGGCTGAAGTGGTCACATGTGCTGAACAGTAATACTTCATAGTTGTTTCCTTAATGTGATTTCAGCTTCACGAAACAATGTATTTTGCATCAGTGGGGACAATTTTAGATCACGGTATAAAAAGTAACAACGCAATTATGGGCATTTGTTTCACTCGGCACATTTGTTTTATTGAGCTGCGAAATATAAATAGATATTGGTCTCCATTATGTCAGCTAATATCATATTTCACAGCTCAATAAAGCAATGTATTGAACTCAAAATAAGCCCATAATTAAATAATATTATTGATTATTATCATCAGCTGTTAGCATGTGCTTGTATTAAACTACATAGCGTTGGTCACGTTATCCACAAAAGTGATTATTTTGGTCTTTTGGAAAAATGTGTGAACTCGTCCTCTTTGCAATATACATTAACGTGGGTGTGCACCCTATACAGGTATGTTGCAAAATGGGTGTATCAAAAACCATAAATAGACAATATAGACTCAGCGCTATCACTTAAGTCAGTTTTTATATTTATTTACAGGTAGAATTGATTAAGTACAGAAAAAGACGGAAAACTGTTATAAGCTAAAAAATATACAGTGAGAGTGGTATCAATAATATCTTAATTCCTTCCTGTCTCTCATGGGAACAAAGTGTGAGAAGTAATGGTATCTAATCACTTTCCCACAGCTCACAGTATTGCATGGCATAATAATGGAGAAATTGAAGCAATTAGAGCAGATGAGTGTACCTGTCATTTAATCTATATTACTCTGTCACTGACATCTATATTCCACTGTCAGATGTTACCTCTCAGTGTCAGTGTAATGTATTTCAGGGACTAAACTGGGCCTGAATCCTACAATAAATGGTTCCAATCCCTAACACAATACAGAATAACTTGGGTTCAAGGTTTTAGCTTGAGATTTTGGTCATTTTGACTTTTCTGTTGACAAGAAATTGCAATACAGCAGGACTTAGCAAGTCTTTCAAGTTATACAGAATATACTAATGTAATTTTTCGTACGTGAAAAAAAAGAAAAAATTAAAAAATTTCAAAGTACAAAAAGTATAGTGTACAAAAATAATTATCATTTTGGGCTTCGTCTTATACTCCGCATCGACTTATATATGGATGAAGGATTGAAAATTGATGAAATTAGGGAATTCAACTTATACTCCTCATCGACTTATAGGCCGGCAAATACGGTATTTAGAAGAGTTATGGCCCCAATTCCTCATCCTCCTAACTTTACTTTCCACAGCGTAACTTTGCTTTGAAATAGTGCATTTCAGACAATGTTATCATGCACTTTATATTGATGAGACCTTGATTGACTTAGATTTCCAGCATTCCACATCATTACCCTATATACTCATGTATAAGCCAATACCAACTGCAAACTGCATAGACCCAGATCAGCCGTCACATAATGCGCCGGCCGATCTGGGTCTATACAGTTTGTAAGGACTAATCAATAGAACAAACAACATAGACCCTGATCTGCTGGCACATTATGCGACGGCAGATCAGGGTCTATGTTGTTTGCATTTGGACCCGACTTATAAGCGAGTATATATGATATTTATTAGAGTTATTGCCCATGAATGCACACCATCTTAAAACTATCGTTTTCCAACAGATGTTATTCTGTTTAAGGCCCTACTGAGTAAATTGTACAGTGAGGTCCTCTCTGATACATCCATTGCTGAGGTCCTTTCTGATACATCCATTGCTGAGGTCCTCTCTGATACATCCATTGCTGCTAGCATGTTTATTGTATTTACAGATAACTAGTTTATTGTATTTACAGATCATGCCGAGTTCCTAATTTAAGTCTTTTCCTAATTTTTTTTTTTTTTTTTTTTGGGGGGGGGGGAGGGGGCTGATGATCAACCAATGCCCCTTTCTCTATCAATCTTTAAAAATCCTTTTATTCACATATCAAGTAAGTAGGATAAATATAATGCAAGTATACCAATCTGAAATGGACTCGTTTTAATTCGCATCATTATGTGACCTGTACTCTATCATTATAAAGATGTGAATGTTCTGTACAACAACTGCGTGAAAACATTAACAGTGTTGGCATAATAAACTTTGTAATTTACAGTATAAATTTTCAGTTGCTGGTTATCAGTGATTCCAGTCAACCACTGTCCAATCATATTGTGAACAATTTGTGAATCATTGTACCTACATGTGTTCCTTTTGTTTGTCAGAGACTGTAGGGATAGGAGTTGGACAGCTAGACAGTATTCACTATGTAACATACACAAATTCACATTGGCATAAAAACCTGGCCATTTTTCAATCAGTTTTGGTGAAAGTTTATATGTATATTTAAAATAATATTAATGAACAATTTATGAAAATTTTACCTCTAAAATGTGATTTTTAGGAAGTTGATATATAATGAAAAGGAAATGTAGGTCAGATTTAAAGGGACTTTCAGCACTTTATTTGGCAGAAAAAATATGGGAGCTAAGTGCCTTTCCCAAGGACACACCAAGGCAGCTAATTCAGGCTGGTTTGGGTGGGTATTGAACCCATGCCCCTTAGATTATGAGTCCAATGCTCTACCAACTGAGCTACCATGGCTCCTATGAGAAAGGGAACATAGTTGATAGATCATTTTTTCCCTATCAATGTAGAGGTGTTTGTAGGAAAAATCAAAAACTACTTTATGCAGTCACGCGAGTCATGATTCAGATACGCAAGCAGTGGGCACAAATACAAGACAACAGTGTTGACAATGGAGATTATCATTGTTTTTTGTTGAAAATAATGAATAATGGTGGTGCTTTAACTGATGACAATATTGATATATGCTTATTCTTTAAAAATTCAATATGTAGAAAAAAAAAATCATTGTCAGATTTCTGCTCATTCTTTATCACTGCTGTTATAAACTCCGCATTTGTTCCCACCAGTGAAGTGGTACAACATTGTCACTTTAGCATCATTTGTTTACGATTACTCCTCTAGTCGGAGTAAATATGGTAATAGTGGATCAACCAATATGTCATGACATATCACCTATATTTACTCTATGAATTATCCCATATCAATGCAGAGGTATTTATACCGTATTCAATGTAATACCCACACTGTAAGATCAGAATTTATTATTTGGGCCAAGTTTGTGAAATTAATCTTGCAGTAAGCACACACAGTTTTTATCACTGCTGTTAAACTCTTTGCATTTGTTCTCACCAGTGAAGTGGTACTACATTGTCACTTTGGCATCATTTGTTTACAAGCATGATTACTCTTCTAGTCAGAATAAATATGGTAATAGTGGATCAACCAATATGTCATGACATTTCACCTATATTTACTCTGTGAACTATTCCCATATCTGTGTAGAAGTATTCATACCATATTCAATGTAATACCCACATGGTGAGCTCAGAATTTATTATTTGGGTAAAGTTTGTGAAATTAATCTTGCAGTAAGCTCACACAGCTGATGTCATAAACAACGTCACATTCATGTGCATATACATTTTAGAAGATTAGAAGAGTTAACTCCCAGTAACTTTTGGGAGCTATCACCTTTGGAGGTACATTCTTTCGCTCCCAATATGGTGATGATGAACAAAGCAACCATAATATCCTTTTTGCCAAGCCCATGTTAGATGGAAGCAAGACATAGTTGTAACTTTTCTGCCACTCACGTATTTGGCCTCAACAGTTTGTTAAGGTTTTGGTTAATGTTTTTAATTTACATATATTTCCTTAACCTCTTGATAGATTCTCATCATACTTGACATGAATTATTATGAAACTAAGTCGATTCATTTTTTGACATGCTCACTTGCATCTTTAATCATGGAGTGAAGGGCACAGTAATAGAAAATTTGCTTGGAGGTTTTGGTTAAAGTTTTTTAAGTTGTTTATATTTCATTAACTGCTTGATGCATTTTTCTTCAAACTTTGGATGAATAATTATGAAGCTTAGACAATTCATTCTGTTGCATGCTTGCTCAGACCTTTGTCATGAGTTTTACACAAATGCTTTGTACACAGGCTCAACATGCAGACCCTGGCCTTTTAGTTTTGCGCTAATATAGCTCACTAAGTTGAGAGATTAATGAGACACATGGGATGCATGATGGTAAGTTTATGAAAATGATTATGTTTTGTGTGATCCATACTGTGAATGAGACACTTGAATTTTAAAAGCATTTTTGTTTTTAGTTTTAGTTTTAGACAAAGAGAGGGCTGTGTACTTATGAAGGCATATGCAAGTATTATGTTGAATATGGTACTTGAAGTAAATGAGAGAGACATGATAAATCTAATATTTCACACCTATTTACAATATGATCTGTCTCATTGTCAGGGCATTATCTACCAAATCATCACTAGCACTCTTATGCACATAAACCTACCTGGATGACAATATCACCTGGGTGAGATGTGCATACCTGTGCTCACCTAGGATCTCAACAGGTAAAATTTTTATCTTTTGACTTCTAAGATTCTTTCTAGAAAAGTTTATCTTAGTGTCAACATCATATCATAAGAAGATTAATATTTACTTCTACTTGTATGTTGTCATTACTGCTGGTATCTTGTCAAGTTTTTTCATTTTGTACTTCATGGTCACAAGTATCAGATAATTTAGGTGGGTGAATTAATATATCTATATACATAAGCAATACCACACCCTTCATTAATTATTAGGACATGGAAAATACTACAGCACATTTATGTTGAAAAGGGTATCATATATATAGTTATTTGATCTTTTTCTCATATCATAGTCAGTAAAGGTTTATTATGAGTTTTGCTAATTTATTATAATAAATGAATTACCTGCATATGTGAATAGATCACTTTGTTTTAAAACATAAAATTATCTTTTTTTCACTTCATGGGATAGATGGCAAAGGGATTTGTTTTACTCATATTGCTTTTTGTCGAGTCCATGTTAGTGGGAAGCAAGACATAGCAGTCACTTTTCCGGTGTCGGCATTGGCAACACCATGTTATGGTTCTGGTTAAAGATTCTCAACAATGCTTTGATAATGAGCTCGACACGCAAGGCCGTGGCCTGCTTGTTATTAAAAATATATTTAATTTACATTAGAGACAGTTAGTGCCCATAGAATTTTGAAGAAAAAAAAATCTATCAACTGATATATAAAGGTGGGCAAGAGGAATTGATATAGCTGACTTTCAGATATATCAGACCCTAAAGAACTGTCCTAACCCTGCTGAGGCACATCATCAAGGCAGATGTGCACCATAATGCACAACCTTTTACTGTATTGACCCAGAGCTGTTTTTGCATAATGCATTGGCAAACAGGGTATATGCTGGTCAGTATTGTTGAGCCATACTACATACTACTGTGTGGATCTGTATGGTCTCTATATGAACTCTGGTAAGGTGCTTCGTCAATTGCTGTAACTGACAGAAGTGACTTTGGTCACAATTTTATGAAGTGAAACTATAAGACATTTCTCACGATCTCAGAATTTATCTATACATACCTTCTGCAATTATTCAAGCCAAGATCTTATTGTACCCTTTAAAGATCTCATTAAATATAATTTTGCGAAGAGATACCAAAGCTGGAGGCATATCTAAATCAGCCAATGAAACTGTCCTAGTATGCATGAAAAATGATGTCATCTCATCATCACAATGATGTATTATGTCACCTCATCTCATCACCCAATCAAATCACTTCTCAAATTTTGGGAAGGTCTTATTCTGACATTACATGAAAAACTCGTCTTTTTACCAGACATTCTTTTTGCAAAGATCTCACTGTGTCACACACGAGGTCTGGTAGAGAGAGACTATGCTGTAACTGGAAATAATAAGAGGAACAAGCAACAAAGACCCAGCACACTATGAAATAGTTTGTCTTGGTCTATACTGTGTGAAGTTGGGCCAGCATGCCACACAAGCAAATACAGTGGAAAGTTCTTGTATTATATGGACTTGTACATCTTACAATATCTATCCACTGATAAGCCCATGTTTGATGATAAGTTGACCACTATTTTTTATTTAATTTTTGGAAAGTATTTATTAAGAATATCTTTGTCTAATAATAGGCTCACTCTCTACTTTTTGACAAATTTATTTTACTGACCCATTGTCTATTTGGGGGAGGGGGGAGGGGGGAATGCCAAAAGATGACTCTATGGGTGTGTGCTGTGGTAAATAGCCCCTTTTTTATGGCTGCCTTTTGGAGGAATGTATTATGCTATGATCCAGTCTGGGCATGACACTTCACTCCAATTGTCTTGGCGCAAAATAAATTAACTTTTGTTACTGTGCCATAAAAACCCAAACACCTCCACATCACAGACCAGGACCAGACTATTATGAATATTTTGCACTTGGGGTAAGGAATAAGCTTATCGATTTTGGGATGAAAAAGGTAAAAGATCATGGCCATGGTCATTGAATGAAGAAAAATGGTTTCTGCACAATAACATTAGTTTTGCATCAAAGACCTGGACAAAACTTTGTGGATAGGTTGTACTTGGGGTAAGGAAGAAGCTTATCGATTAGGAGGTCAAAAATCAGGGTTGCTGTTACTGAAAGAAGAAATATTGTTTCTGCACAAAAGTTTAGTTCTCAACCATGTTCTTTCACCAAAGTTTGTGGATGATATGCACATTGGGTAAGAAAGAAGCCTATTGATTTTGGGGTAAAAAGTGCAAAGGTCAAGGTCACTGACTGATAGAAGAAAAATGTTTTTTTTGCATAATAACTTTAGTTCTACACCATGTTCTTAGACCATAGTTTATGAAGAGCATGCACTTAAGGTATGGAAGAGGCATGTTGATTTTGGGGTCAAAGGTCATTGACATTGTGGCTCAAAGTAAAATAGTTTTGCAGAATTTTTATATATTCTAAAGTAGGTTCCTTGACCAAACTTTGTGGATAACTCTCACTTACGGTAATGAAGAAACCAAAAGATTCTGGTGTTGGGAGGTCAAAGGTCACAGTAATAGTGAGTCTAATACAAAAATCATGGTTTCTGCACAGTAACCTTAGTTCAAGATCCCAAACCATGATCAGAAGTCCATATCATTGAAACCCATTGGTCATTAATCTTCAGCCAGTCTGGGTCTGCTGCCGTGGTGTTTCCTTTTGGCAAGGCACTGTCAACCATGCCCTGCTTAAGTATATATCTAAAGGACTATTAAACAAGGGGCAGGCATTTGATGTGATTTTCATAATACTCTTGTTCAGTACTGCCTTCACCTAAAGACTCCCCTTTTTATCAATAGTGTCTATCCTAAAAGACCCCAGATTTTTTTTCAACCTGAACTGCTTCATAGATACTACTTGGACCATCATTCGTGTACCAATTGACATAAGACCCCAGCACCAAACGCATGCAATTCCGGTTTTCATTGTTTGCAGTTCCATAATGTTTTAATTTTATATGGCTTAGTCAGTGTCAAAAGACCTATACATTTATGATTGGTGAGTTAAAGAGCTACTCCCATTTCTAACCCAGCAGGGTATATACTTGCCCATATAGTGTGGGGGAGTGCCACCCCACCAATTATCATGGGAGAAATACTGTATGTGAAGACATTAACATTTGTTGAAGAAATTATAAGAAATGAGTGTTTCTTTGTAACATGAGCTCACTTTGTAATATTATACAACACGCAGAGAAAAAAAGGTATTAGATACCTCTATGGAGGCCTGTGCATGTCATAAACAGTAAGACCATGGAGGCCTGTGCATATCATAAACAGTAAGACTATAGAGGCATGTGCATGTCATAAACAGTAAGACTATAGAGGCATGTGCATGTCATAAACAGTAAGACTATAGAGGCATGTGAATGTCATAAACAGTAAGACTATGGAGGCCTGTGCATGTCATAAACAGTAAGACTATGGAGGCCTGTGCATGTCATAAACAGTAAGACTATGGAGGCCTGTGCATGTCATAAACAGTAAGACTATGGAGGCCTGTGCATGTCATAAACAGTAAGACTATGGAGGCCTGTGCATGTCATAAACAGTAAGACTATGGAGGCCTGTGCATGTCATAAACAGTAAGACCATGGAGGCCTGTGCATATCATAAACAGTAAGACTATGGAGGCATGTGCATGTCATAAACAGTAAGACTATGGAGGCCTGTGCATGTCATAAACAGTAAGACTATAGAGGCATGTGCATGTCATAAACAGTAAGACTATGGAGGCCTGTGCATGTCATAAACAGTAAGACTATGGAGGCCTGTGCATGTCATAAACAGTAAGACTATAGAGGCATGTGCATGTCATAAACAGTAAGACTATGGAGGCCTGTGCATGTCATAAACAGTAAGACCATGGAGGCCTGTGCATATCATAAACAGTAAGACTATGCAGGCCTGTGCATGTCATAAACAGTGAGACTATGGAGGCCTGTGCATGTCATAAACAGTAAGACTATGAAGGCCTGTGCATGTCATAAACAGTAACACTATGACATAATTGAGGCCTGTGCATGTCATAAACAGTAACACTATGACATAATTGAGGCCTGTGCATGTCATAAACAGTAACACTATGACATAATTGAGGCCTGTGCATGTCATAAACAGTAATGCTATGACATAATATTAAAACATCACATGAGCATGCAGAAAGTGGATGAATGAGAAACTTGCAATGTGTAGTACAAGATGTTAAATCAACAGTACAGTTGGTGCAAAGAAGCTGAATTTTTTTTATATTTCTAGTTAGAAGTAAAATAATGACTTGAAAAGATTTATCTATTTCAGAAGATAAATATCTGTTTTATTCTTGCAATTCGTTTACATAATTACTGTGTGCTGGCATGCTTTGGGCTTATTTCCAATTACAACATTGAAAACAGATATTTACCTATTCAAATGTAATTTAAAGTTTTTTTGACAAGCCTTTGTAACAAGCTATTAGATTAATAAAATTGCATCATGTGGTGATGCATAAACCTAGAATTTATTAGTTCATAGTACCAGAAAGGATTACTACTGGCACATACATATATCCTTCTTGTATGATTTGACAATATTTGTAAACAATCCTAAAAATATGTTCTGTTATTATATTTCTTGAGATTCATTATTGCTTCTATAACTATTTGTAATTACAAGAATCAAACTTTGTATTTTACAGGATTCATGAGTCATGAAGCTTGAAAATCAATTGTGCACTATGCATGAACGGTCTTTGATTGCAGTGTGTAATCCATTTTTTCAGACTTTGTGACACTTAATGAAATCTGTAAATTATGATGTTCAATTCTTACAGATACCTCTTTTCACTTCATCATATCTTAAATATTTTGTCCTCTCTTTGGAATTCCATTTCTATCATTTTAATCATTATATCACTTAATGCCTATGTCATACAAATTTGCGTGTGCTCCACATGACTGAGTCACAAAATTTACATGTACTCTACATGGCTGGATCATACAAATGTGCATCTGCTCTACATAGTTGGGTAACACAAAAATGAATGTGCTCTACATGGCTGGGTCACACAAATTTGCATTGCTGAGTCACACAAACATGCATGTGCTCTACATGGCTAGGTCACACAAATTTGCGTGTGCTCAACATGGCTGGGTCATACAACAATGCATATGCTCCACATAGCTGGGTCACACAAACATGCATGTGTTCTACATGGCTGGATCACACAGATATGCATGTGTTCTACATGGCTGAGTCATCAAATGTGCATGCACTCCTCATGGCTGGGTCACACAAACATGCATGTGCTCCACATGGCTGGGTCACACAAATATGCATATGTGCTCCACATGACTGGGTCACACAAATATGCATGTGCTCCACATGACTGGGTCACACAAACATGCATGTGCTCCACATGGCTGGGTTACACAAATATGCATGTGCTCCACATGACTGGGTCACACAAATATGCATGTGCTCCACATGACTGGGCCACACAAATATCCATGTGCTCGACATGGCTGAGTCACACAAACATGCATGTGCTCCATATGGCTGGGTCGCACAAATATGCGTGTGCTCTACATGACCAGGTCACAAAATCGATACGGATTGAGGTAAGCAGTGAGTAAGAAGAATTTATAATCAAGCAATTTTGATAGCTTATGCATTCTTGAGCTACATGTACTATATCAACTACAAACTGCAGAGACCCAGATCTGCCATTGCATAATGTGCTGGTAGATCTGTGTGTAGTTTGTTCAGAGTAATTAGTAGAACAAACAACACAGACCCTGATCTGCTGGATCATTATGCAATGGCAGTTCAGGGTCTGTGTTGTTTGCAGCTGGACCCAACTTATAAGTCAGCATGGTACTGGACAGTATGATGATTTAGGAGAATAAGTACAGTATTTCTCCCATGATAAGACCATTGTTATAACTTCTTTACACTATATTTTACATATTACAATTACATAAACACCTCCAAAAATAATTAAAAATGTATGAAAAATTACATATAGTATGGTAACATTTACAACGATTAGGATGGTGGTATGACAGGAGCCACTTAACTTCCTTGAGCCATGTCACAATTGGAACATGTGCTTAAAAAAGACATTGTATGAGAGTTGTAGCCAAAATGCACTTATTATTAAGGCATGTGTGAGTACTTTGTTGAATATGGTAATTATTTTTCACACACACCCCACACCCAAACAGTAACAATAAAAGGTGTATGGAAATAGCCAAAATGCACTTATTATTAAGGCATGTGTGAGTACTTTGTTGAATATGGTAATTATTTTTCACACACACCCCACACCCAAACAGTAACAATAAAAGGTGTATGGAAAATTAGATATAGGATGGTAACATAAATGAGGATTGGGATGGTGCTATGATGGGAATCAGTAATGTATCCTCTATACAGACATAGAATACGGTATATCATTGTTATTATGATGAGGCAATGATAAAAGATTATATCTAAATAGAAGACAATCTCTGCCTGCATTCTCAGTTTAGCATAGAGACAAACAAATGATAAAACACATGGGCAAGAAATGTTAAATAATCCTGATTCTCTTCTGTTGACCTGCCCACATCCAACTTAATATATATAAAAGTGTAAGATTACTGTCTTTACTCAGGTATGACATGCATGCAACCACAGGAGTTTGGGTCATGGTAGTATGTTTATTTTGTGTTTATAGTGTAGGTAAGGGGTCCATGTATATCGATAATGACAAGGGAGGAAAGCTAGCTGAGAACAATTTCCTACCCATCTACAAGAAATAACGTTTTCAAATTTTGGTCATGTTGTTTCAGACAGATGTAGACAGCATGTTATAGCTGGTCGATTGCACTCTCTTTCCAGTATGCAGATGTCATGTAGGCAGGGTTTAAATGCATGAAGTCTGGAATTTGTCAAAAATATATGCAGGTACATTGAAGCATTCCATTAATGTACCATTTAATTTCAGATCTGCTTGAAAAACAATGTGCAAATTAGGTGAGTAATGACTGTCAAATCCTATTGATGTATATTTTGCATACTGATACTTCGCACTAGATATTTTGGTGAAAGGAGAATGCAGACTGGATGGGTGGGTAATCATATTTTTTTAGCCTTCATCTCTTGTTATTATTGATATTCATGGACCCCATACCTATACTCTAAACACACAAACTAAACATACATGTACCGACCCAAGCCCATGTTTATGCAACTTTGAATAGTGTAGACCCAGATCTGTCTGTTCATAATGCCTGATCAAATAAATGCCCTATGGTAGAATTTGATTTAATTAGTGTAGACCCAGATCTGTCTGTGCATAATGCCTGATCAAATAAATACCCTAATGTAGAATTTGATTTGAATAGTGTAGACCCAGATCTGTCTGAGCATAATACTTGATCAAATAAATGCCCTATGGTCGAATTTGATTTGAAAAGTGTAGACCCAGATCTGTCTGTGCATAATGCTTAATCAAATAAATGCGATATGGTAGAATTTGATTTGAATCAAAAGTAAAAGGAACGAATGATGGAACTGCAGATCAAGATCTATGCTATTGGGTGGATATTGTTCTGTTATTGTCTTCTTCTAAGGGAACTGTTCTCCTATTGTGCTGTCTGATAGGGTTTAGTGCCTGAACACTGTACAAGGAGAGTTAATAACGGAGAAAGCAATAATATCTAGTATATCACATGATGTCAAATAAGGTCCAAGCTTGGCAATAGAGCCCACTGCAACAGGTGTAATTACCTGGACTCCCCCACAGCAATGCTCAACACAATATCACCCCAGCTATTGTAAGTCAGTTAAGTGATTGTTTATTTCTGATTGCCTAATCTTTTAATCATTTTTGTGGCAATCAGCTGTATAAACTGCACCAAGGTGATAGTTTGCCATGAGTATAAGCATGAATGTTTACTGTTTATACAGGTTACAGGCAAACATCATAATGTCAAGAAAGGCATCTCTCTCTCTCTCTCTCTCTCTCTCTCTCTCTCTCTCTCTCTCTCTCTCATAATATTACTGAAAATAGTGTTTTTTAAAACCTAACTGTGTCTGAGGGTTTGAGAGACTAAAATCAGATTTTTAGCATGACATGTTCTGGCAGGTAAAATTGCACACACAAAAATCCAGTTTTCTGTCCAGATATATAAACAATTCCAGCTGCATAAAAGAAATTGAATTTGTTTGGGAAAATTCTTCAGCATTTTCTTCAAACCTTGGTCTCCAAACTTGTAGTATCTTGGATGAGGTAAGCAGTCATAGGTATGGTACAGGACTCCCTCATTATAATGCTGTAAATCGGGGCCATGGAGTATACTGCCTTACAGTGAGACCACCTTATGATAAAGTACAGTATACATGTAATTCTTCTTCTGAATAATGCAGTGGGATCCATGACCATACCTGCCTTAGAACAGAAACCATGTTATAATGAAGGGCCTTATTGGGAGGGAGTGATGTATTTACTCATGTATAAAAGAGATCCAGTTGTGACAAGGCTGACAGATCCAAATCATGCTAGTCCACATCCACAATGTACTGAATGACCCATGCTTTTCATACTACTACTGATTTCCTGGAAATCATAACACTCTTGAGCCTGAGTTTGAGATTGAGATTTTGTTTTGACCAATCACAAATGATGTTACTTTTGAAACATTGCTTCTGATTGGCTGATAGTAGAAAATCAATTTCAAACTCAAGTTCTGTTGACAATCACAAATGAGGTTACTTTTGAAACATTGTTTCTGATTGGCTGATAGTAGAAAATCAATTTCAAACTCAAGCTCTGATTTTTATGATCTACAGGCCACTGGTCTACTGACACATTATGCAGTTGCAGCTCTGGGTTTACAATGTTCATATTAATGCATAATATTAGGGTAAATACGGTAACTTACCTATAATGACTGCCTATATTGTGGGAAAATACATTATGCTAATAATGAATTATAGATAGTATGCAAGACTGCTGCTTGAAAGGGAGTAATATCCAAAAGGGAAGTGTTATGCAGTATCTATCAAGTAGCCCATTTATTTGGCATTATACCTGGTGTTAATGATCTCCTGATTATTGTACTTGCAGGCTTCAGTCATAATAATGGTCAATTTGTCAGTACTGATTGTTCTTAGACCTAACGCAGCCTCTCTTAACCAGCTAGTCAGAGATATCAGGAATCTTTAGCTGTTAAACAGAAGTCATCAGACCACAATTATTTTTCTTTTATGTTGTGTATAAACATTCATTAATGTACATTTCTTACTATAACTGATAGGACTTTGTAAACTTTCTGCACAGACTAACTCGCCTTAGCGTTTTGTCGACACCCCTTAAGCCCCATCCCAGTATATATGCTTGGTTAGGACTCGAGAGATGTCGCCTCGTGGTATCTAAATGTAAATGTTTTTTTTTTTTATTGTGTATTTTCCTTGTCCATCCCTTGTGTTGTGTTTTTGTGTATCAAAAATAATAAATATATGATACTTTTGAGTTTAAGATTTTTGTACGAGGTTGATCTTTGTTAGTTCTGTCTAATTTCTTGAGTTTCTTTATTTCCCTTTTGTATTTGAGAACTTCGGCTCGTACTGTCCCCCCTACAGGCACGTTATCCTGAGGGTGGAGGTCCTTGCCTTTTCCCCATTTTGAGTTGTTATAATCATTGATACCTCTGCCCTTGAGGTCTAGTTTTTATTTTGTCCCATTGTGTGGTGCTATAAGTGTGTGTTTGTTGTTTGTTGAGGTGTATATTTTGACCCATTTCTATGTTAGGGACGGGCCTATCTAGATCAGATTCTTTGTAGTTTCTTTTTCTATCTATGTCCTAAGAATAAAAATATAATAGTATTGATAAAATAAAATTATAAAATTTATGATTTATTATATATATTTATGAAATAAAGTAATAAAGTGTTTAAAATGCATATGTTTTTGTTTTTGCGTGCATGTTTGTTTTTCTCTCTTTCTCCTTCTCTCTCTCTATATTTTGTTGATCTTTGGGTTTTTGGTTGACATCTATCTCGGATTGGCTATCGGTGGCTGCTTTCTAGGATGCTATTTTTTTCTTTCTAGTGGTTTTCTGTAAAGAAAAAAAAAAAAAAAAAAAAAAAAAAATTCCCGAAAAGAATATTGCTTAAAAATTGCCTTTCTTTTTTCTTTGAAGCAAATCAAATATTTTAATTAGAAATAATTGCACTTTTAGGGTTGAAGTTCCAGCTCCTTATAGGTACTCTCTCTAAGAGAGAATTTGTCCTTCGCTTCTTCCCGCCAGTGCTTTTGTACTTGCAAATGCAATATAATGTAGTGGTTTTGAAAGCTTTGAGCATAGTACATGAAACACTAAAATATCTCATCAATGGTTGACTCGCTCATTTTATGGTAGTAATGCCGTAAACAGACCGACTCTAAAAGAAGTAACAAAAAAGCACTAGAATTAGGTGCTATTAAGTGACACTTTATGTCACTGTATTCGTTGCAGATCTAGCAGTCTTTACAATCTTTACAGCTTTGTATACTTTGAAATCTACTTTTTATTATCAACATAGCTTGTAACATTTCAGATTAAGTCAGCTGTGAAACACACTATCGAACTTAGTACTATTTTGTTCAGAATATCTTCCTCATATGGTCAACTTCAAGGGGAGCTAATTGTGGCCTGAGGCCTGTCAGACCATCATTTTGTGGCAAATTTGAGTCAAACTGTTATATTTGCATGTTACACATATTTCAGCTTTACTCACCAAATCTGATTAATTTTCAATGCAAACTAGAAGTTTCACAACTGTTAGAAATTGTGTAGTTCTGATGTTCATCAAAGGTGCAATTTTTGGACCATATGCTTTTAAGACCATGAATACTAAAATTGTTGTATCTTTCTTCCTTACAGGATTTTTTCAAAGCAGTAAAAAGCTATTTCCAGTGCAAGATATTGTCTATCAGAATATCAGTTTAAAATGCAAAATTTAGGGGTTTTTTTAAGTTTAAATAAAAGTTTATATTTTAAACAACTTTGTAAACATATAGATTAAGTTTTTAGAAAAATTTAAAAACACAAAAACTGCTAAATTTTAGACAGCAAAGTTAACAAATGAATTATATTTAAGGCAAGTGGTAGCTTGGACATGTGCAACTTGTATAGTATTTGGTCCATGGGTGATGTTAGAGGCAAAATGCAGTATACAGGTTAAAATATTATATTTAAGGCAAGTGGTAGCTTGGACATGTGCAACTTGTATAGTATTTGGTCCATGGGTGATGTTAGAGGCAAAATGCAGTATACAGGTTAAAATATTATATTTAAGGCAAGTGGTAGCTTGAACATGTGCAACTTGTTTAGTATTTGGTCCATGGGTGATGTTAGAGGCAAAATGTAGTATACAGGTTAAAATATTATATTTAGGGCAAGTGGTAGCTTGGACATGTGCAACTTGTATAGTATTTGGTCCATGGGTGATGTTAGAGGCAAAATTACAGGTTAAAATGTGTGTGGGTGTACACATGTAAGAAAGAATGACCGTACCTTCAGTGTCCAGGTTAATTATATGAGGTACTCAGCCAGTTATTAGGAAAGATAATAGCATACTCAAATTACCCATCATGATTGGACAAGCGCTATGTTTTATAGCAAAAATACAAAGCATTTTAATGTCTACAACCATATAAGGTGGCTCTGTAAAAGGTAGATATAGTTTCAGGGAGGCTTTGCCTCTCTAAGCAGTAGGGGTGAAACGATTCATCGATACTTTTGCCATATCGATACACGTATCGATCCAAGAGGTGAAGAATCGATACAAAACGATATCTATCCTTTATAAGTTACTTTAATCTTCAGCAGTCATGAATAATTATTCGTCGTTTGCTTTCTTATTCTTTAAACTGAGAATCAATAATGTATCGTATCGTAGGCTGTGTATCGTGAATCGTATCGATACGCGGCACAGGTGTATCGTTTCACCCCTACTAAGCAGTGGTATTGAACTCTGTGATGAAGACTTGAGCACTGTCTTTTAGGTACTATATTGCAGTGTGGTGGTATGAATTAGTCTTGGTGACTTCTGTCAGATAAATTGGACATGTCCTGAAGAAGTTGTGGTATCACCATCAGACTGCTGGGGAGCGTCTTGGCTAATCCAACATTTCTGCTCTGTGCTAATACCAGGCCAGAACTGAAAAGAGATAATGTATGCTTCTTTAATCACATAGATCCCTAAGAAACGGTTGAATGAAAAGAAAAGTGCTGGATATGGAGATTTTCACAGTGAAATTATGTGTGCAAGCAGAGGCGAATCAAAATTTAACATAGTGACAACAAGAAATGTGAAACGGTAAAATTTATGTTAAAGTGACTATTCATCCCCAAAATATAGGAGGTTTTCAGAAGTATATTTGCTGTGGTATCTTTAACCATTTGCAATTTTAATAAATGAAAAGGAACATGATCTATTATAAAGTTTAAAACAGTTGGGGAGAAGCAGGTTTAATCATTTTTGCAATATTTAGTACATAACAGCATACAGAGGAGTTGAATGGCAAAGCAGTAAATTAAAAGATATGTCCAAAAGCATTCTAATTCAATATGGATATAACATTTCTGGATATTTAAATGTGCATACAACCTATTCAGTGTCTGTAGGATCACATACAAACACGTCTAAATCCTCAACCAAATTTGAATTATACATACAATTCTAATATTCTGAATTCTAAATAAGAATTAACATTTCTTAATGTAGAAAATGTAACTGTGTATATTTAAAGATTAATTATACAAGGTTAATTAAAAATAACATTTTTGAACATTTCTGGTATAAATTTAATAGTAAAAATCAACAATTATTAAGTAAAATGGTTCATATTTAATATCATTTGAACTTTTGCCACAATGCCACTATGTGGCAATCAATGTCTCAAACAAAATAAACAATAGAATGGAATGTATTTTAGGTTAGACATGGTTCATTGTCTTGTTTTTCTACATCTAAATTGATAAGGCACATGAAAGAGCCTGCTTCATACCTTTTACACATATTTCTCTTCACACATCTCATTCTCCGACAGTTAAAAATGCTTTGTAAACAGACACAGTAGACTGGTTTACAAATCTTTCATCTTCTTCCTCTCATTTAGTATCATGTAACTGTGTTAATAAACAATTGGTGTAAACTCTATAAGCAGATATTTGCTACTAGTATGTCACACCATCATCATCATCATCATCATGGCAGAATTTAACTGTTTGCATCAGTAACAATACTTTGTAAATGAGCACCAGGTACAAAGTTAATTTTGAATGATGTTTACTTTGGCTTTTTTTTTAAAACAAGAACCCAAACTATGACTTATAATGAAAGAATATTGAAGATGAGCTTGTGAAAGTGATTAGGAATGCCAAATATCTTGCTTAGAGGTGTTGAGGTAATTGAAATGAAATGCCCAACAGTAATTATCTCAAATGTTAAAGCTTTTAAACATTTTAAAAAAAATTTTTTATAATTTAAATTTAATTTTTTTCTGAAAATGTCACATTATACCATTTTGTATTTTTGTTACATATAAATAAGTGAAAGAGTATTTAGGTTTGCGGCTTCAATAGTATGCTCAAACTGAGAGATTTAAGAGCTGCGGATCCTTCTTTTAAGAACCCCAATATACAGGCCTCGTACTACAGTCATTTTCCTTCTATGTTTTGAATAACCATTCATTATTGTACTTTGTAAACTATAACTGATTGAACTTTATAACTTTCTGCACATACTAACTTGCCTTAGTTGCATGAAATACTGAAAGTCTGATGTTGACCTGGTCATTTTTGTGTATTATTACGGTAAACAGACTGACTCAAAGGAAGTAAAAAAGGAGTGCTTGAATAACATGCAATTAGGGGACACTTTACATGTCACTGTGTTCATTGCAGAGTACACAATTTAAACAATCAATACACTTTTGTAAACTTTGTAGTCTTCCATTTTATTATCAAGGTAGCTTGTTATGTTTCAAAATAAGTCAGGTGTGAAATACACCACTGAACTTAGTATAGTGTGTTGTTTGCTTTTGAATGTCTTCTAGATTTTGGTTGATGTTGATGGGAGCTAATTGTGGCTTGAGGCCAGAATGGAGGACAAAAATTTGATGACGAAAGTAACCATGATTTAGCTCATCACAGCTGGTGTTAATGACCACATTGTACAATGAAACCTGACTTAGCCAAGACCTCCATATAAAGGACACTGCTCATCAAGGACATCACTTATGAATCCTTTTGCTTAAGCTTATTTGTATATCTCGAGCATATATCAAGGACACCTGTTCTGAGAAGGAACTTTATGGTCATTTAATTGCCTGTCCCTTATAGGTTGATTTGGTTGGGTGTTTTTTGAAGGTTATATCATGTGGAGGCAAATAGAGTAAATTGCATTTCCCAAGCTAATCTTGGCTGTTCTGATGGTGCTAGTTGAACCCACATCCTTCTGGTCACAAGTCCAGTGCCTTAACCAGTACGTTATCACAGTTCTACTGTGCTTTAATAGCGGGCTTCAACATACCTTATATATCTGATGATAAGCCCACCCATCATTTTTACAAACCTTTTGTGAATATTTCCTTGGGCTATCTTAGCCCGATCCTTTTTATTAATATATTAGACTATTCCCCTGGTCTTATGATGGAAGAAATACTGTACTTATTCTCCTAAATCCATATACCGTATATACTCATAAGTTGGGTCCAACTGCAAACAGCATCGATCCTGATCTGCCATCGCATAATGTGCCAGCAGATCGGGGTCTGTATTGTTTGTTCTACTGATTATTCCTAACAAACTGCATAGACCCAGATCTGCTGGCACATTATGCGATGGCGGATCTGAATATATGTTGATTGCAGTTGGATGTCACTTAAAAGCAAGTATATACGTTATGTTGACACAACCTGGAATACAATGAAACCCTCTTAATCCAAACAACTCTTTTGTATGGACAAAGGAGGAAACTGGATAAACAAATTGCTTTAAAGAATTTAAGAAGAAAACTTTCCATCAATTATTGTTTGGATAATGAGACAGTTTAATAAATGGAGTCCAGATTATTAAAGCGCTTTCATTATATTCATAGATTCGATTGTACTGTGAACTAGGTGAGGGATGTATAATAGGTGTTTAAGCTGTTTAACAGAAGTGATTTTTGAATGGGGGGAAAAATTACAAGGAGAAATAACTGAAGGGAAGACTTGAGAAATGTGTACAAAAGAGATGTTCCCACTTCTTGGATCAGGGAGATCCAAAATTTATAGCTATCAGTAGATGATGTTTACTTTTCTAGATGATCTAGTGCAATTCAGAAACCTTTTCAGAGTATGAAACTGTTGAAAAAATTAAACATCAGCAGGACAGCTCCAGTTGTAAATAATTTAAACCAAAAGGTTTTGGAGTTTTGCATAAGATCAATATGAATAAGTAATTGTGTTGCTGTGTAAATTTATTTTTCTTAACTGAATTTTAAGCTTGCCATAATTGGTTATAAATTCAATATGAAAAATATATTGAATAGTGAAAAGTTCTTGTATTATATGGACTTGTACATCATACCCTTTTTATGCAACGATAAACCCACCCCCTACTTTTTGACACCCCACCCACCCACCCTTCCATTAAGATGACTTATGGGTATGTGCCATGGTAAAGACGCTATGTATGTACAAACTGTATGGGTATGTGCCATGGTAAAGACATTATGTATGTACAAACTGTATGGGTATGTGCCATGGTAAAGACACTATGTATGTACAAACTGTATGGGTATGTGCCATGGTAAAGACGCTATGTATGTACAAACTGTATGGGTATGTGCCATGGTAAAGACGCTATGTATGTACAAACTGTATGGGTATGTGCCATGGTAAAGACGCTATGTATGTACAAACTGTATGGGTATGTGCCATGGTAAAGACGCTATGTATGTACAAACTGTATGGGTATGTGCCATGGTAAAGACACTATGTATGTACAAACTGTATGGGTATGTGCCATGGTAAAGACACTATGTATGTACAAACTGTATGGGTATGTGCCATGGTAAAGACACTATGTATGTACAAACTTTTGGCAAATATTTATTTAGAATATCTTTTTCAGATAATAATCACACTCCCTACTTTTTAACAAATTTATTAGATCCCTGATATTTATCCTGGAAAGGGGCACTGGCATAAGACAACTGTATGGGTACTGACACAACTGTATGGGTACTGACACAACTGTATGGGGCCCCGGGTGTCCGAGTGGTCTAAGGTGCTCGCCTTTACAGATCACTGACATCTCACCTCTGTCCGCATGGGTTTGAGTCTCTGGCTCGGCCAACATGTGTATGTGAGAAAGCTTGCCAGTAGCTTCCTGTGGGTCGGTGGTTCTTCCCGGGGTTTTCTCTGGTTCTTCCTCTACCAAATATACTGGCCACCATGTATAGCGTATCATGTGCTGAAAAATGGCATTAAACCCATAACAACCAACCAACACAACTGTATGGGTATTCACACAGAAAAAGCTCTCCTTGTTTCAGTATTGTCTGTCCCAAAAGTCTCCCTTTTTTTTCAATTGGGCCTATCCCAAAAGACCCCAAATTTTCAACCAGAAGTACTACATAGATCCCTCTGGAGCTTTCCAGCATTCACAAGATGACTTTAGTCTCCAGCACTGAAAACAAGCAAGTCCAGATTTGGGTGCTTGCTGCTCTAAAAGGCTTTAATAATGGGGCTCAATCAGTGCCAAAAGACCTGACCTTCTGTGACTGGCGAGTTCTGAAAGACCCCCAATTTCTAACCCAACTGGACAAATACTTGCCCATATTTTTAAGTTTAGTCCAACTGCAAACTGCCTAGACCTAGATCTGCTACACATAATGTGCTAGCAAATCAAGGTCTGTTATATGCAGTTTAACTAGACTAAAAAATGAGTGTATGCAGTAGTACACACACAAATGCACACAGACACAAATACACACACACACACACACACATGCACACACGAACACGGGAAAAAAACCTATGAAATAAAACTATGTGAAAACATTAAAGTTTGTTGAAGAAATTATAATAAATTAATGCTTATTCTAACATGAACCCATTTAGTCTCCCTACACAATGAACCCATTTAGTCTCCCTACACAATGAACCCATTTAGTCTCCCTATACAATGAACCCATTTAGTCTCCCTATACAACATGCCGATAAAATGAGGTATTTATCTTGCTCAGTAATGGCCCACATTACACTCTGTATGATGTCAGATTCTGATGATGTCATCACATTACACTCTGTATGATGTCAGATTCTGATGATGTCATCACATCAATGCACAACCAGTGGTTGAGTGAGATGTTTGCATGCTGTGGTACTAAGGTATTAGGTTAAGAGTGAAATATGTGTAATCAAGCTGAATTTTCTTAATATTTCAAGTTAGAATTCAAACAGTGGCTTTAACAGAGGTATCATCTACAAAATACAAATAACTTTTTTCGTTGTTGCAATTTGTGAATGTTAGCGGCTTGTACTGGTGTGCTCATGGATTATTTAAAATTGCAAGACTGAAAATAGGTATTTATCTATTGAAATAGATACCATTTTCAATTAACTATTACTTAAATAATTTGAAATATAATTTTGAATGTTTTTTACTTTGATAACTTGTACAGAATGACAAACTTTCATGAGCTTCTTGTATTTCATTCTTGCACCCACTAATATACATCTTGCCTGTAAGTTTTCATTCACACTTATTTTTTGTTCACCATCAACTCATAAAAATAAAAATTATTGTTTGTTAATTTATTTGTGTTCTTATTAAGACATAATAAATATTTGTACTTATAAATCAGCTGAAAAGTTATGATTAATATCTTTTATCATATTTGACATAATACCTGCGCTGCATTTAGCAAATTATTTTGGGGGTAAGTTTCATGAAGTTAATTTCATTATAATAACTCCACACCAGCAATGTCATATACAATGTTACAATCACATCTATGTACATATTAGAACAGTTAGCTCCCTTTGACAATGTTGGGAGCTCTTATCTTTCGAGAAGCATTCTCTCTCTACTCCATTGGGTCATGCTAAATAAAGCACATATAAGATCCATTCTAGCACTGATTTAGCACACAAAGTTAAGTGGTAATCAAACAGTGTGAAAATTTCCATGAAAATCAATGTTTTTGCACAGGTTTTAAGAGCAGATTCCCTTCCTTGAGCCATGCAATCGAAACATGCACTTCAAAAGGTGCTTTACGAGAGTTGAGGACAAGAAAAAGGGATTTATGCTTTTTAAGACATGTGCAAGTACTATGGCAAATATGGTAATTGTTATTCCACAACCCACAAAAATTAAAGGTGCATGAAAATTTAGAGATAGTATGGTAACATATTAAAGGGTTAGGATGGTGGTATAATAGGCATCTGTAATGTATCCTCAAAACATTGATATTATTACTGGATATCTGTGTTGTTGTGCTTAGTCAATTATAAAGATTACATAGAAAACAGGATCTCTCTGAATTCTCAGTTTAGCATGAAGACAAGGAGATGATAAAACACAACCAGAGAAATATATGGGTCTATCCTGTCAGTTTGCACATGTCCAGTTTGTTATTTTCTTGCAAAGTCTGTAGTTGCCAGAGCTCACTATTTGTGAGTCTCAGCATCATGAGGACCTCCACATTTTAGTCTTGGACTTTTAGATTTTTAAATTGTTTTAACAGTTTTCTATATATTGTACTCTTACTTTTTGGAAGAAATGTGGCTCAGAACTTTCATATTCAAAATAATACAAGGAACTCAGAATTATATATTTACACACGCATAACATGATACCAACTGCAAATAGATTTAAATGCTGTTCATATGCAATGATATTTGAGGATGATTGCTTGTGAAATGTTAAAGTGGTTGAATACTTTTGAATATTCTTTATTTTTTACATAGCTATGGGAACCAAAATCATTGAAAAATGTATAGACTGGTTTGCATTTTCTCACACTATACTTAGTTGAATATGAATATATATATATATATATATATATATATATATATATATATATATATATATATATATATATATATATATATATATATATACACACACACACACACACACAATAATTGTCATTACATAGAATAATATGAGGAAGAGCACCCTGTCACTAATTACATGTACATGTATCAGTAAATTGATAGCTACATGAGTAATTAAAAATGTATCAAATTTGCACAGGTTAAAAAAAAATCATCAACTCCTGTTATCAAATTCATAAGGAAAATAGTAAGTTTGTTGGATGAATTTTTTCAGTTTTATACAATTATTGAAACCACATTGGTTTTTCACATCCAAAAGCCTCTGAGGCCAGTTTATGGCAAGTCATAATTTGCAAAAGATTTCCAGAGGTCTCATAAACTTTTAATTTGACTTTACCATTTTCTTTGACAGGAATTTTATTGCAATTAGTAAATTTGTACAGTATAAGCATTTTCCTTTTCATTACTTAATAAGATACAGAAGTCAAAACCAAGTAATTTTTCATCAATTCTCTCCCAGAGTTCATAGTACCATGATACACCTATGTAAAAAGGATGCATTGGTGACATCATATCATAATGATTACATCATTTTGAGCTGTGCAGTAAGCGTTGATTTTACAAAAGTGGACTACCTTAAACCATGCAGATCCTGATCTGCAGGAACATCAAGTAACAGCAGATCTGGGGCTGTGCTGTTTACAAATGGGTACTCTGTGATTATGGATGGATAAATATGGCAAATGTGTTGTTGTCTTTTTTTTTTTTTTTCATATCAAGAAAATGTACACATTTTTGTTTCATGGATGAAAGTAGGCTCAGTGGGTTTCTTTTGCAGGTCTAGAGAAAGTTGTTTGTTCCCACAATGAAATTTTTGTATAAAATTACACCAACAATCCTAATGTGTCCTCATAAGGAATGTTATTTTTGGTGGAAAAAAAATCTCCATCATAATTTTCCAAGATTGCAACTAGTATACGGAAGAAACTAGTATTCATAGGTGTCCTGTTTACTCATGTACGAGTCAGACCCCATTATGAAAAGGCTGTAGACTCGGGTCTATTGTTCCACAGTATTCTAGTAGAACAGATCCATGCTTTATACTCTGCATCTGATTTCAAGTAATAGCATGAAACTGAATCTGCTGGTGCATTATTTAATCATGATCTGGGTCTGTGTTGTCACAGTTTGTTGCAGGACAATATGTAATCATGATCTGGATCTGTGTTGTCACAGTTTGTTGCAGGACAATATGTAATCATGATCTGGATCTGTGTTGTCACAGTTTGTTGCAGGACACTATGTAATCATGATCTGGATCTGTGTTGTCACAGTTTGTTGCAGGACAATATGTAATCATGATCTGGGTCTGTGTTGTCACAGTTTGTTGCAGGACAATGTGTAATCATGATCTGGATTTGTGTTGTCACAGTTTGATGCAGGACGATATGTAATCATGATCTGGGTTTGTGTTGTCACAGTTTGTTGCAGGACAATATGTAATTATGATCTGGGTCTGTGTTGTCACAGTTTGTTGCAGGACAATATGTAATCATGATCTGGGTTTGTGTTGTCACAGTTTGTTGCAGGACAATATGTAATCATGATCTGGGTTTGTGTTGTCACAGTTCGATGCAGGACATTATACAGGGTAAATATGACAAATTACTTATCACTCCATGTATTAAATGGGAAATGCATAATGCTAATGACGATTTAATGTATATACTCACTTATAAGTCAAGTCCAACTGCAAAGTGCACAGACCCAGATCTGCTGCTGCATAATGTACCAGCAAATCTGAGTGTCTGCAGTTTTGTCAGGAGTTATCAGTAGAACCAACAACATAGACCCTGATCTGCCGGCCCATTAACCAACAACAGGTCAGTGTCTGTGTTGTTTGCAGTTGGACTCAACTTATAAGTGACTATATACGGTAATTATAGACAGTATGCAAAAATGCTGGTTTAAATGGAGTAATATTGCAAGAGGGAATGATTATGAAGTATCTGTCAAGCAGTCCATTTATTTTGCATTATACCTGGAGTTAATGGTCTTCTGATTATTGTACTTATCCACCTTAAAATCATCATCATCATCATGGTAAATTTGTTGATCATTGATTACTCGTAGTTCACCTTTCATAATGAACCATCTTAGAAAATAAAGCCAATTTAACTGTTGGAAAATAGATGACTGCAGAATGATTTGGTTCTGTGTTTTGGTGTTTTACGGCACAGCAACACGAGTAGATTATTTAGTGCTGAGGCAGTTGGAGTCGAGTGCCTTGCCCAAGGACACACCCTGGTAGCTGACTCAGGCTTATCCAATTGTAGGATTCAAACCTGCACTACAGTCCAGCACAGTAACCACTGAGCCACTGTGGTTCCAGGCTGGAGAAAGGAGAAGAAAAAAAACATGATGAACAAAGTACCTGGTAGCTCATCACAGATGGTGTTTTCATGACCATGTTATTGTACAGTGCAGACTGCCTTCGGAATCACCTCCATATACAGGACACATGCTGATAGAGTACATACTTGTCAACACCTTTTCCTAATTAAATTGTATATTTCCCCTGTATATAAATGACACCTGTCCTGAAAAGATGGTTTATAGTCACTTAAATTAATTGACTTCCTAAATGTTTGTTTTACAGCACAGCAACACTTTGAAGGTTATATCATGCATAGGCAAGTAGAATAAAATGCTTTGCCATGGATCCAGTGGCGAGAATCGAACCTGCACCCTTTATGTTATGAGCCTAACACCTTAAACACCGAGCCATCACATTTCTACTGTCCTTTATAGACAAGTTTCAATTTACCCAATAGATCCAATCATAGACCCATGCTAGATGATAATCCCAACCCCTACTTTTTTAAAATGTTCATGAATATTTGCTGAAGATATATTTACCTGATGATGCACCCACCCCCTAACTTTAGATACATTTGTTAGACCAAACCCCTGGTCTTATTATAGAAGAAATACTGTAACACTCCTAAATCATCATACAGGTCAATATATTGATACCTGGGATATGTTGGAACCCCACTAATCTAGAAAATCCTTTCATGCAGATAAAAGTGGAAACCAGATAAACTGATTGCTTTTAAGAATTTGTGGGGGGAAATCTGTTACCCAAAATTGTTCTGATACCATGACATTTCAGTTAATGGATTTCAGATTATTAAAGAGCCCTAACTGTATTCTTATATACAACTGTACTAGGCAAGCTATCTTAACCAGCAGTGCAAGGAACTTGTATTAGTGGTGTTAGCTCTTTTACCACAGAGGTGTTTTATGAAGGGATGAAAATATTGCAAGGAGAAATAACTGCAAGAAGGCTCTGAGAAATGGACTATTAAGGGTAATTAATACTTACGAATATTACAGAATTATCATATTATAGCATTAACATGCGAACAGGTCATAGGGTATAGTAAATAGAAACAGAATGTAAAACTACCATTACCAAGCAAGATCTTAATAAAAAGAACTGTATGTAATTTTCCATCTTTAAAGCAAGTGACAATACTTCAATACTTGGCAAAACTTTAAATGCACAATACACACACACACACATATATATATATATATATATATATATATATATATATATATATATATATATATATATATATACACATACATACATACATACATACGGTATACCTCCGCTTAATAAGACTCATTTTATTTTACAAAATTCTGTAACTTATATTTTTCTGTTGAAAGAATAGCAGTGAATTTTAGAAGATGTGAAAAAATAGATTTTAAACACTGCGAATATAATTATTGTGCTGAGACTTTTCTGAGGCGAAGCTTTCTCAGTGTGTGAGACTTTCGGAGTCAAAACTTTCACAATGTGTGCAAAGTTAAAATGAAACATTTTGTGTAGTTATCAGGTGGAATTTCAACCAATCAGCAGACTTTTGTATTCTGTCATGACACTAGTATCTCTGTATTCAATGGCTCTTTTCGGTTATTGACACCCCTTTTATAATTTTTACCTTTGATGCAGTAGACCATAATATTAACTTTTTAGTACAAAGATATCCAATGTAGTACTACATACCTATGGGATGTGTTTAATACAGGTCATTAGAGTAATCACCCCTGATTGTACTACAACACTTAAATAATTTTCATCAAGTATAGATTCTCCATAATAGATGTTCATTTGGGAGGGGGGGGGGAATAGGGAGATCGATATTATTTTCATTTGTCAGCAGATGAGGTTTACTTTTGTAAATCATCTGGTGTGAATCAAAAACTTTTGCTGAGCATGAAACTTATAAAATTCATCAGGACAACTCTATTGTATAAAAAAAGGTATGCACTTTAGTATTGGTCATTAAGTCCTAATTATATATATGTGACTGAATTTTTTTGTTGTAAATTCAGTCAAATCAACAGGCATATTTTATTATGAACCAATTTTTTTTCAAATAAGATCAGTCTAAAAAAGTAACTGTGTTGCTGAAACCATGAAAAGTTTTTGTAAATTCTTCGGTCTCTACTAAATTTATGAAAATTCAATGCTTGCAATAATGTATTGAATACAGAAATTATTACTGTATAGAAAAATGCACAATGACCTTAAACAAATCACAAAATTGTCACAAAAACAGTGATACTGGTATGTAAAGGATGCTTACTATGCCATAGCATACAGTACTCCCTCTTTACAGGGCACCTCAGTATGAGACAGTTCCTTTTATATGGCTGGTATTCTCATAGATTCCATTATTTAGTAGTAATATTATGTATGGAATTCCTCAATATATGGCAACCTTATTATAAGGTGGTCCACTTGTATGGCTCCCATAAACAGCATTATAGTGTATTGTGTATTGGGAATATTGTGTATTGTCCTTTATGGACAGGTGCTCTCTATATCCAGGCTAAATAATATGTATGTAAAAATGAGAAAAAGGATTCCATAAATGTTTTCCTTTATTAGCAGGTGCCCTGTTTTGTTTGCCCAGACCTACCAGTAGGTTTAACTGTATGGTAATTTTACCGCATTGGGGAAAATTTAATGATGCTAGCAACATGATTTACAGCTTGTAAGATATTTTAAATTTCCTATTAAAAAATGGCTAAACATTTGTGCTCATTCTTTCACATGGCTAATGGTGTTTTATGTGACTTTTACTATGGGTAAAATGGCACTGTTGGAAGTAATGGGCATTTTATGTGTGTGCAAATGGTGTCAAGATGCATTTTGTCTCCTCATTAGCAGGTAATTAGGGTTTAAACTGACTTAACACACCATAAATATTTTTGTAGATATTGTCGATATTCTTTGATAAAACAAAATGTTCTGATTTTTTATGGGATGGTCTGTTGTCCGTCGTCCATCTGTCATCTGTTGTCTGTCTGTCCATATGTCCATTAGCACAAATTTGTTATTGCCACTCCTCATAAACTACTTGGAGGATTGCCTTGAAACTTTACACACACATTTGTCCCATGGTCTAATTGGTCCTAAATGAAAATGGTGCTGTTTGGGCATCCAATATGGCCATCTTTAAAATCTTGTTATTGCTACTCTTTCTGAATGGATGGTCATATCAACATGGGGTTTTCACTAAAAGACTTCTTATGATGTCTACTTGGTCCTAAATGAAAATGGTGCTAATCCATAGTCCAATATACCCACCATGGCTGCCGTCTTGAAAATCTTGTTATTGTCTCTCCTCCTGAATGGATGGTAATATCAACATGGGGTTTTCACTCGGAGGCTTTTGGCTGTCATCTGTCCGTCATCTGTCTGTCCATTAGCACAAGTTTGTTATCACTGCTACTCCTAAACTACTTGTAGCATTGCCTTGAAACTTCACACACATATTTGTCACATGGTCTAGTTGGTCATAAATAAAAATGGTGCTGCTTGAGAATCCAATATGGCCACCACAGCGGTCATCTTGAAAATATTGTTATCGCTACTCTACTTGTCCTGAACAGATGGTCAAACCAGCATGGGGTTGTCACTAAAAGACTTTTTACAATGTCTGTTTGGTCCTAAACGAAAATGATGCCAACCTGATTTCCGATATGGCCACCATGGCAGCCATCTTGAAAATCTTGTTATTGCTAGTCCCCCTGAATGGATGGTCATATTAACATGGCGTTTTTACTGAAATACTTCTTATGATGTCTAGTTAGTTCTAAGTAAAAGTAGTGATATCCACAATGGCCACCACAGCAGCCATCTTGAAAATATTGTTGTCTCGAATCCTCCTGAATGGATGGTCATATCACCATGGGGTTTTCACTCTAAAACTTCTTCTGATGTTTATTTGGTCACAAATAAAGTGGTGACGATCTGATGTCCAATATAACTGCTACAGTGGCCATCTTGAAAGTCAGTGTTGCTGCACCTCCTGAATGGATGGATGGTCATATCAACATGGTGTTTCCACTAAAAGACTTCTTATGATGTCAAGTTGGTACTAAGTAAAAAAAGGTGCTGATCTGACATCCAATATGGACACCAAGGCAGCCATCTTGAAAATCTTGCCATCTCAACTCGGCTTGAACAGAAAGTCATATTGACATAGGGTTCATAGCAGAAGACTTCTTATGATGTCTAGTTGGCCTTAAGTAAAAATGGTGCTGATCTGATGTCCAATATGGCCACCACAGCAGCCATCTTGAAAATCTTGTTGTTGTTACTCCTCTTGAGTGGAAAGCTATATTTTGATTGTTATCTCTACTTCTCTCCAAATGGACAGCTGTATCAACATGTGGTTTTCACCAGTAGACTTCCTTTGATACCTAGTTGGTCCTAAATGAAATCACTGCCAGTCGTACATCCATTAATATGACTGCAATGATGACTGTCTTAAAAATCTTGTTTTCACTGCTCCCCCTGAATGAATGATCATTATGACGGGGGTTTTTCACCAAGTACCATATGAAAATGGTGCCAGTCGTACATCCAATTTGGCTGCCATGACTACTGTCTTAAAAATCTTGTCACTACTCACATTGACATGGGATTTTCACCTAAAGACTTCTGATGATGTCTACTTTGTCCTAAACAAAAATGGTGCCAAGCTGACATCCATTATGTGTATCACAGCAGTTTATTTGAAAATCTTGTTTCCGCTGAAGAATATCAGAGATGATTTCAGCACTCAACAGTTAAAAGGAAGAAATGGTCTTATCTTGAATTTCTGGAGATTCTTTTCAACCAGTAGAGCATCAGTTCCTTCAAGGGACTCTTGCTTTCCTTTTTCATGCCACCTAAGTGATGCAAATGGTGCAAAACTTTGAGACAATATCTACACAACCAGTACTGTAGAAGTAATAATGCCTGCAAATAAATATTGTCACAGTGCCCATGCACAAACAGAACAGTTTATAACAGCAGTGATAAAGCATGCTCAGAAATTTTACAATCAATGAAAATTCATAATCTACACTACTAAATTGTTTAAAGGGAGCTTTTATCAATATTTCCAGAAGTTAAACCAGCACCATTATTCATTATTTTTGACAAATCATACTAATTATCTCTGTAGTCAACAATGTTGTCTTGTGTTCCTTTTCACCACTTGCACATCTGAATGATGGGGCACATGATTGCATCAAAGAGTTCTCAAGAACTCATATTCATACATAATACATACCCACCGCAAACAGCTTAGATCTGTACTTGCTGTTCGAATGAAATCATTTTTTTTATCAAATGGTGCAGACTCTTATTCACTATAATGCTGTTAAAGTAAGACTTTAAAAGTGGACCCCCTTATTGGCGAGAATGCCTTGTATTGAGGCATTTTATAAACAGTATTACTATTAAACAATGAAATGTGATCCAGGACCATAGCTGCACTATAAAAATGATTACCATATACTGAGATGCTTTATAATGAGGAGTACTGTATAAAAGCTGTTTAAGTTGCATGCATTTATACACAAGCAACTATGGCAATTACCGTATATACTCGCATATAAGCAAATACCAACTGCAAACTGCATAGACCCAGATCTGCCATCGCATAATGCGCCGGCAGATCTGGGTCTATGCAGCTTGTAAAGACTAATCAGTAGAACAAACAGCATTGATCCTGATCTGCTGGCGCATTATGTACCAGCAGATCAGGGTCTATGTTGTTTACATTTGGATCTAGATTATACGCGAGTATATACGGTAAAAGTTATCAAAGTTGCCATACAGTAAAATCCAGAACCAGATCCCTAAGTCTATCCGAGCATACCATTCCATCTTAAGATGAAAGTTCCAAAACTTTGATAGTAATTTTAATAAGAGTTAAATTAGAATCGTAGAACTTTAAAGATTTGTACTTGAGGCTCTTTTCTAGACTGCCAAATTGCACTGGCCTAGATTTCCTGCAATTGAGGTTTTGAAGTTTTGAGGTTGAGGTTGAGGTATTGTTGAGGTTTTGAGCTTGAGTATATGGAATATTTATTAGTTATTGGATGTGTAGTCTCATATATCCTGGGTGGAAAAGCTGTTTTGGAATGCGGACAATAAATTTGAAAGTGATTTATGTCACAACAGCGTGTCGAACCAAGATATCAGACAGGTTACATGCAATAGCCTGTTTATTATATATTTTAGTTTATAATTAGCACCAGTTGCCAGATCTCCTAACATAATTGTGATGCAAACATTACAAATATTCAAATATGATTTTTTTTAAAAAACTCTTTACTCAACTTCATTCTTACCTTCATTCAGAATTCTCATGAATATATTCAGCAAGTTGGGTGATGTCACAATGTAAAATATTGGATGATGCCGTAATGCCAAGATGCACATCCTTATCAATGATGTATACTGCTTGACAATAATGTATACTGCTTGTCAATAATGTATACTGCTTGACAATAATGTATACTGCTTGTCAATAATGTATACTGCTTGACAATAATGTATACTGCTTGTCAATAATGTATACTGCTTGACAATAATGTATATTGCTTGTCAATAATGTATACTGCTTGACAATAATGAATAGTGCTTGACAATAATGTATACTGCTTGACAATAATGTATATGGGAAAAGCTGTACAGTTACCTCCCATATTAAGACTGTAGTGCAAAATTAGAGCATATAATAGTGACCCAGTATGGAATAATACCAGTCACTGGAAAAATAATCTTCTCTCATTGTCACTAACAAGCGTTACTAACAAACCATGCAGTGAATTTACCCCAGTAATGACCTTGAGAATCTTTTTTCATGGAATTTTCACGTGGAAGCAGAATCTTGACATCACATCAGATTGACCCAGTATTTTTCCTACTGACTACATATGATCTCGTACCAGGTTTTCACGTGAATCATTTTGACCAATGAAAATGCAAGAAACCTGTCAGAGATGGAGTAAAAGCACTTACAGGCATTCCATTTTTTAGGTAGCAACAATAAGCTCATATATGTGTGTAAAGATAATGTACACGTCTAAGACATAAAATTTACTCCACCAAATGATTGTTCTGATGCAAATTTAGTGATTAGCACTATGATTGATCTATTTGATTTTTTCCTCTCCCGCCTTCTGCTAATTTTGGTTTCTTTAATCAGCCATTCTTTATAGAATATGCACTTGAAATTTGTCAGAAAGCACAAAGCATCCAACTGTTCAACTACAGTACTCATTATAACGTTTCATTGTAACCATTAAAGTCTTATCATTATAGGTGATATGCCTTACGTTGAGGTACTTTATATATAATATTACTACTGAATATTGAAATGGGCTCCATTACCATTGCCACCTTATAAAAGGGACTGAGTTATACTGAGATGCCTTACACTGAGGTAGTATTGTACTTGTATCCAGTTATTATTCAAATTGTATAAGTACATCAATAACTCTCCCCAGTTTACAAATATCGTATTCATATATATCATTCAGTTCAGGTATACTGTATATACTCGCTTATAATTTGGGTCCAGCAACAAACAACATAGACTCTGATCTGCCATTGCGAGATGTGCCATCAGATCATGGTCTCCATTGTTTGTTATACTTTTTCCTCCTAACAGACCACATAGACCCAGATCTGCCAGCACATTATGTGAATGAGATCTGGGTCTTTGTAGTTTGCAGTTGGCCTGGACTTATAAGCAAGTATCTATAGTAACTATTTAAGTGCATAAGACAAGATTAGCATGGTGTGTAGTTAATAGAGAATTATGATGAATGACACATATTATGAATGATGGCAGTACATGTATCACCAGGATGAAGACTAACAGCATAAATTGATCATAGTACATGTGTATACCTTATTTATCTGTGTGTAACACATTCCCAACTGTACACAATGACATAAAAACTAACACCATAAATTGATCATAGTACATGTGTAAACCATATTTACCTGTGTGTAACACACTCCCAACTGTACACAATGACATAAAAACTAACACCATAAATTGATCATAGTACATGTGTAAACCATATTTACCTGTGTGTAACACACTCCCAACTGTACACAATGACATAAAAACTAACACCATAAATTGATCATAGTACATGTGTATACCTTATTTATCTGTGTGTAACACTCCCAACTGTACACAATGACATAAAAACTAACACCATAAATTGATCATAGTACATGTGTATACCTTATTTATCTGTGTAACACACTCCCAACTGTACACAATGACATAAAAACTAACACCATAAATTGATCATAGTACATGTGTATACCTTATTTATCTGTGTGTAACACATTCCCAACTGCACACAATGACATAAAAACTAACACCATAAATTGATCATAGTACATGTGTATACCTTATTTATCTGTGTAACACACTCCCAACTGCACACAATGACATCAAAACTAACACCATAAATTGATCATAGTACATGTGTATACCTTATTTACCTGTGTGTAACACACTCCCAACTGCACACAATGACATAAAAACTAACACCATAAATTGATCATAGTACATGTGTATACCTTATTTATCTGTGTGTAATACACTCCCAACTGTACACAATGACATCAAAACTAACACCATAAATTGATCATAGTACATCTGTATACCTTATTTATCTGTGTGTAACACACTCCCAGCTGTACACAATGACATAAAAACTAACACCATAAATTGATCATAGTACATGTGTATACCTTATTTATCTGTGCGTAACACACTCCCAACTGTACACAATGACATAAAAACTAACACCATAAATTGATCATAGTACATGTGTATACCTTATTTATCTGTGTGTAACACACTCCCAATTGTACAGAATGACATCAAAACTAACACCATAAATTGATCATAGTACATGTGTATACTTTATTTACCTGTGTGTAACACACTCCCAACTGCACACAATGACATCAAAACTAGCACCATAAATTGATCATAGTACATGTGTATACTTTATTTACCTGTGTGTAACACACTCCCAACTGCACACAATGACATCAAAACTAGCACCATAAATTGATCATAGTACATGTGTATACCTTATTTATCTGTGTGTAACACACTCCCAACTGTACACAATGACATAAAAACTAACACCATAAATTGATCATAGTACATGTGCATACCATATTTACCTGTGTGTAACACACTCCCAACTGCACACAATGACATCAAAACTAGCACCATAAATTGATCATTGTACATGTGTATACCTTATTTATCTGTGTAACACACTCCCAATTGCACACAATGACATAAAAACTAGCACCATAAATTGATCATAGTACATGTGCAACCCTTATTTACCTGTGTGTAATACACTCCCAATGCACACAATGACATAAAAACTAACACCATAAATTGATCATAGTGCATGTGTACACCTTATTTACCTGTGTGTAACACACTCCCAACTGCACAGAATGACATCAAAACTAACACCATAAATTGATCATAGTGCATGTGTATACCTTATTTACCTGTGTGTAACACACTCTCAACTGTACACAATTACATCAAAACTAACACCAAAAATTGATCATAGTACATGTGTATACCTTTTTTACCTGTGTAACACACTCCCAATTGTACACAATGACATCAAAACTAGCGCCATAAATTGATCATAGTAAAAGGTCATATTTACCCATGTATAAAACAATTTGAACTGTGCACAGTGTAAAGCAAGATCTGCCATTGCATGGTCCACCTGGACTGGGTCTTTGCTTTTCATTTTACTTATGATTATTTATTGTGAACTGAGTTGGCACAGATCTGCAGGAGAATCATGTGACAATAGAACTGGGTGGACATTGCTTACATATGGGTATGCATTATAATGATCATAAATATGGTATTCATGTTTTTT
The DNA here is from genome assembly GCA_029931535.1 of Margaritifera margaritifera. NCBI lineage: Eukaryota > Metazoa > Mollusca > Bivalvia > Unionida > Margaritiferidae > Margaritifera > Margaritifera margaritifera. The sequence continues at coordinate 1,323,808 of JAQPZY010001559.1, forward strand.
TCATACAAATAAATAGTGCCTTAGTTTTGTATTAGTTTATACTCACATATCTGTCCAATACTCCTTCCCAAATAATGTGGCCTCTTGCTACTCTCATTGTTAGTTCACCTGGCCATGAGGCATTTATATCACTTTTCAGGCACTGTGATGGGGCATGTGTATTCCACCATCCATGTTCCACAATTCTTGTTTTTTTGACATTTTTTTTTCTTCAGTTTCTGCTTTAACAATAACACTGATTGTTGTATGTTTCAGTTACAAATCAGATTTTTATAAAACTGAAAATGAGCTTTGTGGTCATCATGCTTTTTTACAAAGGAGTCCAAAAAATGTGTACAATATTTTGATTATGATTTTGCATACCGATATCTCCTGGCTTAAATTTAATCAGGTGAATAAAATCTTTTTATTTTCCATGGAAGAAAAGAAATTGAAGTCTTGCAATAATTTAAGTGTAAAGAATTCTACCATTTTCAGCTGTTTATTGGAATTGACTGCTCTATTACCAAGGCATCCAGAGTTTGACTTCCGCTGATAAACCATACTAAGTCATGCATAGTCACAACTTCCTGTATTTGCTGCAGGTATAGGTTGTACTATTCAGTTCCATACTATAAAATTATATCTACCATATGTACTAACTTATAGGTCTAATCCACTCGTATAATGTGCTGGCAGATCTGGATCTATGCAGTTTGTTTGGAGTGATGCATAGAACAAACAACATAGACCTTGATCTGCTGGCACATTATGCAATGGCAGGTCAGGGACGATGCAGTTGGACTGCACTTATAAGTGAACATATAAGGTATGTTCAAATATTGGCACTATAATATTTTCCAGGAGTATGAGATTTGTGGGGTTTTTTTCCTATGGATATATTAGCACAATCTATTATCTTAATTAAAAGTACGACTTGTTGATATTATCAGTTTTTTGGGGGCTTATCTCTGCATTACACTTGTCCCCAATGAATACCATTTGTCATTAATAGAAATAAGGGTGTAGCTCCATTACTTTATGAGGATTTGCTTGGCACAGCTTTTGTCTCTCAGTAATTGTAATTTGTTTGACAAAACTGCTTTTTCTTGCGGCCTCCATCTTTGTTCCTGTTGCCTTCTGCCTTGTGTATTTTCTCAGTTTGTGTCTGGGCCCTGGGTGGCTGAGTGGTCTAAGATCACTGACATCTCACCTCTGTCCACGTTGGTTCGAGTCTCGGGGTCAGTCAATATGGTTATGTGAGAAAGCTTGCCAGTTGCTTCCCGTGAGTCCGTGGTACGTTCCAAGCTTTTCCGTTGTTCTTCCTCCACCAGATACATGTATACTGGCCGCCATGTATAAGCCTATCATGCGCTGAAAAATGGCGTTAAACCCACCGAACCAAAACTAGTCTGTCTCTCTGTCTGTCTTTTGCTCTCTCTGTACCTCAAATGGCAGTATCAGAAAGCTGCTTTTGTCTGTAACAGTTTCTGTTGCCATCTTTGTCATATTTATCTTTCTGTCTTTCTCCCTCTTTCTCTCTCTCTCTCTCTCTCTCTCTCTCTCTCTCTCATTTTATTTCAAATCTTACAATAAACTACTGCAATTTTGAAATCATTACATTTAAGGTCCAAAGTTAATGGATTTTAAAACCATACAAAATAAACATATATTGTCAAGCCTGTCTTGGCAGAAGCTTGACATAGCAATCACTTTGATGTCCATGTGCCTATCTATACATGTGTTTGTTCATCTACACCCTAGCTTAAAGTCGGTGTTAAAAGTGTTTTAAATTGAGTTCAGTGTTAAATTTCTTTCTTTCTAGCTTAATAAAAGGCAGGTTAGACAAAATTAGAGTCTCGTTCTGATATAGCTGACCTCTCTCTCTCTCTCTGAGTCTCAATAATTTATCACTGTCTGAAATATTGTGATATTTCTCTGAGTCTCAGTACTTTATCACTGTCAGAAATATTGTGATATTTTTCTGAGTCTCAGTACTTCATCACTGTCTGAAATACTGTGATATTTCTCTGAGTCACAGTGCTTCATCACTGTCTGAAATACTGTGATATTTCTCTGAATCTCAATACTTCATCTCTGTCTGAAATATTGTGATATTTATCCAAGTCTCAATACTTCATCACTGTCTGAAATATTGTGATTTATAAAATTCTTACTTTCAAATACACCCTGTCAATATAGGACACTATATGAACTATAAAATGGTATCCTTAGTGGACAAGTGTCCTTTGTAAAGCAGCTCAATGCATAAAGGAAATTAAGAAAAGGAGTTTATCAGTGTTGTCCTTTAGGATCCAGGTGTCCTTGATATGGTATTGTCCATTAAGGCAGGTTTTACTGTAATTTCAATGCCAGTACATTTCTTTCTAAACATGCACTGCAGCTGGGAACAGTGTTCAAAATAAACTTTTGGAACCTGCTGGACCTCAGGTCAGCAACTATTTAAACAAATAGCAATGGCCCTTAAAAAGTTACTGCAAATGTTGTCCATTATAGACAGACATTTATTAAATGGAGGTGTCCAGTGAGGCAGGTATTACTGTAATTTCAGTTGGCATACATTTCTGTCCAAACATTCACTGCTGCTTGGAACAGTGTTGAAAATTAAATTTTAGAACCTGCTAGATCTCAGGCTGTCAACTATGGAAACAAATAAAGTCCTTCAAAATTTACTGCAGCTGTCAACTCTGACAATTTTTTCAGGTTTAGGCCCCAATTTCACTAAACATCTCAATTTTTTTCCGCTCAAATTGAGATTTAAAAAAAAAAAAGTTTTTTGCTTGGTTTGGAACAGAGATTTTCATGAACATTAGGCATTAGGGACTTAAGAACAGTCATAATAGTATTCAATTTTTGGAAATGGTTTTATTTTATCTTTGACGAAAAAATGAGGACTTCACAAATTTGAGGAATTTCCTAACTCATTTTTCAGGAATTAAATGATACAAAGGTGTACAATTTTAAAATTAAAGAGTTATTATTCATCCTTTGTATTATGTCTACCTTCACAAAAAATCCCGGTATTGTCAGAAAAGAAGTGAAGATAATGCAGAATCTAAATTTGGGGAAAATTGTTGAGATTTTTAATAAAACTGGGGCCCTGTAACTTGGCAGGCAGCCATAACAAACTGGCTTTAGCTGCACAAACAATAGACACAACTTTGGTCTTTGTGATATAGCATACAGCAGACTAGAGGCATTAACCAGAAAATACTGTGGCATTAAATTACATGTGTATTGAAAAACACAGAGACTACATGTGCATTAAGGATCAATAATTCAGTAAAATATATTAGATGATAAACTGCAAATTTCAAGGCAGAACAATCAACAGCAATTTGTTAAAAGACAGTAGTCCGATCTGCTTGTTTAATAAACAATACTAAAATCTGCGTTCTTGAGTTACCATATATACTCACTTATAAGTTGCATCCAACTGCAAACTGCATAGACCCAGATATTCCATTACATAATGCATTTGCAGATCTGGGTCTATGCAGTTTGTTTGGAGCAATCAGGAAAACAGACAACATAGAACCTGATCTACCAGTGCATTATGCAATGTCAGATCAGGGTCTATGTTGTTTGCAGTTGGACTTAATTTACAAGCGAGTATGTATGGCATATAAATCTATGGCTATTTGTAATAAACCCACACTTGATGAGAAGATCTTTTGGCTAAATTTGGGCACATTTTTAGTCATAGTAAGCCATTTTTGATAATAAGACTGCCTTCCACTTTTCAAAATATGTACAAGATGGACTTCCCATGTACAAGATGGACCTCTCTGAGCTTATCAATCATTGGACAAAAACTGCAAATGACTATAAATTGCATGCATCAAGTATAAATCTTATTGGCATATGTTGGAGCTTTTTTTCGAGATGGGGTGGTTGCTCTGAAAAGCATTTTGACAAATTTTCTATTAGAGTATGGACTAAATAGACCTAAGACATGTATAATTATGGTACCTCGAGGTATATTAAATTACACATTCCGTTTAGTTAAGGACTGTTTCTACTAAAAGAAACCATGACATTTTGTCCTTAATTGATAGGTATACATTATGTGGAGATTACGCTGATAATAAAAATAAGAAAATTAACTTATAATTGTTCATAATGAGCATCTGTCCCTTATATTAAATGATAATAAAAAGACTCAAATGGAACAGTAATTTGTCTTAGTGAGCACTTTTCCCTTATTTGGTTAAAATGATAATAGGAAAAGGGGATCTCTAATTGTTCCTAATGAGCACTTGTCCCTAATTTGGTTAAAATGATAATAAAATAGGAAAAGGGGATGTCTAATTGTTCCTAATGAGCATTTGTCCCTTATTTGGAGGTTAAAATGATAGCGAAGATAAGAAACGGGATCTATAACTGTTGTCCTTAATGATCAGGTGTTCATGATATGGAGGTGTCTGTTAATGCAGGTTTCAGTATGTTCATAATATAACTGATTGGAATTTTATATATTTCCTTCACACCCTTTGAATATGGCAATGTTCCTGCCAACTCCTTACTTAGAGCTACAAATAGGTTTTACAATTAAAAAGTGAATTAATCCACATATTAACATGATAGCTACAAATAGGTTTTACAATTAAAAAGTGAATTAATCCACATATTAACATGATAGCTACAAATAGGTTTTACAGTTAAAAAGTGAATTAATCCACATATTAACATGATAGCTACAAATAGGTTTTACATTTAAAAAGTGAATTAATCCACATATGAACATAATAGATACAAATAGGTTTTACAGTATAGGTTTTACGATTAAAAAGTGAATTAATCCACATATTAACATGATAGTTACAAATAGGTTTTACAATTAAAAAGTGAATTAATCCACATATTAACATGATAGTTACAAATAGGTTTTACAATTAAAAAGTGAATTAATCCACATATTTACATGATAGCTACAAATAGGTTTCACGATTAAAAAGTGAATTAATCCACATATTAACATGATAGCTACAAATAGGTTTCACGATTAAAAAGTGAATTAATCCACATATTTACATGATAGCTAAAAATAGGTTTCACGATTAAAAAGTGAATTCATCCACATATTAACATGATAGCTACAAATAGGTTTTACGATTAAAAAGTGAATTAATCCACATATTAACATGATAGCTACAAATAGGTTTTACAATTAAAAAGTGAATCAATCCACATATTTAGCAGCAGAAAACATGTCCACACTTGAAACTTATCTTTAGATTGTCATCACATATTCATTTCTGTATTATCATCCAAGGGATAACCAATCAGATGCCATTATTCCTTACTGTAATACTAATAACAGTAATTTGAATTTTTATTGCTAATAACAGTAATTTGAACCTTTAATGCTAATAACATTAATTTGAACCTTTATTACTAATAACAGTAATTTGAACCTTCATTACTAATTACAGTAACTTTAACCTTTATTACTAGTAACAATAATTTTAACCTTTATTACTGGGGGTGAAACGATACACCTGTGCCGCGTATCGATATGATTCATGATACACAGCCTATGATACGATGGTCTTTTCATCTTTAGAAGGTCCGTCAGTGGTAGGGTGGTGCCCTTGTATGCGTGTTGACATATTGGTTATATTTCCTGGATGCAGATTACAGAGAGCCAGAGACGTAGCATCTGCTCATATGCCATTCTCATCTATGACAAGATAACAAAAATACTTTCAAACAGACTACCTATTAGTTGTCTGTGTTTTTAATTCAACCGTTTAGGCCATTTCAGGCTGCTCAACTTTATTGGATGCATGACTCATCTTCGCCACCATGCCCTTTGTTTTGCACTGAATGAATGCTTTAAAAACATCTTATTACCAGTTTCATGTCTTCACTTTAACTTTAAAGACATTATGGTGTTATCTTCAAAACAGAATAGTGCAGTTTCCTCGTGCAAGGAAAATCTCATCTAGAACAAGCCCGTGTGTGGTAGCGGAGATGACTAACAACCAAATCTATCACAATTTACTCCTCAAGATGAAAAACAACTGCCACGGCAACAGGAATTCCCCTTCTATAAAAAATTTACATATGTACACAAGGTGACAAACTCGTGCGGTCTGAAATATGCCCCCTATTCGATACGAAGCAGCAGAAAAACTTCGTGTACAAGTGGTTATTAAATGATGAGTAAAGTACTTCATCTTACATGGGGAACAAATCAAGAATGTCTCCTTTATGCTCAACATGCAGACGGGATAAAATAATTAGCATTGAATCGGTGAGGGGGGAGCAGAACTCAGATTTTGAACCACTTCACCTGGTGTTCATTTTTAGAAGGCGAGTGGGTGTTGTCAATAGTTTTGTCTTTTTTACTGACAAAAATGAGTGCTTGTGCCAGAGACGGCTGTCTCGGATGAATTCTCAATTTAAAGAAGAAGAAAATCAAACGACTAATAATTATTCATGACTGCTGACAATTAAAGTTACTTGTATATGGTCAATATCATTTTGTATCGATTCTTCACCTCTTGTATCGATACGGCAAAAGTATCGATGCATCGATATATCGATGAATCGTTTCGCCCCTATTTATTACTAATAACAGTAATTTGAACCTTTAATACTAATAACAGTAATTTGAACCTTTATTACTAATAACAGTAATTTTAACCTTTAATACTAATAACAGTAATTTGAACCTTTAATACTAATAACAGTAATTTAAACCTTTATTACTAATAACAGTAATTTGAATCTTTATTACTACAAACAGTGAGTTTAACCTTTAATACTAATAACAGTAATTTGAACCTTTATTACTAATAACAGTAATTTGAATCTTTAATACTAATAACAGTAATTTGAACCTTTAATACTAATAACAGTAATTTGAACCTTTAATACTAATAACAGTAATTTGAACCTTTATTACTAATAACAGTAATTTGAACCTTTAATACAAATAACAGTAATTTGAACCTTTATTACTAATAACAGTAATTTGAACCTTCAATACTAATAACAGTAATTTGAACCTTTAATACTAATAACAGTAATTTAAACCTTTATTACTAATAACAGTAATTTGAATCTTTATTACTACAAACAGTGAGTTTAACCTTTAATACTAATAACAGTAATTTGAACCTTTATTACTAATAACAGTAATTTGAATCTTTAATACTAATAACAGTAATTTGAACCTTTAATACTAATAACAGTAATTTGAACCTTTAATACTAATAACAGTAATTTGAACCTTTATTACTAATAACAGTAATTTGAACCTTCAATACTAATAACAGTAATTTGAACCTTTAATACTAATAACAGTAATTTGAACCTTTATTACTAATAACAGTAATTTGAACCTTCAATACTAATAACAGTAATTTGAACCTTCAATACTAATAACAGTAATTTGAACCTTCAATACTAATAACAGTAATTTGAATCTTTAATACTAATAACAGTAAGTTGAACCTTTAATACAAATAACAGTAATTTGAACCTTTAATACTAATAACAGTAATTTGAATCTTTAATACTAATAACAGTAAGTTGAACCTTTAATACTAATAACAATAATTTGAATCTTTAATACAAATAACAGTAACTTGAACCTTTATTACTAATAACGGTAATTTGAATTTTTATTACTAATAACAGTAATTTGAACCTTTATTACTAATAACAGTAATTTGAACCTTTATTACCAATAACAGTAATTTGAACCTTTATTACCAATAACAGTAATTTGAATCTTTATTACTAATAACAGTAATTTGAACCTTTATTACTAATAACAGTAATTTGAACCTTTATTACCAATAACAGTAATTTGAACCTTTATTACCAATAACAGTAATTTGAACCTTTAATACTAATAACAGTAATTTGAACCTTTATTACCAATAACAGTAATTTGAACCTTTATTACTAATAACAGTAATTTGAATCTTTAATACTAATAACAGTAATTTGAACCTTTAATACTAATAACAGTAATTTGAATCTTTAATACAAATAACAGTAATTTGAACCTTTATTACTAATAACAGTAATTTGAACCTTTAATACTAATAACAGTAATTTGAATCTTTATTACTAATAACAGTAATTTGAACCTTTATTACTAATAACAGTAATTTGAATCTTTATTACTAATAACAGTAATTTGAACCTTTATTACTAATAACAGTAATTTGAACCTTTATTACTAATAACAGTAATTTGAACCTTTATTACCAATAACAGTAATTTGAATCTTTATTACTAATAACAGTAATTTGAATCTTTAATACAAATAACAGTAACTTGAACCTTTATTACTAATAACGGTAATTTGAGCCTTTATTACTAATAACAGTAATTTGAATCTTTAATACTACAAACAGTGAGTTTAACCTTTATTACCAATAACAGTAATTTGAACCTTTAATACAAATAACAGTAATTTGAATCTTTATTACTAATAACAGTAATTTGAATCTTTATTACCAATAACAGTAATTTGAATCTTTATTACCAATAACAGTAATTTGAATCTTTATTACTAATAACAGTAATTTGAATCTTTAATACAAATAACAGTAACTTGAACCTTTATTACTAATAACGGTAATTTGAACCTTTATTACTAATAACAGTAATTTGAACCTTTATTACTAATAACAGTAATTTGAACCTTTATTACCAATAACAGTAATTTGAACCTTTATTACTAATAACAGTAATTTGAATCTTTAATACTAATAACAGTAATTTGAACCTTTAATACTAATAACAGTAATTTGAATCTTTAATACAAATAACAGTAATTTGAACCTTTATTACTAATAACAGTAATTTGAGCCTTTAATACTAATAACAGTAATTTGAATCTTTATTACTAATAACAGTAATTTAAACCTTTATTACTAATAACAGTAATTTGAACCTTCAATACTAATAACAGTAATTTGAATCTTTAATACTAATAACAGTAAGTTGAACCTTTAATACAAATAACAGTAATTTGAACCTTTAATACTAATAACAGTAATTTGAATCTTTAATACTAATAACAGTAAGTTGAACCTTTAATACTAATAACAATAATTTGAATCTTTAATACAAATAACAGTAACTTGAACCTTTATTACTAATAACGGTAATTTGAATTTTTATTACTAATAACAGTAATTTGAACCTTTATTACTAATAACAGTAATTTGAACCTTTATTACCAATAACAGTAATTTGAACCTTTATTACCAATAACAGTAATTTGAATCTTTATTACTAATAACAGTAATTTGAACCTTTATTACTAATAACAGTAATTTGAACCTTTATTACCAATAACAGTAATTTGAACCTTTATTACCAATAACAGTAATTTGAACCTTTAATACTAATAACAGTAATTTGAACCTTTATTACCAATAACAGTAATTTGAACCTTTATTACTAATAACAGTAATTTGAATCTTTAATACTAATAACAGTAATTTGAACCTTTAATACTAATAACAGTAATTTGAATCTTTAATACAAATAACAGTAATTTGAACCTTTATTACTAATAACAGTAATTTGAACCTTTAATACTAATAACAGTAATTTGAATCTTTATTACTAATAACAGTAATTTGAACCTTTATTACTAATAACAGTAATTTGAATCTTTATTACTAATAACAGTAATTTGAACCTTTATTACTAATAACAGTAATTTGAACCTTTATTACCAATAACAGTAATTTGAATCTTTATTACTAATAACAGTAATTTGAATCTTTAATACTACAAACAGTGAGTTTAACCTTTATTACCAATAACAGTAATTTGAACCTTTATTACAAATAACAGTAACTTGAACCTTTATTACTAATAACGGTAATTTGAGCCTTTATTACTAATAACAGTAATTTGAATCTTTAATACTACAAACAGTGAGTTTAACCTTTATTACCAATAACAGTAATTTGAACCTTTAATACAAATAACAGTAATTTGAATCTTTATTACTAATAACAGTAATTTGAATCTTTATTACCAATAACAGTAATTTGAATCTTTATTACCAATAACAGTAATTTGAATCTTTATTACTAATAACAGTAATTTGAATCTTTAATACAAATAACAGTAACTTGAACCTTTATTACTAATAACGGTAATTTGAACCTTTATTACTAATAACAGTAATTTGAACCTTTATTACTAATAACAGTAATTTGAACCTTTATTACCAATAACAGTAATTTGAACCTTTATTACTAATAACAGTAATTTGAATCTTTAATACTAATAACAGTAATTTGAACCTTTAATACTAATAACAGTAATTTGAATCTTTAATACAAATAACAGTAATTTGAACCTTTATTACTAATAACAGTAATTTGAACCTTTAATACTAATAACAGTAATTTGAACCTTTATTACTAATAACAGTAATTTGAGCCTTTAATACTAATAACAGTAATTTGAATCTTTATTACTAATAACAGTAATTTAAACCTTTATTACTAATAACAGTAATTTGAACCTTTATTACTAATAACAGTAATTTGAGCCTTTATTACTAATAACAGTAATTTGAACCTTTATTACTAATAACAGTAATTTGAACCTTTATTACCAATAACAGTAATTTGAACCTTTATTACTAATAACAGTAATTTGAACCTTTATTACCAATAACAGTAATTTGAATCTTTATTACTAATAACAGTAATTTGAATCTTTAATACAAATAACAGTAACTTGAACCTTTATTACTAATAACGGTAATTTGAACCTTTATTACTAATAACAGTAATTTGAACCTTTATTACTAATAACAGTAATTTGAACCTTTATTACCAATAACAGTAATTTGAACCTTTATTACTAATAACAGTAATTTGAGCCTTTATTACTAATAACAGTAATTTGAACCTTTATTACCAATAACAGTAATTTGAATCTTTATTACTAATAACAGTAATTTGAACCTTTATTACTAATAACAGTAATTTGAACCTTTATTACCAATAACAGTAATTTGAATCTTTATTACTAATAACAGTAATTTGAATCTTTAATACAAATAACAGTAACTTGAACCTTTATTACTAATAACGGTAATTTGAATCTTTATTACTAATAACAGTAATTTGAACCTTTATTACCAATAACAGTAATTTGAACCTTTATTACCAATAACAGTAACTTGAACCTTTATTACTAATAACGGTAATTTGAATCTTTATTACCAATAACAGTAATTTGAGCCTTTATTACTAATAACAGTAATTTGAGCCTTTATTACTAATAACAGTAATTTGAACCTTTATTACCAATAACAGTAATTTGAACCTTTAATACTAATAACAGTAATTTAAACCTTTATTACTAATAACAGTAATTTGAATCTTTAATACTACAAACAGTGAGTTTAACCTTTAATACTAATAACAGTAATTTAAACCTTAGATACTAATAACAGTAATTTTAAGTTTTATTACTAATAACAGTAATTTTAACCTTTAATGCTAATAACAGTAATTTTAACCTTTAATACTAATAACAGTAATTTTAACCTTTAATACTAATAACAGTAATTTTAACATTTAATGCTAATAACAGTGATTTTAACCTTTAATACTAATAACAGTACTTTTAACCTTTAATGCTAATAACAGTAATTTTAACATTTAATGCTAATAACAGTGATTTTAACCTTTAATACTAATAACAGTAATTTTAACCTTTAATGCTAATAACAGTAATTTTAACATTTAATGCTAATAACAGTGATTTTAACCTTTAATACTAATAACAGTAATTTTAACCTTTAATACTAATAACAGTAATTTTAACATTTAATGCTAATAACAGTGATTTTAACCTTTAATACTAATAACAGTAATTTTAACCTTTTGCATGACCTTAATTGGGCATTACATCCAGCTGTGACAATATTCAGTTCATTTGCAACTTTTGTTACAGAAAATGCTTACCTGCAATTCATTTAATTGCATGGCATACTGCTTTTTTTTTTACATCCTAGTTTATAAATAAATCATTAGCCCATATTTGTTCGTGCTGACAATATTTGCCAGTCAATATAGGTACCAAATAAGTGATCTCTTGCTGGCTACATTTAGGTCAAGTCATGTCAAGTACAATTGATTTCCTATGTCACACCATTGAGATAAGCTGTACTGACCTTTTATAGTACAAACATTATTAAAAGACTGTATATAGAACATACAGGAAGTTAAAATGGAAAAATGGGAAAAAATGTGTACACATTAAAATGCATATCATATGCTAAGACATGTACAGGAATTATTAATAAAACTCATACATAAAACATACAGGAAGTTAAAATGAAAAAATGGGAAAAAATGTGTACACGTTAAAATGCATATCATATGCTAAGACATGTACAGGAATTATTAATAAAACTCATACATAAAACATACAGGAAGTTGAAATGGAAAACTGGGAAAAAAATGTGTAGATGTTAAAACACATCATATGCTAAGACACATATCATATGCTAAGACATATACAGACATTATTAAAAAAAACTCGTACATAAAACATACAGGAAGTCAAATGGAAAACAATGCGTACAAACATTAAAACATGTGTGCTAAGACTCGTGCAACATAAATTTTTTTACAAATTATAATACATACATGTATACAATCATAAGAAACATGGTATGGACAATACAGCATACAATACATCCTCATTATAAAATACCTCAGTATAAGGTGGTCACTTTTATAAAGTGAATATAGTCATGGATCCTATTTCATTATTTAATGATAATATTTATAAAATACCTCCATGTAAGTTGAATATTGTCATGGATACCATTTCATTTTTTAATAGTAATATTTATAAAATACCTCCATATAAGGTGACCTCCCCTTTTAAAGGTGATCTACTTCTATGGCTCATGAACAGTGGTATTGTGATGGAGTATGTGTGTGGAGTCACAAAATACAAATACATAATCGCAGAAGATGAGATAAGTTACATAGCATACAATGTGTCTCAACTGTATGACATTACAGTACACATATACAGTCATGTATACATCTAAAATTTGCCTGATCCAAAATCTTCTATGGCATAGTTATTTATTTACATATACATGGCAGAAAGCATTATCTATAAGCCCCCATACTCCCTCCAAATATGTGTGGTTCTGGTAACTGGACGTACCCTATTTTAATGGCCTTGACCCTATAACTTTTCATCATGTACATACAAAAATCCATTTGCTACCTACCATGCCCAGTTTTTAACCTGGAACCGGTAACTTTAGATTGGAAACTAACATGAACGAACATAAGCTGGATAAAAAAAAAGTAATAAACAGGCAAATTAGCAGAAACATATTTTTGTGTTTTGGCCTAATCAATTGAACAGGAGTAACATAGCATTTTAACATATAGAGCTTATTAACATAACTGTTTACTCTATATATGTACATGAAGCAGAAAGCGTAACTTTTAATTTACTGAAATTTAACACCTTAAATTTACTGAAATTTAACACCTTAAATTCACTGAAAGCAGAAAGCATACTATAGCATTCGTATAGCATAGTAACATTTACTACGTCAGGAAACCTGCTTCAGTTAAAAAGGGGTGCACAGGCAACTATTGTCATGCACGGCAACTTCAGGATGGACCATTCCAGCTTCTTATTAATTGAGCCATAAAAAAGGGGTGCACAGGCAACTATTGTCATGCACGGCAACTTCAGGATGGACCATTCCAGCTTCTTATTAATTGAGCCATAAAAAAGGGGTGCACAGGCAACTATTGTCATGCACGGCAACTTCAGGATGGACCATTCCAGCTTCTTATTAATTGAGCCATAAAAAAGGGGTGCACAGGCAACTATTGTCATGCACGGCAACTTCAGGATGGACCATTCCAGCTTCTTATTAATTGAGCCATAAAATTGCCTTAGAGCTATTTCTTCCCTGAAGCTGGTAGGAAGTGATTTCCACCTTTGCACCAAAAAATCTCAAACAAGTTGATTTTTTGTTGTTGTTTTAACAGCGTGTTTAACACATTATTGGCTGTATCATGCTAAGGAGCTAAGTGCCTTCCCCAGGACACATTGATACAGCCAAACCAGGCTGGTCTGGGCAGGCATCAAACCTGCATCCATTGGATTATGACTACAACAAACTACCAACTGAGCTACAGTACCTTCTTCTAAATAAAAATTGATACATTAGCTTGATGTTCTCACCCAGGACAGTTCTGCTGTATTTATATTTCTAAAGGAGTTAAAATTCTGCTGTATTTATATTTCTAAAGGAGTAACAATTCTGCTGTATTTATATTTCTAAAGGAGTAATAATTCTGCTGTATTTATATTTCTAAAGGAGTAACAATTCTGCTGTATTTATATTTCTAAAGGAGTAACAATTCTGCTGTATTTATATTTCTAAAGGAGTAACAATTCTGCTGTATTTATATTTCTAAAGGAGTAACAATTCTGCTGTATTTATATTTCTAAAGGAGTTAAAATTCTGCTGTATTTATATTTCTAAAGGAGTAACAATTCTGCTGTATTTATATTTCTAAAGGAGTAACAATTCTGCTGTATTTATATTTCTAAAGGAGTAACAATTCTGCTGTATTTATATTTCTAAAGGAGTAACAATTCTGCTGTATTTATATTTCTAAAGGAGTTAAAATTCTGCTGTATTTATATTTCTAAAGGAGTAACAATTCTGCTGTATTTATATTTCTAAAGGAGTAACAATTCTGCTGTATTTATATTTCTAAAGGAGTTAAAATTCTGCTGTATTTATATTTCTAAAGGAGTAACAATTCTGCTGTATTTATATTTCTAAAGGAGTTAAAATTCTGCTGTATTTATATTTCTAAAGGAGTAACAATTCTGCTGTATTTATATTTCTAAAGGAGTTAAAATTCTGCTGTATTTATATTTCTAAAGGAGTAACAATTCTGCTGTATTTATATTTCTAAAGGAGTAACAATTCTGCTGTATTTATATTTCTAAAGGAGTAACAATTCTGCTGTATTTATATTTCTAAAGGAGTAACAATTCTGCTGTATTTATATTTCTAAAGGAGTAACAATTCTGCTGTATTTATATTTCTAAAGGAGTTAAAATTCTGCTGTATTTATATTTCTAAAGGAGTAAATATTCTGCTGTATTTATATTTATAAAGGAGTAAAAATTCTGCTGTATTTATATTTATAAAGGAGTAAAAAGTATGCTGTATTTATATTTCTAAAGGAGTTAAAATTCTGCTGTATTTATATTTCTAAAGGAGTTAAAATTCTGCTGTATTTATATTTTTTAAGGAGTTAAAATTCTGCTGTATTTATATTTCTATAGGAGGAACAATTCTGCTGTATTTATATTTCTAAAATAGTAACAATTCTGCTAAATACCTAATATGCATAAGATGCTGCAAGTAAATGTGAAATTTCTTATTTATAATGATAATAATAATAGTCATAATATTACTATTACTACTAATACTAATACCAATAATAATAATTATATTTATGTAAGATCAACATAAAACAAAATGCAAAATATAAAACAAATCTAAAAAGTCATGTGACATAGCTTGCACATAAAACAACTATAATACCAATAGATCGACATAAAACATATGCAGGACTTAAGCAGTGCATTATATAAATACTAAAACACCCACACCAGCAATAAACCAACATAACACTACACAGGTGCATATAAATATACTACAACACCCACACCAGCAATAAATCAACATAACACTATGCAGGTAGATATAACTATACTACAACACCTACACCAGCAATAAACCAACATAACACTACACAGGTGCATATAAATATACTACAACACCCACACCAGCAATAAACCAACATAACACTATGCAGGTACATTTATCAAGGCTAGAGTACATGCTATTTCATCTTTAAAAGAATTGATATTTAAGAAAAAAAGGAACAAACCAGGTTGATCCACCAATGATGACATATAAAGGTTTATAAAAACTTTTTTCCAATGGGGTCCTGAGGGATCAAGATTTTGGGGCAGCGTAATGGGGTCCTGAGGGATCAAGATTTTAGGGCATGGTAATACTTCAAATTAAAGTAATCTTTAAAAAACAAACAAGAAAAACTCCAGTGCAATTAAAAATTATATAAATAAATTTGTATGTACATCTTTAGCTGCTAAAATTATTTTCCCATAAATTGCTAATTGAACTACATACATTCTTTCCCTGCTTCCAGGTGTGACCAGTACACACAATCAGCTATAAAGATGACTGTACTAAAATCAACACGCACCAGAGATTACATGGCTGTGCCACAGGATAGACCTAATGAGGAGGTCTCCAAAAATGGGGGCCCTCCCACATCACAGCAGCACCTATCAGTGAAATCAAGGCCCCTGCAGATGGAGGAAGAGGAGGTGAATATCCCATGTGGCTGGGGACCCTTCAAACCAGGAATTTGCCAGAGATTTAGGGACCCCAAGTGGGTCCTGTTTTTGCTATGCTGGGCTGGGGCTATACAGGTATGTTGTAAAGATGTTTACATGTGGGTCATACATATGTCATTTACTCAAGCTTGTACATCCTGGTGAATGAATGTAAAATAAAAGGTATATCGAGAAAGGGAAACTATTGTGTAGCTTCTGCTGACAGTTTCTTAGGTTTTGTACAGATAATGTATTTACTCAGTTATAATTTCAAAAACTTGCAAGTATCTTTCAGTTTTCGCTTCCTGATAAACAATTACTCTTTTCGTGATGTGCTGTACTGGTCATCCAATCATATTTTTTTTTCCTCTCTTGTAAAAGAAGTGGAAGTTAATGGGAAAATCTTGTAAAAATTGTATCATATAATTCTTTACCAGGAAAACTTTTGTGAATGGAAACAGCACAGGGCCACTGACAGATTAAAAGTTTTCTGTTTACTGGCTCAGCTTTTTGTATCAATTTCAGACATATATGTCTATTAATATTCATTTAGCACCTGTTCAATTGAAAGGTGAGATCAGAGTTACAAATGACATACCTGAGTGAGAAAGGTCAGAGCATGATATGAGACTGACACACAGGATTGGCTTTGTTGTGTGGTTTTTTTGTTGTAGGTCATTTAGTGTTAAGGCCTTTGGACTAAAGTGCCTTGCCCAAGAACATGCCATGGCAGCCAATATGGTCTGGTCTGATGGCAGGATTCAAACCTGCACCCTTTTGGCCATGAATCCAGCACACTACCAACTGAGCCACCAAGCAAACTCTAGGCCCCTAAATATCACCTGTTCCCTACTGTTATATTGTTGTTGTTGTCATGGGTTTAACGCCATTTTTCAGCACATGATAGGTTATACATGGCGGCCAGTGTATTTGGTGAAGGAAGAACCAAGAAATACCCTGGGAAGAACCAATGACCCATGGAAAGTTACTGGCAAGCTTTCTCACATACCCACTTTGGCCGGGCCCTAGACTCGAACCAACGTGGACAGAGGTGAGATGTCAGTGATCTGTATAGGCTAGTGCCTGATACCACTTGACCCCCCCTCCCCCACTGTTATGCATATGAATTTCATCAAATGCCCTGTAACATCATTAGGTTGATGTAATGATGGTAAGAAAAAACCACACTACTCCTATATTGCATCATTACAATAAGAAATATTGGTATCCATTTATTGGTAAAAGACGTGAGAGTGCACTGGTGTAGTTTATTTAGACATATAAGCAAAACTTTTGACAAAATAATAGACATATATAGTACAGAAATTGGCAACTGGCTGACATATCAAAGGTTTTCATTGACATAAGACAGCAGTGCATGATCAAGCAAAAGTACAATGGTATAGCAGCCATATTGCAAATCCATCACAAGAACATGCATCTTCAAATTGCATCTCAAAATGTGGTTTGATCTTATTTTTTTTTTGAACAGTATTTATTCAAGAAAACATTTTCATGTACGATTTATAACAATATAATATATATGGGGATTCAGTAGAAAGATTGAAGCTTGTTGAAAACTGTCTCCCCTATTTCAGAGAAATTTTAACAATCAATAATTGTCTACCAACTTAAAGTAGATAAATCATATACAAATATAGATGTATACATGATCAGTTTAAGTATATATATAATTAGTTCATACATCATATAATAGTAAAAAAAGATGGAATACACTTATGTGGTTTTGACTTGTGTAATAATTTGAAAAAAAATGTGATTGTTTTATGAAAGTTTGCACTGCCATAAATTATTATGTATTAATTTTATCAGGGTACATATCAGATTGCCGGATATTATAGGATCGGTCCCTTGTAAGGATGTAAACAAATCTACATTATAATATACATTTTTGTTGCAAGGGAAAATTGGGGCATGTTCCCATTGATCTATGTGATTCTGAGATTCCATCATCCAAGCGATATAATTTGAGGCTGTTCAATTTGCGGAAATTTACAGTGATGGGTGTGATATCAACAGTCAGATTGGGAGGGTGGTAAAATCTCAGTTGACTTCATTGTATACATCTTTAATACTTGAAGCAAGCTGATTATATTTGTTATTATTTGAAAGTCAATTAAATTTGCTTTAAGCTGTGCAGTTTTCAAACAATTTACTTAAAATGAAAAGGCAGTTAGCAAAACTTAAAAATGTATGTAAGGCACAATTTAGATGTAGCTTGAACACTTTTTCAGCACTATTTGCCCAAATGACTTGTACTTGCTCTTTTTCATGCATTTCTTCACACTTGTTGTATATAAAATTAGTTATATTTCGTATCACTTAAAAGTGGAATCAATTTTCTGTAGACTGTACATTGGAAAGTACTTATTTCAAATTTAAAGGCAGAAACATGGGTCTAAAAATGACCGAAAACTGTTGTTTGAAATAATGTGAACCGCTTTTCCATTGCAAGCGTAAAATACACCATTTGCCTTTTTTTATGCATTTCTTCATGTTCTGTTAAATCAAGTCATATTTTATATTATATAGAAGCTAAATAAATGTTATGTAGACTGCGGAACATTTAGAAAGCTAATTTTAATTTCATCGGCTTTATATGGGTATAAATATGAGCATAAAATTCTGTCTTTGAAATAACTGAAACTACATTTCTGTTGCAACTGTCAAATACATACCATTTGCTCTGTTGTATGCATACATGTATCTTCATTTTCTATTAAATCAAGTCATTTTTTGTATTATATAAAAGCTAAATCATTTTTCTGTAGACTGCACAATATTGGGGAAAGTTTAAATTATATTTAAGGGCAACATGACCATAAAGTTCTGTCTTAAAATTTTGTTTGTTTTTGTTGGTTTTAACGGCACTTTTAACACATTATTGGTTTTATCATGCTGAGGAAGTGGAAGCTAAGTGTCTTTCCTAACAACACATCAAAGCAGGCAACCCAGGCTGGCAAAGGTGGGCATCAAAACCCACGACCCTTGGATTACAAGTATGACACTGTACCAACTGAGCTGCCATGGCTCCCGTCTATCTTTGAAAAACTTGCTTTTCCGTCACAGTTGTTAAATACACATCATTTGCTCTGTTTTATGCATTTCATAACATTTTATCAAAGTCATATTTGCTATTATTAAAAAACCAAATAGCATTTATGTAGACTGCACAACATCCTATTGTTTTATGCATTTAAGTCATGTTTGGTATCAATTAAAAGCTAAATATATTTCCTGTCAATTACATAACTTTTTGAAAAGCATATTTGAAATTTAAGGGCAGTATCCGGGTCATACATAACCATAAAAAACTATCACTGAAATAGCCTGAACTTTATTATTACCCCAACACTCTCAAACATTCTAATTCTTTTGATTTTTGCATATCTTCATTATTCATTCATCAGGTTTGATTTGGTTTTATTTATGAGCTTAATAACTTTTCTGCAAACTGCTCAATTTTTCTAGAGTCTTACCATGGTATTATTCATTTTTAGACTTTGTCAAATGGTAAATTCATGCATACAAATTGTATAGATGTAATCGAAAAACACTATTGCAATCCCATTTTTATTTTGGAAAATGTCACAGTTATTTTCTTTTATCACAGGTTTAACTGCTTTTAAATAAAGCAGTATTTTACTGTCATCTTTTTTTGGGGTAGACAATCACTTAAAAAAAAAACTGTAATAGAGGAGCACTTCATTAAAACCTTCTCAATAATTGATAGCTTAGTGTGTCAGTAATTGATAGCTGTTCTCATTGTGTCAGTAATTGATAGATGTTCTCAGTGTCAATAATTGATAGCTGTTCTCAGTGTCAATAATTGATAGCTATTCACAATGATCTTCGTCAGTATCCAACTCACCGAAATATCATATTTTTATTTTTTGGGACACTGTTAAAGTGTTAATGATGTCTAAGTTGTTGGCCAATTTATAAATCTAAGACTGGCAAATTGAACAGTCTAGAAATCTTTTTCTTTGTAGTGATAACTGTGTCAAATGTGTATTATTTGTGTGGATTAATGTTGCTTAATTGTCTTAATTATTTTGGTAAACTATACAACTCTTGTGTTTATTCAAGTAATCCAAGTGAAAAAAAGCTATAGCAGATGTGACATCATTAGTGAGCTCATATTCACCTGATGTTTACATTGCCAACTTACTTGGTTCTGCACAAGCATAGACAGGCACTTACCTGGACACCTTCCTTGATACCCTCATTTGTATATGAAAAGGAAGCCACACCCTATAAGAAAGGTGGTGACCTAGTTGTGAATCTCTGTGCTATATATTCCTCTGGAAAAATAAGAGGTTTTAAAGGTGAAATTTGAATTTACATAGAAAATTTACATCATGATTTTTTGGAAACCACTTTGCGTGAATAAAGTTTACATTTATATACCCTCATTACATATTGCAAAATACATTACTAAGAATTGTGATTCATTAATTTTATTTCATTTACCAATTTTGGTACTTTCAAATTGAAGCTCAATGTTAACTTAAGAGTAGCAGGGAATACATATTTTCACTGACATTATCTTTGTCACTATCATAAAATTACAAAACAAAAAAAAATATCAGAATAGAGGGGGGGGGGGCAAAATGTATGGGATTTTTTTCTTCTAATGATATTAGCAAAATATTAAATCTTAATTTAAAATAGGAATGGTACAAAACATAAATCTCTCTCCAACAGAACACTGTTAAAGCTAACTTTAACCTATCATGTAAGCTAGGTTTCTGGCCTGCAGGCAAATTCTTCGCAGCAGAGCCATGGAGTGAATGTGACCTCGTTTGTATATGAAAAGGAAGCAGGTGATATTGGACAGCTCTCTGGAGTTGTATATACTGTCCATGCACAAACATTAAACTTGGATATTTTGTAATGTAATAAATTGCCAGCATGGATTTAAAGTGCAGTATATCCTTCCCACCATAGGATTAGATCAGACTGGCTACCATGGTGTGACCTTGGGCATGGCACTTTACTGCAATTGCCTTGGCACAATGATTGGTATGACCTTCAAAGTGTTGTTGTGCCATAAAACATCACACCAAACAAATAACCATCACTACTACACATGAGCTTATACACTTATGCATAAATGTCCTAATTCCCACCTGTTTCTGCTCACAGGTGATGAATCAAAAGTCAAAAGCTGTTGTGTATATCAAGAGATCATCCCTAATCATATCCCAAAGTTTCCAGTCTCAAACTTAACCCGTGTAGGAGGAGTTGCATCACATTACGTTTGACTGCATGCACATCTGGATGAGGAGGGTCACATAATGCCCACTTTTTCTTCCAAAACAATATGGGGATAATTGCAGAAAAGTTCTATTTCATACAGTTACTAAAACAATTTAAACACATATAATTGGGGCAACCTTTGTGGATAGACTTTCTTGATGCTTTAATTTAATTATTGATGGTCTCACATGGCATTGTATATTTTGCTGGTGTATGTTTATCATCCCAATGCAATTACAGTTTCACTTCCCAAAACCAAATCATCATTAACCTGGCTTTCCCTGCAGAGTGGCAGTATGTTTTGCTGCAATAAGCCCTTTCTAATAGTAATCAGATTTGTTTAAATTGGCCACCTCTATAAAACCACCAGATATTTTTGTCCCAACTGCATCTGGTTTATGGAAGTTTCACAGTACACATTGTCCTTGTCATAATATACCAGGGGAGATGATATTAAAAAAAAGAAAAACCATTGACAGACAGACAGACAGACATTGGTGAGAGGCAGGGCATGCTCTTGACCTATTATTGCCAGATCAGAGATAACGATGTCTACCATATATACATGCATATAAGTCTGATCCAACTGCAAATTTCATAAACCCAGATCTGCCATCACATAATGCACCATCAGATCTGGGTCTATGTAGTTTGTTAGGAGTAATCAGTAGAACAATCAACATAGACTTTGATTTGATGGTGCATTATGCAATGGCATATCAGAGTCTATATTGTTTGCAGTTGAAGTTGGACCCAACTTTCAATTGGGTATATATGGTCCTCATTTGCTTAGTACATCATATCAGATCTGAGTTTGTTATGTTGACACATACCCCATGTATTGGGTATATATGGTCCTCATTTGCTTAGTACATCATATCAGATCTGAGTTTGTTATGTTGACACATTCCCCATGTATTGGGTATATATGGTCCTCATTTGCTTAGTACATCATATCAGATCTGAGTTTGTTATGTTGACACGTACCCCATGTATTGGGTATATATGGTCCTCATTTGCTTAGTACATCATATCAGATCTGAGTTTGTTATGTTGACACATACCCCATGTATTGGGTATATATGGTCCTCATTTGCTTAGTACATCATATCAGATCTGAGTTTGTTATGTTGACACATGCCCCATGTATTGGGTATATATGGTCCTCATTTGCTTAGTACATCATATCAAATCTGAGTCAGTTATGTTGACACATACCCAATGTAAATTAGTTTTTGTGTATACTGAGTATTTCATGAAAAAGATTGAAAAATGTTGAAGTTACGACTATTTGGATTTGTTTATAATATATAGTGACAGTCAACTAAGTGACAGACATTAGGCCTGAATGTGCAATAAGCTTCCAGTGTGCCTGTAAATCACATGATGCCTGGTACAGTCGTCAGTGATAATATTGGCTGGCAGTTAGTAGGTATTGGCATGTTTTAGGTTTGACTGAAATAGAGAGGTAGGTTAATTTACAGTCATATCATTAAAATTTATGGAGGCATTGTTTAGTATTTTTAAACATCTCGACCTAAGTGTTTTCTTGACAGAACTGAGAAATGTTTATTTTCCTCCCTAATATAAAACCATGCATGTGAAATATCCACAGGAGTTAAACTAGTACATTCTGTATGACATAGACACCTTGTGTATCTGGGATAAGTTAGAATAGAAATTAATTGAGATTTAAATCATGAATGATTTACATTTAATTTTATCTTAGCATCTGCTGTCACTTCTGTTGCTACATTAAAACATCGCTCTCAAAACTTTCTGATTCAGCCTTCATTGAGGCAGATAACTACCTTGAGAGAATTTCACAACAGCAGATATTGCATCTTGGAAACTTGCACTGAAACGACATAGGTGTTTTGGTAATAATAGAGTAAAAAAAACATAAGGTTGTATAAACCAGAGAATTTTTATTTGAGGAAAAGTGTAGGATTTTGCAGATTATAAACTCCCTGTCGGGGAAATATAAATGATATAAATTCATTGGTGGATGTTTACAATAAAGTGCCCAGTTCTTGTTAAACAAAAGGATGCAGTGAATTTTAGTGCAGTTCTAATCACATCAGCTAATCAAATCAGACTCCTGCTTATACTGGATAGGGTTATTGTTTCCAGACCCTTGTAGATAGGGTTATTGTTTCCAGACCATTGTAGATATGGTTACTATTACTAGGCCCAAGTAGATAGGATTACTGTTTCAAGGCCCATGTAGATAGGGTTACTGTTTCCAGACCCTAGTAGATATGGTTACTGTTCACAGACCTAAGTAGATAGGGTTACTGTTTCCAGACCATTGTAAATAGGGTTACTGTTTCAAGGCCCATGTAGATAGGGTTACTGTTTCCAGACCCTAGTAGATATGGTTACTGTTCACAGACCCAAGTAGATAGGGTTACTGTTTCCAGGCCCAAGTATATAGGGTTACTACTGTTCCCAGACCCAAGTAGATAGGGTTACTCTTTCCAGGCCCAAGTAGATAGGGTTACTGTTTCCAGGCCCAAGTATATAGGGTTACTACTGTTCCCAGACCCAAGTAGATAGGGTTACTCTTTCCAGGCCCAAGTAGATAGGGTTACTCTTTCCTGGCCCAAGTAGATAGGGTTACTCTTTCCAGGCCCAAGTAGATAGGGTTACTCTTTCCAGACCCAAGTAGATAGGGTTACTCTTTCCAGGCCCAAGTAGATAGGGTTACTCTTTCCAGGCCCAAGTAGATAGGGTTACTCTTTCCAGGCCCAAGTAGATAGGGTTACTCTTTCCAGGCTCAAGTACATAGGGTTACTGTTTCCAGGCCCAAGTAGATAGGGTTACTGTTTCCAGACCCATGTAGATAGGGTTACTGTTTCCAGACCTAAGTAGATAGGGTTACTGTTTCCAGACCCAAGTAGATAGGGTTACTGTTTCCAGACCCAAGTAGATAGGGTTACTGTTTCCAGACCCAAGTAGATAGGGTTACTGTTTCCAGACCCATGTAGATAGGGTTACTGTTTCCAGACCCATGTAGATAGGGTTACTGTTTCCAGACCCAAGTAGATAAGGTTACTGTTTCCAGACCCAAGTAGATAGAGTAGTGTTCCCAGAACCAAGTAGGTAGGATTACTTGTTCACAGACTCAAGTAAATAGAGTTACTGTTCCCAGACACTAGTAGATGGAGTTATTGTTGACAGACCAAAGTAGATAGAGTTAATGTTCCAAGACTCTAGTAGATGGGGTTACTGTTTCCAGACCCTAGTAGATAAGGTTACTGTTCACAGACCCTGGTTGATAGAGTCACTGTTCCCAGACCCTAGATTAGTCATACTGTAATATCTTTTATCACATACTCATGCTTGATCTGGCGTTTGATACAGCTGTTCAATCCATATTTCCCTATCACACACCCAGATTCAAAATACTTAGGTGTCTTGATGTTTGCACATAAATATTTTTAGATGCAGTGAATCAAACTTTTATATATTATAATTTGATTTTAATTTCGTTCATACGGTAAAGCTAAAATATTTAGAAAGCATAAAAGAGGGGATATGTACTAAATGCAAAACTGCATTCATGCTTTGTTCTGAGTCTATACCGCACAGATGCATTCAAGGACACTAAAGATGTTTTCATTATGACATCATGAACATGTGCAATTTTTCTAGCGGTTTTATTATGGAAAACACAAATTGTACAACCCTTTAAACAATAATCCGTTTTTACAACATACCGTATATACTTGATTATAAGTCGAGTCCAACTGCAAACTGCACAGAGCCAGATCTTCCATCTCATAAAGTGCTGGTCTGTGCAGTATGTTAGGAGTAATCAATAGAGCAAACAACATAAACCCTGATATGACAGTGCACTATGCTACGGCATATCAGGGTCTGTGTTGTTGGCAGTTGGACTGCAGTTATAAGCCAGTGTGTACAGTATTCTTTTTATGTTCATGCTACTGATGTAAAACATGTAGAAAATCCTCAGTATTTCTGAAGTGATATCCTTACCATTGATACACCATCTTTTTTTTTTGTGACCAACACTATGTTCTAGCAAAAAGTGAGAGATAAATAATCCATCATATATATTGGTGTGGGATGAGAAAATCCCTCCCTCAGGATCAGAATTTGTGAGCTGGAACTTGGCAAACCTTGCACCTACCCAT
This sequence comes from Margaritifera margaritifera, assembly GCA_029931535.1. Taxonomy (NCBI): domain Eukaryota; kingdom Metazoa; phylum Mollusca; class Bivalvia; order Unionida; family Margaritiferidae; genus Margaritifera; species Margaritifera margaritifera. Next base: position 1,349,694 of record JAQPZY010001559.1, read on the forward strand.
AAATGCTGACCCTCAGGTGGGATTTCCCTAGTCCACACCAATGCATATGATGGATTCCTTTAATCTGATGTGTAAAGCACGTACATACGTCATCAGTATACTGATGTTCAATCTATATTTCTGTTTCACACATCCAGATTTAACTATTTACGTTTTTTCTCTTGATGTCTGCATCATTTTTTGACAATGCACTGAATCAAAATTGTATAATCGCAATTTGTTTTGAATTACATTCACATTCTAAAGCTTACAATTTTTAGTAAGCATAAAAGAAGGCGTATGTAATAAATAAAAAAACGCATTCATATTTTGTCCAGAGTCGGGGGAAAAGAACTCGTTTGATATGGGATTATGAATACATTTTGACCTTGACGTATCCCTACACAATATCAAACTCATTTCTGATGCAAACTCAGAACAAAACGTGTGTATAGTTTTATGAATGTACTGTTCCCTATGTGCTTTTATACAAGCAGATATATTGGGGTCACAGCAGCAGGTGATTTATGGGTAATCATATAAAGGGCTGCCAGTGGTATGGGTTACTGGTGGTCACTGTGAACACTGATAAGGGCACTCAAGTATAAATCATGCTGAAAATCTGGCTGGTTTATTTGGGTACAAATTGAAGGTGTTGGATTACAGCCAACTGGTTTTTTTTTAGGGGGTGGGGGGGGTGGGTTGTACAAGGCTGCTGGAGATTATGTTTTAGAAAGTTGTTGAAAACTGGCAAGACTATATTTTTTGTTGTTGCTGGGTACGAAGTAAAAATGAAGTTGTGGAAATTGCTGTTTCTATTCCTGTATGATGCTTTTTGTTAAAAGTTTTTTACAATCATTATTCATTTGCTAGTAAAATTAGGTTTATTTACCATTGTATTATCAGTACACAGCACCATGCCATTAGCAACCCTAAAATTGGAGCTTTTAAGCTATAAATAGCCTTATATATCAAGTTCTTGTTTTAATTAAAGAACTACACATTATAATTACAGTTTTAGCACCCCCCCCCCCCAAAAAAAAAAAAAAAATCATCTTTTTTTTCTGCACCTTGTGGATTCTAGGAAAGCCATATATTAGCAAACAACAATTTGATTCCCTTTGCAATAAACTTCAAAGTAAGAAATCCACTTTTCTTTAGGAAATCTGTTCAACCCTTGTGCAAAAAGAAGATTAACAAAAAACAGAGGAAACAAAAATTGACATCTATTTCCTACCAGTAAGTAATACAAAGCCAGATTTCCAGGGTTTATTTTATCATGGTAAAAAACTCCATCTGATCTTTCTCTAGTGTTTACAAAATTATATATTACCAAGCAAACAGCCTCATTTCCCTCCAAGCAAATTGCATCATACCTTGTTTCAGCTCAATTTCAGATCCATTAAAGTATATTATGTTCAGAATAACTTGAAATTATTTGCAATTATAGAAATTTGGGTAACACAGAAGTTTGGCCAATAATTTTTATTCAGACAGGGATATGAATTATAAGCTATATTTTAATAATTCATAGCTGTGAAATCTTTGCTCAGTTTCAGAAGCAACTTGCTGACATGATCTGAGAGAATCATGGCACAATAAGGGTTGATGGAAAGTAAAAAGTTGATTGAAGTTCCAGACAACACACATTTATTTTTAGGAAGGGGTTTAATTTTGTTTGGACTGTCAGAAGATAAGATTGTTTTATCTGCTATCTCTGCCTTTTTCACTTTGGTTTACATAGCTGTGACCATTCAAAATGGTATATTTTTGCAGCATTTTACCATTTTACACCAAAACCCTTTGAGTACTTATTATCATTTTCATTTCTGATAGCACTTGTACTTTTGTACCTGTGGTCAGACAGTCCTGTCAGCAAAAAGAAAGCAATACATATAGGTCACTTAATTGTGTACAGTAAGGGCCGTCGCAAGTTTGCGCTGGAAGAAACGGTGCCCTTGGGAAGTGTTGCCTTCGGCACCCCCCCCCCCCCCACTCATGGGAAAAATACCACAAACTCAACAAAATGTTGCTCCCCAGGCTTGGCTCCCAGGGTGATTGCCCGTTTCACCTTCCCCTGATAGCGGCCGTGGGTACAGTTTGCACTTTACTGGTTGGCATGCACTGTTCTCCCCCCCCCCCATTTATATTTCAATACTTCTAGTATTTACAGATAATTTTAAAGTTTTATCAAACAGTCCCTCATTTTTTTTTTTAATCAAAGAACCATCGATCTAAGAACCAGTAATCTGCCAACTAGCCCTGTATTGTTGATGTCTCATTAGGTTTGTACATGTATTTCACGATCAAAGCCCAAGTCTGGACCTGAAATCTAGCATTCAGCGACCTAATCAGATGACAATTTTTAAGTCTGACTTATGTATTTATTTGATGATAAAAGCACTCCCCCAAAATGTTTGGTTAATATTTTCTGAGGATAACTCTGATAATAATCCCACTTTCTGAGAAATTTATCATTGGAGATACACTGTAATTGACCTATAACCAAAGTAGAAATTTATCATTGGAGATACATTGTAATTGACCTGTCACCAAAGCAGAAATTTATCATTGGAGATACACTGTATTTGACTTATAACCAAAGCAGAAATTTATCATTGGAGATACACAGTAATTGACCTATAACCAAAGCAGACATAAACACACCCTACTATTTAGCATAGGACATCATGTAAAATCATAGTATTTTATGTTGATACTTACTTCATGTGAATAGTGTTAATTTTTAAAAATGGTTGAAAATTGTTAAAGTTGTTAGGTTGCTCTGTCTTCTAAAAATAGCATGGATTTAACATTGCACTTGCTGTTGACTACTTTAGTTTTACACATTACAAAAGTTTGTGCAGATGGAGCAAGATATGAAATTTTTTAAGTTATGACGGGATTTAATAATTCTCAGTTACATGTAGATTGTAATTGTGCCATGCAAATACTTTTGGAGATTGAAGGTGGGGTATGATTCATAATGGATCAGAAGCTGAGAATAATTAATTTATTGATTGTTGACTGCATGAAACAGTGATTGTCCAAGTCTTGCATCAATAATGTCAGAAAATAGTCAGAATTCATTATTTCTCTTTTCTGCACCTAAGAAACAACTTTGGTTATTGGTCTTAAATAGGAACATTTTATTCAGAATTTAAACGTTTAAAAGTGAAATCCAAATTAATGAAATAAGTTTGTTTAGGATGAAGTGAAAGAATTGTGAATTAAAAATGTATTATTATTTTTTTTTTGTTTAAAGCAGTAAGCAAGACAGGTGTCTTACTCATTTTAATATTTTAGATTACAGATATTGTTACAGGTATTGTTATAAAGAGGAACTGAAAGTTACAAATTTGTTTTCAGTTTCTCTAAAGACTTTACAGCCAAGAAAATACCATCATTAATCTAAGTACATGTATGTAGACCGTGCAATTTGCCAGAAACTATACAGAGCTTTCAATAAGATTTTGATAAATTGGGTATTTTACTCCCTGGTTTGGAGCAAATTACATTATTTAAAATTCAATGGTTTTTTTTAATTTTTTTATCAACAATGGCAATTTGTGTTAAGGTCTTATGGCAGTCACAGCAGTGTCAGCATCAACAATGGCAATTTGTGTTAAGGTCTTTTGGCAGTGTCAGCATCAACAATGTCAATTTGTGTTAAGGTCTTTTGGCAGTGTCAGCATCAACAATCACAATTTGTGTTAAGGTCTTTTGGCAGTGACAGTAGTGTCAGCATCAACAATGGCAATTTGTGTTAAGGTCTTTTGGCAGTGACAGCAGTGTCAGCATCAACAATGGCAATTTGTGTTAAGGTCTTATGGCAGTCACAGCAGTGTCAGCATCAACAATGGCAATTTGTGTTAAGGTCTTTTGGCAGTGTCAGCATCAACAATGGCAATTTGTGTTAAGGTCTTTTGGCAGTGTCAGCATCAACAATCACAATTTGTGTTAAGGTCTTTTGGCAGTGACAGTAGTGTCAGCATCAACAATGGCAATTTGTGTTAAGGTCTTTTGGCAGTGACAGCAGTGTCAGCATCAACAATGGCAATTTGTGTTAAGGTCTTATGGCAGTCACAGCAGTGTCAGCATCAACAATGGCAATTTGTGTTAAGGTCTTTTGGCAGTCACAGCAGTGTCAGCATCAACAATGGCAATTTGTGTTAAGGTCTTTTGGCAGTGACAGCAGTGTCAGCATCAACAATGGCAATTTGTGTTAAGGTCTTATGGCAGTCACAGCAGTGTCAGCATCAACAAACGCAATTTGTGTTAAGGTCTTTTGGCAGTGACAGCAGTGTCAGCATCAACAAACGCAATTTGTGTTAAAGTATTTTGTTAAAGTTCTTGAAAGTCGTACATCTGCATTAAGTGGTTCTATTCTGTTAAAACTTTAAAATGATACAGAACTCCGTTGATAAAAAAACCTTCATTAGAACGCAGTTCTTATTATAAAGTGGGTATGGTTATGAATCCCATTTTATTATGTAATAGTAAAATTATATGAACAGCTCTCCCCATTCCAGATATAATGCGGTACTACTATGGACCCATGACCAAAATCACACCAATGTACAACAATATGGGTTGAAAGAAAAGAAGATGAAACTTAGTCTTATTTCATCATTTCCTCTTCAAAACACCATAATTTATAGTGTATTATGCTATTCTCAATATATCGTGGTCTTGATATAATGCGGTTTGGTTCATAATGCAGTCGTCGGTCATGGACCCAACTACCATCTTATAACAAGGGAGAGCTGTATAATGTACTTTATTATAAGTTAGTGTCACTATAAGGCAGTATACTCCATGGCTGCCATAGAGAAGTGTTATAATGAGGGAGAAATGTATGTACAAGGCCAAAAAAATGTTTCCGGTCAGCCGACCATCCCTGTTTCTGTTGTTGACCCTAGCACTTTTTCCCCACTCCACCCCACCACCACCCCAAATTTTTTTTTTTTTTTTTTTTTTTAATAAATAAAATCACTTTGCTGAAGATGATTTGTGCATCTAATTGAGCCAGTTTTGCCCAGTACTTCGAAGTGCTTGAAATATTATTTGATTTATATATAATGTTGAAAAAAACAACAACAAAAAACTACCAGACTACTCTAATTTTAAAACCAATGCAATAGGAAACACACATTTTTTGTGTGGCCTAATGTACTTAATTATAAGTCAGTCTTTCTATAAGGCAGTATACTCCATGGTTGCCATAGACAGTGTTATAATGAGGGAGTACGGTATTACAGTTTGTCTCAAGTTTGTAGCCAGATATTCTAGGAATTCCAATTGTGCCTATATAAGCAGAATTTGAATACAATTCATAGGCCAGACACTGTGTTCTGAGAAACAATTGTGTGTCATTGGGAATCTGAATGCCATTTACAGGCCATACACTTTTCTGAGAAACATTTGTGTCATTAGGAATCTGCATGCCATTTACAGGGCATACACTTTTCTGAGAAACACTTGTGTGTCATTAGGAATCTGCATGCCATTTACAGGCCATACACTTTTCTGAGAAACATTTGTGTGTCATTAGGAATCTGCATGCCATTTACAGGCCAGGCACTCTTTATTCTCCCACCTCTGAATCGCAAGATGTATCACTTTTCCATTGGCTGCAACATTGTTAAGGTGCTATATGAAAGTTTTTGAAATTTACATACATGTATCTTGTACATCATTGTTACACACCTCTCGTAACAGGTGTACGATTTGGTAGGTTATCGTTATCTAGAGGATGATCGACCTCGGTGTTATTGCCCGGATCGAGTAAATAATAAAATAAAATGTGACATTTTATAGATGGGATAAATAGAGATCTGAGCAGATATATAGAACAGAATAACATGAGCATCCGTACATGAAATAAAACAATTTAATCAATTACATAAAACAAATTGAAATAATACATAACATTAGAAAGATACACTTCTTTTAGGAATCAATTACTGAATTTCAACACAAATATAATTATGTAATTAGCCGATCTGTTTACATCGATAGACTTAGTTCATCATGGAATCCAGTGAACAAAAGAATCAGTTGCCCAGCATGCCTGCATAACCTTGTTATTGCTTGTCACTCCCAATTCAACGTTGCTGACAGGTCAAGGTTGATGTTCTCCCCTTTTGATTCTCTCTCTCTTATCCTGCCTCTATCGGTCATCAAACTTTGTATTGGATGCCTCTTCTCTCTACCCTCTACATTGATACGTATATGTGTATTGATGGATAGGTGGGTAGGTAGGTAGGTTGGTGGATGGAGCTATTTCCCCTTTTAAAATAAACAAGAAGCAACCTAAATATTCTGTCAGATTTCCTTCTGGGGAGTAGAACATTACCCCACTCTCGTTACATCAGATATCGTCCTATCGGAATTCAAACAGATACCGAAGGCCATCTGGTCAGGCCAAACCTGACAGACGATAAACAAACCTAGTTTCAGATTAATGTACTTTCTAACGGCTATTTCATCACTAACTCACTCTAACATCATACGGGACATAACAGTTTCAGTTCTATACAAACGAATCAATGAAATTCACTTCATGGCTTAACTACATTAGTGGCAGTGAATACTCACTCAACTCTTTAGCATACATAATTCACATCATCTAAGACCTGTAAATTCACACAGATTCTCACAACTTGTATCAATTAAAGCAATGTATGAAATTCTTAGAATACATGATTCCTATTACAATCAAGATGACAAATTGAAACAATTCGTCAAACTCGTATAAAGAAGATTGTTGTACGAATGCAGACAAGTGAATTCAAACAAATAGTTATACTCATATCAAGAAAATTGATGTACGAATTGAAACAAATAAATTCAAACAAATAATTATATTGATATCAACGAATAGCATGAGATTGATGCAAATACCTTGTGCTTTCAAGACTCGCTTGCTTCTACCACCAGAATCGTGTCCCTCAACTTCCAGACACCTGTCCTTTGAATAATTGTTATACGAGAGAATTTCACCTTATTCTGCTCAGAGTCAAGATCTTCAGGCCTTTCGCAGGAACTTGGACTGATTAAATTTTGCTATGTGGAATATTTAAAACCTGAAATTTCGTCTGGAAAGCACACCCCTTTTTTTACCGTAGCCAATCAAAATTAAGCATATCTACTGCCTTTTATAAATACACACCCATCGTAGTTAGCGTAACCCTTTAGATTTCACGCGCTATTTAAATAACCGATTCTGGAAAATTTCAAAAGATGACACTACTTCAACTGGCTTTACAAATAGTCTCTGCATTCTCTCAACTTTGACATTTTTGATACCTAGACCCCAAATTAACTTTACTGTCTGACCATTATACAATAAATGTTTAATTAAGAATCAATCATGCCCCAAAAAGGGACATTACAATCATCGCAGTCTAGCTATTTAATACGGTACATTTCCTCATAAATCTGATTAATTGGTACGTGCCAATACAATGCACTCTACGGAAATACATCAACAGAAATTTGCACCCTTACAATCATTCATTTGAAACTTTGCAAAAATATTACTGTGTCTAAAGTTTGTACTCAGATATGCAAGGAATTCCTGTCCCATATGTTAGCAGTTTGTGCCCAGATATGCAAGGAATTCCTGTCCCATATGTTAGCAGTTTGTGCCCAGATATGCAAGGAGTTCCTGTCCCATATGTTAGCAGTTTGTGCCCAGATATGCAAGGAATTCCTGTCCCATATGTTAGCAGTTTGTGCCCAGATATGCAAGGAATTCCTGTCCCATATGTTAGCAGTTTGTGCCCAGATATGCAAGGAATTCCTGTCCCATATGTTAGCAGTTTGTGCCCAGATATGCAAGGAGTTCCTGTCCCATATGTTAGCAGTTTGTGCCCAGATATGCAAGGAATTCCTGTCCCATATGTTAGCAGTTTGTGCCCAGATATGCAAGGAGTTCTTGTCTCATCTGTGTTAGCAGTTTGTGCCCAGATATGCAAGGAGTTCCTGTCCCATATGTTAGCAGTTTGTGCCCAGATATGCAAGGAGTTCCTGTCCCATATGTTAGCAGTTTGTGCCCAGATATGCAAGGAGTTCTTGTCTCATCTGTGTTAGCAGAAAGCTGTGTTATAATAATGCTGTTCACAGGTGAGACACTTTAAGCTTCAAAACACTTGTTCCAACTGTAAAGAGATGTATGAACTTTAATGGAAGTCAGCTATGTAAAACAAGAATATTGGTGTGGTTATTACATTTGCTTTCCAGAACTTTTTTTTCTCCATTCCATGGTCTATTCTAGGATGCGCAATTGCATGATTCATGGTAATTTCTCAACTATTAAGCCCAAAAGTCAACTAAAATGCACAAAAATCCTGCATCATATTTCAGGCCCTACCATTATTTCTTGATTAAACCACTTCTATATTCAGAAAATTTTCCCCGTTTTTCAAATGGAGGCGGGGGGGATTTCACCCCTAAATTTGAATTTTAATTTTAGAGCAGAACCTGCATTTCTGTCAACAAAAATAAACTCATTTCCTGACGATAAAGTCAGCCTTTATTTTTGGGCCACAACAAATATATACAGCACTCCATCATTATAGCACAGACGATACGTGTTATGGAGTTGACTGAGTTATAGTGAGACTGCTGTATAATAAAGTCATGATACATATAGCACTCCCTTATTATAACACAGTGGATGCATGCCATGGAGTGAACTGCCTTATAATGAAGTCATGATACATGTAGCACTCCCTTATTATAACACAGTGGATGCATGCCATGGAGTGAACTGCCTTATAATGAAGTCATGATACATATAGCACTCCCTTATTATAACACAGTGGATGCATGCCATGGAGTGAACTGCCTTATAATGAAGTCATGATACATATAGCACTCCCTTATTATAACACAGTGGATGCATGACATGGAGTGAACTGCCTTATAATGAAGTCATAATACATATATAGCACTCCCTTATTATAACACAGTGGATGCATGCCATGGAGTGAACTGCCTTATAATAAAGTCATGATACATATAGCACTCACTTATTATAACATAGTGGATGCATGCCATGGAGTGAACTGCCTTATAATGATGTCATAATACATATAGCACTCCCTTATTATAACACAGTGGATGCATGCCATGGAGTTAACTGCCTTATAATGAAGTACATGATGCATACAGAACTCCCTCATTATAACATAATACATGTGTGCCAAAGAGTTAACTACTTTATATTGAGACTGCCTTATAATGAAGTACATTATGAATATAGCACTCCCTCATTATAACATAATACATGTGTGCCAAAGAGTTAACTACTTTATATTGAGACTGCCTTATAATGAAGTACATTATGAATATAGCACTCCCTCATTATAATGTAATCCATGTGTGCCAATGAGTTAACTACTTTATATTGAGACTACCTTATAATGAAGTACATTATGCATATAACACTCCCTCATTATGATGTAATCCATGTGTGCCAATGAGTTAACTACTTTATAGTGAGACTCCCTTATAATGAAGTACATGATACATTCAGTACTCCCTCATTATCCATGTGTCTACAGATCTCTATCAAGTAAAATAACTTATTAAGTAAAATTAAAAAATACCTACCCATACATTACTTGGAACATATCAGTCATATTGAAACAAAAGACAGATTAACATGCACAAAGACAAACAGTTGGAACAGAAACAGGAAATTTTACAAAAATACAATGACATGTAGAAATCAATTAAAATCAAGCTTTAGAAAATTTAGATATATTTCTTTAAAAGTTTAAAAAAGAGTCGTATCATTTGATTGTTCGTTGTTAAATGTTGTGACTTTAATTTTCCTACACATTTTGTTAGTAAGATACGTGCATGTATACTGTTACAAAGTAGCAGAGGGCCTCAAGGGAGACTAGATACATCTGTATTCTAATGGAGCTACCCTCGTTAAATAAAGAATTATTATTATTATTATTATTATTATTATTATTATTACACTTTCCATGGTTGCCATGGAGTTAACCACCTTATAGTAAGACCGCCCTATAACGAAGTACATGATACATATAATTGTACCACATGTAATACATAAAAAAATGGGATCCATGACGTACCCATCTTATAACAGGAAATATACTATAATGAATGGCCCTATAGTGAGTCAGTTCTGTATTAAACCAAAAGGGTTGAATCAGAGCATATCAAGTTCACAGCCCTCATTATTCAATTTATGTGTGTCCTGATGGGATCCAAATAATTAATGTAATATGTCTCAAGCAGTAATCAAGATAGGTTGAAGTTAACATTCATCTATCAGCATTGTTAGGGCACTGTTCTTTGTTTTGAACTCTGCCATTGCTGTCAGTACCCTCCCCCCCCCCCCAATCCCCAGCTGACGTTCATCAGGGATATAATTGTAGTGTGGGGTTATTAATTTATACCTGTGTTACAGGTATGGTGTTTAAGAAGAAATACCATTAAACCTGTCCAAAAGGATACCTCAGGATAAAGGATACCTGTGTACAAAGTACAATTCAGGGAACTCCTATGCATATCCCATTTCGCTTGTCCTTTATAAAGGATTTCTGTCTATTGTGGAGAGGGTGACACTGTCCGAACTGTATACTGCATGTAATGCCAGGGTTAGAAAACTGAAAATCCATGGTTGTCTGGTAAATGACTCCATTTGCTCCCCAAGATTGCTGTAATCAAAAGTTTTCACCAACTTTTGTCATATAGTTAGCCCTGATTGCCCACAATACTTGTAACTCACTATCAGCCCTGCTAATGGAAAGTCTCACAAGTTTTCACACATTTAATCTATTTGAAATCAACAAAGAAAAGATAATTGAACAATTTCCTTATTTTGACAGTGTCAATTTGTCTGTCAGCTTTCTTTTAGTTGGTCACTCCTGTCCATATTTTATGTTTATCTCAGTTTGCATCATTACAGTTCATGTTATCAGTATTCTGAAACTATTAATCCTTCAGTGAGCTGTTAACTTGCCATGTTTGATTTTTATTTAGACAGTACTCAGAAAGTCAATGTAGAATGCAACAACTATTTTGATTGGTTTGAATATTTAAACTTGCCATATTCCTTTAGCTAAAGTTAACCAACAGTAGCAGCTAACACATGCTCTACAATGAGAGCAAGTTTCTTCAGCAGACCAGTGAGAAAGTGTAATACATGTACTCGATCATTGGCATTCAGTGTGTCAACACCAAGATGGAAGAAACCACTACCATATATTGGTGTGTTCGCAAAAGACAATCATTCACTAGCCTTGTTTCTTAAATGGTTCTCTCTGAGGGATTGGTAGTATGGACTGTGATTACTTAATCAGACAATGATCAGTAGCAGACATTTGTGGATTAAATGTGGCCTGTTACCAAGAGCAATCACCCAACACTTAACATGGAATTATAATGGAAATAATTTGGGCACCATGATGTAGGTACCAAGAGGGACAATTCAATGATCAAATATTTGGCACTGGAAAATAAAATGCCATTATAATTTAGAACATGATCATTTTGTTAATAATATTTTTCATTTGCCTGATGAGGCTTTCACTCTGGGCAAAATGGTTGCCTGGGATTCATTTTTAGTTGTCCCAGGCTCCTGGGCAACAGATTTTTTCTACTCATGTCGAGGACACTTTTTCTTCTCATATATATAAAAACAGGAATATTATATATAAATGTGGTCATTTTTTGCCATTTGTTATTACAGCACCACACTAGGAACAATTTATCAAAGCTTTAGCATGCCAGACTCAGTTGCAACCTGAAGGGTAGTGGTTCAAATCCTGTCCAGACCAGGCTATGTTGGCCACCTTGGTTTGTCTCAGGGCAAGGCACTTTACCACAGTTACCTCCGAACAATATAACCTTTTAAGTGTTAATGTTCCATTAAACATCAATCAACCAATCAATCAATAAATCAATCAATCGATCAATTATTGAGAATTTACCAAGTTTACTATATATTGTTTGTGTACAACACACCTCTAAATTGAGAAATGTTGACCCAGAGCTGTCACATGATACATGCCGGCAGATATGCTACACTGTTCATTCCAGTTAAAGTTTCAGGTGAAAAGTCAAGACTCATATCTGCTGGTATATTACATGACAGCAGATCAGGGTCATTGCTGTTCATGTTAGTAACTTAGGTACAGCATATACAGCATTTAACAGTAGGGTTTAACATGTTTTTAGTCGCAGATATTTGCACTGAGTTAATGGGACCAGTCTGTATTGGTTGTGGATAATTCACAAGAATTCAAAAGAGACATGTTACTGATCTCTTAACTGAATTTAAAATCAGTAGAGGATTATACATAAGTACTCATTTCAAATGACATTACTCGACAAACTTCATATATTCCTGTGAAATGAATATAAATTTTCAAGATTCTTTTTATCACATGACCAAACTTACTTATTTCTTTCAGTAAAACATCAAGATGAGCGCTGTAGAGTTACAAAATGAGATTCGTAATACCTTCATCATATGTCATGTCATTTGCTCCAGAGCTCTCTTTATGCCTTTGACACGGGGGCTTTTAGACCCTAAATCTCCGTAAAGTGCGGGTCCTGTTCAGAAAACTGGGGTTCAGGTGATAAAAGATGGAGTCCATTAGTTGGAATGAAATTGTCATGTTCAAGGCAAATCAATAGAATCTTACTATATGAAATCATCTTTGGGTTTCATTTATATTTTACATTTACTTTTTGACCTTTTTTTAAGATCACTGAACAATCAAATCCCATAGGGGCTTATATATTTTAATAAAGCAATCACACATGTACTTGCAACCTATTAGAGTTTTGACCCAGCACTAGTCTAACATCTAGTTTTCATGATACGACATGTATAAACATTTTTCGTGGGTCATAATGTCACTATTTTTTATCCGACTTTTAATGGATTTTCTGTGTATATTAAAAAGTCCATCCAGTATTATATGGTACTGAATCTTTTTCAAAAATGAGAAAATACTGTAATAATTAAATTGGCATAAATATGTCTGTTTTGGCAGCAGGTCATTCGGCTGTTATAAAAAGTTTGACACTAAACAGTAACATTCCTGATATTTATTTACTGTCTGTACTCACTTATAAGTCAGATCCAACTGCACAGAACCAGTTCTGCCATCGCATAATGCACCAGCATATATAGGTCTACGCATTTTATTATGACTAATCAGTACAACAAAGAACACAGACCCTGATCTGCTAGTGCATTATGTAACAGCAGATCAGGGTCTATGTTGTTTGCAATTGGATCCAACTTATAAACAAGTATAACTTTTTTTTTCTTTTTTTTTAAAAATCAATTTTCTTTCAGTATAATTAGGTCAAATTTCATCCTAAAAAAACATATAAAGCTTCCCTTTCACCTTCCTTGTCCATTCCTCCCAGATGATTTTTTTTTTACTGGTACTAGGGGGTAAGTTGGCATTGGTTGCTAGTTCAACTACTCATTGCCACATTGCCAACAGAGCTGAGAATTTTCTCCTTGTTGGAATTAACAGTAGCCAACATTTTTCAGATTCTTTGTAAATCCCATCTTTATTTCAAGCCATTCTGAATGAATCAATGAAGTGAGTGGAAATGCAGTTTTATGCCTCATTACAGTATTACTGTATTTGTTATGAATGTGCAAGGGTAACTGACAATGTGAGACAGATAGAAATACAATAATTCTTTTCTGATAAGCTGAGGTGGTGGTCTTCGCATAATAAATATTCTGTAAATTATAGGGGTGGGCTTATAATCAGGTGAATATATAAAGTAAGAATTTGCCAACATTCTTAAGGGGGGTAGGGGAGGTTTGTCATTGCATAAATATGGAACATGTTATGTGTGTGTGGTGGTGGTGGTGGGGCACTTAGTGGACTTCGCCTTGTGCCCTCCCATAATCTATCTCATCGGCCACATCACTGAAGCACCTCAGTAAACTGGTAGAGTTTCTATTAATTTTTTTTATTTTCTCTGTAATGTTATGAGACAGACCTTGGATTTGGTTGTAGATTTCTGAAACAGCAATACATGCATTTTTCCCAATAAAAATATTAATGTGTCACCAGCAGCAAATTGTTTTATCAAACATTATTTGTTTGTGGTTAAAAATGCTCTTAAAGTGAAAAGGTGCCCCTTTAATCCATTCCTGTAACGAAAATTCCTGTCTGGAGCAGATTTATGAGAGTGTCATAAAGATGTGTGGGGAAATACATTTTGTACCCATTCCTCATGACAAAATTGTATGGTCAGTGTGTGTGCTTCTGATTACTCCTGTAGCATCTTGTCAAATTTAAAAATTAAGGAGGAATTTACATGTTGCATTTTGTTTGAGATTGTTTTAATACAAGATGGAGTGCTCCCTCACTATAGAATCAATCATAATTTTTGACTCATTAGCACTGGTCAGAATTCTTGACTTGTTACAACCAATCATAATTCTTGACTCAATGGAACCATTCATAATGTTATTTTACATCAATAAATACTGTATTTTTGTGTTTTAATGCACTGTTAGGACACAGCCTTATTGACATATCACTCAGTATAAAAATTTGGTACGTATAACATGGGTCACTTTCATGGCTTTGATGAACAATGTTATAAACAGCGAACATTATATTGTTATCTCCCCTTTATAATCTTAGTTCAGATAGAGACTTCAAGCCCAGTGACATGATTGGGGGTTGCCTGTAGATGTATATAACTGTGTTTAAATTTTGATGCAGCCCCAGGGGTGATTTTGCATAAAATTGGCGTGTGTGATCACTGACCCAAGTGTCAACACCTGTCAGATGGGGGGTTTAGAATGAGGCCTATGTGGCATGTACCAGGGTCATTGAGTTATGGCCCTGGGTCGTAACTTCAAGAGATCCGCACCCTATAACTGTATATACAATAACATATCATGAAAAGTCAAATTTATGCATGCAGCTGACATTGTCCTCGGAGTCCATCCCTATCTCGAGGGACTTGGTGCCAGGGTTATACCTTGCGGAAATTATTGAGATCCCTACCTATTATAATCATATCTACACATACAAATATGAATTCAGATTTCGAGTTAAACTTAGCCCTGCCTCTATTCTTACCCGTTGGGATTTTACCTAAGGGGCACAGATTTGGGAGGTAGGTGGGACAAAGTGGGAAATCACAGGGAGATGAGTTTTACAAACACTTTTGTTATTGATGGATGTAGCCCTTATGAATTCAAATACACAGTTATGTTATTGATGGATGCAGCCTTTATAAATTTAAATACACAGCTATGTTAGAAATTTCTCCAGAACATATTGTAGACTATCGTGTATGCGTTTGAATCCAGAAAATACTACTTTATAATGCAAATCCATCTGTCAGCAGCATAAACCCAATTCTTTTGACACATTTAATGTGCCATCAGATCAGGGTTTATAGTGTGCATTTTTTAAAATTTAAAGTTAAAAGCATCTATTGATCCTGATCTGCCAGCACAGGTAAACATGGTACATGTACTATAAATAATTAGGTTATTGATGAATAATTTTAATATCTGCTCCATCTGTACACATGTGCCACTGCAAGCAACAAAGATCCCGATCTGCTGTCACATAATGCGCTGGCAGATCAGGGTCTGTGTTGTTTGTTCTACTGATTAGTCCTAATAAACTGCATGGACCCAGATCTGCTGGTGCATTATGCAGTGGAAAATCTGGGTCTGTGCAGTTTGAAGTTGGACTTGACCTATAAACTAGTTTATATAGTATATTAAACATGAATACAACCAAAAATTGAACCATTTCTTAAACTTTCAATTTAAAAGCATGGAACTAATCTGTTATTGTTTTTCCAGTGTTTATAGTAACAGTACAAGTACAGAGTGGTCTTAAATAAACCATCACATCTTCTTGGAAGTTCTTTCATCTTCAAGAGGGTTGCTAGTTAATCTACAGATGTCTCAAAAGCTTATATAAATTTTAAATTATGTACACCTGTGTCAAGATGTTCTTTCAGTGCAGTTATTTCACTGTTATACAGTAAGTATTTTTTCCTGTAAGTAGATTACACGCTTTTCATTTTGCATTTGTGTACATGCAGCCTGTGAATTAATCTGACAGGAACCATCTATGTTACCTTGTCTTCTGCTAATTGTCTTATAGGAGGTAGAAAATACACAGTCTACTTGCATTGATCCACCACAGTTAAATCAGAATTTATTGGATTAACCGAAGTGTATGAACCATATGCAATTGCCACCTAATTACACCCAACTTCACACTGTAACATCTGTGTTCCACTGTGGTGTGGGTATTAACCTGTGATAGATTTATGACAGGTTGGGATTATCACCTGTTGTGAGGCCATTGATAATGGAGTAAAATACACATGGTAATCCATGAACTGGTCAGGTAGACATCAATTTGAGTTTTTAATGTGGAGTGGATTTAGTTCCTGCTAAGTAAAGTTTAATTTTGAGTTGGATTTTCTAGACATTAGAAACCCACAATTGTGCATCCTAAAATAGACCCAAACTTGGCACCAAAATGAGTACATTTACAATCCATTCTAACTTGTCCACAATGTTTATGGAAAAGTTAGACAATTACACTGTACATTATGTGTAGACAATTACACTGTACATTTTGTGTAGACAATTACACTGTACATTATGTGTAGACAATTACACTGTACATTATGTGTAGACAATTACACTGTACATTATGTGTAGACAATTGCACTGTACATTATGTGTAGACAATTACACTGTACATTATGTGTAGAGGTTTCAGGTGAAAGATATTATGTAATTCTATTTTTGACCTGTTAAAATGATGTACCAGATGGAATATATTAATTTAAGAAAAGCAATTACCTGTACTAAAGTGCTGGGTTTGCAATAGAGTGCAGCAGGAAACAATTTCTGGAATTTGGAACATTTTTCTTTTACATAATTCATCAAAGATAATAGATGCTACAAATTTGCAACCTGAAGTAGGAAACTAATCTAGCAGATCTAAAAAAATAATCTGTTTGTAATTAAAGGTACAGAAAGTGTTAAGTAGACAATACATCAAATAAATAATATTTGTTTATGTGCTGAAAGATTTGCGGTATAGTGTGGAAATAAAGAGTCTTGTCAAACGGCACAGAACCCATAGCACCTTCCCTACCGTTTATCTTTTTTTTGGGGGTGGGGGTGGGGGGAACTTCAGGTAGTGGCTGTACTGATAAAGATCTATTTCATTTTTGTAGTAAATACGTGAGGTAAACTGTTGTTCTTAAGAGCACACCCTCCTCCTTTATTACATACTGCACAAAATATAAACAGTGTGCAAAACCAGAAGAAATCTGCTAATAAAACACATATTTTAAAGAATACTTCAATGTCAAATAAATCCTTTAAGAAGGAAATTAAGTCAGTTACCTTATATATTTTAACCAAAAACTTTTTTTCAAAATGTGTGTGGGGAGGGGGAGGGGCAGTTATAAAAGTATTTGTGCTTATTTGGGCAAATATGATAATTTATATTGAAACACAGAGCTTTTTATTAAGTCACTATGTAAATTGGTGGTGTTTGGAATTTAATTAGAACTAGAATTATTTCTTTGTTCCCTAATGTTATTATTGCTTAATAATTATTGTTGTTTATATGTATATTGCTGACATGTTATCATGTAATAATGTGTATAAAGTAATCAGTCCACTTTACAAAATCTAAGTTGTCAACTTGCTCTTTTTTTTTTTTTATCTTATCTAGTTTTTTCTTTAGAAAAAAACCCAGATCTGCCCACATTGTTAGCTGTGATTTGTTTTATTTTTCTTATAAATTTTACTTGTTTGATTACAACTTGAGAAGACAGTATCATGTTAATTTTCATTTTGAAATTATACATATTTTTATGACATCGTGACTATCGACAAGGGCCCCTTTCCAGAAAAATGTGAGCTTAAAGTAAGAACAGCCCTTACCTTCCCCACTATGTAAGACATTTCTGGCTGGAACACTGGAGGTCATTTAGACCCGTTGGTCAACAATCACCCGAGTCAAATGTACCCTTCTAGTGCCTACACTGTACATAGGTGACTTTTAAACACAAGGCAGATATATAATGTACATTTCACTGTACTTTTTCACCTTTTTGGACTTGTTATGTACATTTTTTGTCACAAAAAAACTTTGTTAGCATGTAGATGAATTGAGTATGTTTTAAGGCCAGTACAGCATTTTTTCAGTATTTTACACAATTTTTAACTATTGGGACTTGGATTTTATTTGGACAACAACCTTGTCAGAATGATAAAGCAAAAGCCACTTAGGCACATGAGATTTTACTTGCATATTTGCATTCATAAGTTGATCAACTAAGTAGAATTTCAGGTCATTACAGCAATATTTAAATTTTTTACACACTTCTGAACTTTTTGGAGTTGAACTATTTTTAGCTCTACTGTTCATAGACCAGAAAAGCTTATGGGAGGGTCTATTGTCCATCATCCATCTGCTGTTGTCCGTTATCTGATGTTCGTCTGTCTGTTAGCACAAGTTTGTTATCACTACTCCTCCTAAACTACTAGGAGGATCGCCATGAAACTTTACATACACATTCATCCCATGGACTAGTATGTCCTAGATGAAAATGATGCTGCTTGCACAGCCAATATGGCCACCACAACAGCCATCTTGAAAATCTTGTTATCGCTACTCCTTCTGAATGGATTGTATATCAACATGGGATTTTCACTAAAAGACTTCTTAAGATGTCTGCTTGGTCCTAAATGAAAATGGTGTTGATCTGATGTCCAATATGACCATGATGGGAGCCATCTTGACAATCTTGTTATCACTACTACTCCTGAATGGATGGTCATATCAGCATGGGGTTTTCACATAAAGACTTCTTATGATGTCTACTTGGTCCTAAATAAAAATGGTGCCGATCTGACATCCAATATGGCCACCATCTTGAAAATCTTATCACAACTCCTCCTGAACAATAAGTTATATTGACATGGGGTTTCCACTAAAAGACTTCATATGACGTCCAGTTGGTTTTAAATGACATTCAGTATGGCCACCATTATTGCCCATCTTCAAAATATTGTTGCTGCTACTCCTTCTGAATGGATTGTTCTATCAACATGAAGTTTTCACTAAAAGGCTTTTTACGATGTCTAGTTGGTCCTAGATGATAATGGTGCAGATCTGACATCCAATATGGCTTCCACAGCCATCTTGAAAATCTTGTTATTGCTACTCCTACTGAACATAAAGTCATATTGATGTGGGGTTTTCACCAAAAGACTTCTTATGATGTCTGCATGGTCCTAAATGAAAATGGTGCTGATCTGGGGTCTAATATGACTGCCACAGTGACCAGCTTGAAAATCTTGTCACTACTCCTGAATGAATGGTATGTCATCATGGATTTTTCACCTAAAAGACTTCCTATAATATTTTGTTGATCTTTAATTAAAATGGTGCTGATCTGACATTCAATATATGGTCATCTTGAAAATCTTGTTTAGCTACTCCTCTTAAAGGGAAAGTCATTTTGACTTGTTGTTTTCATCAGAAGAGTTCTTATGGTGTCTACTTGGTCCTAAATGAAAATGACTGTTACCCTCAATATGGCCACCATGCTGGCTACTTTGAAAATATTGTTATCTCTGCTCCCAAATGGATGGCTATATCAACATGTAGACTTCTTCTAATACCTACTTGGTCCTAAATGAAAATGGTGCCAGTTGTACATCCAACATGGCTGCCATGATGGCTGTTCTGAAAATCTTGTTGTCACTACTCTCCCTGAATGGATGATCATTTTGACATGGAATTTTGACCAAAAGACTTCTAATGATGTCTACTTTGTCCTAAATGAAACTGGTGCCAATCTGACATCCAATATGTCCACCACAGCAGCTAATTTGAAAATCTTGTTATTGCTAAAGAATATCAGAGATGGTTTCAACATTTAGCAGTTAAAAGGGAGAAATGGTATTATCTTGAATTCCTGGAAATTTCAGCCAGTAGAGCATTAGTCCCTTCAAGGGACTTTTGTTATGAAAACTACAACTTTTTATGAAGACCTTGTTTGCACAATAGACAGTTGGATGAAAACTATATATTTGTTCTGTTGTTAGCACAGTAGAACAAAATTAACTTCTATTGACAAATGAAATTTGGTATACCTGTTTATATATAGATATACTGACTAGATTTTCATGCTACTGTGTTATAATTTTCCAATTTTTTTTTATTTGTTTCACTTTTTGGACATAAACTATTTGCTCTGCAGTGTGGATGTTTCGTATACATGCTTACAAACACTGATCTGTTTATTTTTGGGGTTTTTTTTTTTTTTTGCTTTATAAAAATAATGTGCAGTTAACACAAAGCTGTAGTTGATTGGTCAATTAATTTGTCAAATAAAGGTGCATGTAAAAGTACATGCACATGTGTCTGTTATGATGTTGTCTATTGCCTCAGGTAATATCAAATCAATAATATGGATAGATAACTTTGAATACACAATCTGTTACCAGTCATTAACTTACAACCCACACAAATCAATTGAATATCCATTAATAGGCAGACTTAATGCTATTAGAATACAGCATTCCCTTACTATAATGCAGTCCATGCAAGCCATGGAGTATTCTGCCTTATAGTGAGACTGCCTTATAATGAAGTCCATTATACTTAACAGTACTCGATCCCTAAGTATACTGCCTTACAGTGAGACTGCCTTAGAACGAAGTCCATTTTACATAACAGCATTCCCTCATTGTAATGCAAGCCATGGAGTATTCTTTCTTATAATGAAGTCCTTTACATACAGTACTCCCTCAATATAATGCAGTACATTGAGGTAATCTTATAATGAAGTACATGATTCATATAATTTTACTACTGAACAATGAAACTGGATCTGTGACCATACCCACTTTATAACAGAAACTATGTTATTATGAAGTGTGTTATAGTGAGTGAGTGCTAAGTTGTCCTGAGAGATTGAAATCAAAATGAAATTGATATATTTTCTGTAATTTAGACACTCGCTATTATTTTGTACACAAACTAATCCATATCAATCATAACTATATTTTGTTCTTTTTCAAAGAAAACCTCTAATTAATTAAACTTTTGAAAATTTCTGTACTTAAGAATGCAGTGAAAATAATTATCAGTATATTTTTATACCTTGAATTACTTGTGCATCTGAAACAATAATTAACCTTAAGTCTAAAAAAAAAAATCATAGAAAAACATGATTATTTTATCCATTTACTTAACAGTTATCATCTAGTCACCTTGAAATGGTGACTTGCATGAAAATATATGACAAGTCAACTTTTGAGATTGAAAACACTTTTTATCCATTTAATTGTTTGCCAAGCAGTATGTATCGGTCTCCCGTAATTATAACGTGAACAACAGATCATAAACACCGCTTGTTGGTGCTACATTTTTGGTACATCGATCATGCTTTGATCAAAATCCTCCTGTTAATGATTAAAGATGAGTGCCTTTTATTTCCAAAAACACCTGTCAAAGAAATCTCATGAGTTATATTATTAATAATTAACACCTACTCACCTTATAATCAGCGACATGCATTAAAACAATCTTTGACAGCCAATTGTTTAGAGTCGGCAAGCTCACAAACTGCCGCAGGCGAGGTTATGACCTGGAAGTTGTCGAATCCCACATATATACAAATATTACGACTAAAATTTAACTGATAAGTTAAAATGTAAATACTTATTCCTTGTTTGCCAAAACTTGCTTTAAATAGTAAATATTCACATTATTACATCTGTGTGAGAAAATGCGAGACTGGCCTTGACATTGACGACAAGATGGAAATGACATATGATTGATAAAAGAAACTAGCCAGTTATGTATTTGAAGAATGCAGTAAATATGAACACTAAATAAAGGTGCTGATATATGTACTGTGGCGAGATTGCAGGGTATAAAACCTGCTGAACATAAGCAATATGAACAGAACACAGCCCCTTTCTCCTTCTTTATCAATTTATTTGACTTGCCTGTGGGCAAGTACCTTGGAAATTTGAGCTCGTCCAAGCCAAATTTTCGCTTTTCCCAGGAGTCAGGCAAGTGGATTGTAAATCCCTGGAATGGAACTCTTTTTTTTCAGGCTGTAGTAAAATAGGAGAAATCAATATTATATATATAGGTTGGTTGATAGTTTACACAGGGTTATGTTATTATAATTCAACAAAAGCCTGCTTTGTGAGATGGTTAACTGTTCAGTTATGTAAGCTAAGTGAGTAATATCAGGCCCACTTGGGTGTCTTGTTTCATTTATTGATTGTCCATTTCTCACCATACAGCAATTTTTGGTCCACAGAAAGAATTGATGACAGTAAGAGAAATGTTTGCACATCTGTTAAAATTCCATGCAATCTCGGAGTATTAAAGATTTTACATCACAAAATATATTATGAGGTGAGATCATGGCAAGACACAAGTTTGTTGCTTCCACAAAAAATATAATTAAAAAATATTTTACAAAAATGTACACTCATGTCAAGAAAAAAGGGAGATCGGGTTGGGGTGTGGAGGGGAGGGGAAGGAGGAAGAGCAGAGGAGGACATACCATTGGACAGATGAGATAGAGTATAAATAAATTGGAATTATTTCCATTATGTTGTTCACGATACATGCATTTATTCATGATGTAAACAAACTAGGATGAAGTACAGCTTGGCACATGAAACTGTACAAAGCCCATGCATAGCTAACCTGAGGGTTTGCATAGTAAGTGGTATAGACACATCCTCTCACTGTCCTAGTGCCACTTTCAGGCAATTTGTTCTTGACATAAACCTGTTCTTCCTCAAAATCCATAACAGACCCAACCAAAAAACAAAACAATCGTCTAAACACAGTGCCTGTTTACAATCAGGGTAAAGCAAACTATTTCAAAGCCTCCACATCACTGAGTGTTGTCAATGCTGTTTTAGTCCGCAGTAAAAGGGTTTACAGAAAAATAAAGAAAGAAATAAAACAAGCAAGTCGAACTGTACAATCCAGCTTGATCTTGTTGCTCAGACAATCATTTTAAATACCAGTAGTGATAAGGGAGCCATGGTAGTGCAGTTGGCTGAGCATCAGATTTGTAAAACAGGGGTCATAGGTTCAATACCTATCCATGCCAGCCTAGACTATTAAACTGTCCAAGTTCGTCCTTGGGAAAGGCAGTTAGCTCCCATTTCCTTGGCATGATCTAGCCAATATTGTGTTAAAAGTGCCATTAAAAAGCAACCAATGAACCAATAATTATAAGCTATCAAGAAAATGTTCATTATATAAATTTAAAATTGGTTTTGGCAGCAATATGCAGCCTTAGGACTTTT
Source organism: Margaritifera margaritifera (assembly GCA_029931535.1). NCBI lineage: Eukaryota > Metazoa > Mollusca > Bivalvia > Unionida > Margaritiferidae > Margaritifera > Margaritifera margaritifera. Next base: position 1,373,068 of record JAQPZY010001559.1, read on the forward strand.
CTTTTACTTGTAGATGTATACATGTATTACTGACCTAGAATCATACATGTACACATTTTACATATGCTTGCTGTCATGTTTTCATTGATGGATTTACATGACACAAAGCAAATTAACCATGAAGAAAACTAGAGAACCAAGAATTTAGAACTAATTCTTCAGATGGTGAATCAATTATTAGCAGGTATTCAGTGTAAATGAGTCATTCAAGTGGAAAGCTTACGGTTTACGCAAGCTTGTAGTATCTGATGCAAGTGCTGTAAACAGTTAACTACAATCCTGATCCAGATCTCAAGGAATAAACTGAAAACAGTCTCAGCTGTTTATTGCATCAGAAAAAGAAACTTGTGATAAGTTTAAATTCTGCTTTGAAGCAATAATTGGGGAAACCATGATAGTAAAATTACAGTTCTGTTGGTGTCTGTCAATGTCCATGAAAAAAATAGGAAATGAATGGTTGAAAATTATCCTCAAGTAGTGTAAGTTATCTGCCTGAGCGATAGGGTCAATGGATTTTTTTTCTGGGTGATACTGCACTACTTTTAAAATACATTAGCATTTCTGGAGTAAAGATAACAAAACAGCAGGGTTTATATAGAATCTGTGGTGTTTTTCATCTCTTGGAAATATCTCCTGGTATAGCACTTTAAATTCAGCTGCTTTTCAGCTTGTAGTAAAATCAGGCTATAATGATGCCAGGTAATCTTCTATAAATATTGCAAATTTGTTTTTAACTTAAGAAGTTTCATCAAGTTAACATGGGGGTTTTAAAGTTTATTAAAAATTTGAACTCTTGGGTTATAGAGGGGGAAACAAAATAACGAACAGAGTTGGTACATTAAGCAAGTGCTCAGAGGACAAAAGAGTATGGTATAGTTAAAATAAATAGGAGTACAGGAAAACCAGTTTTGAAAGATCACCTCGTCTGCCAAAAGATCATGGTCTCTAAAGACAAGTGGTCTCTCATGTACAGTCGTAACAGTATATAATAAATCAATCTTTTTTTTTGGGGGGGGGGGGGTAACAAGTTGTATTTTGTTTTAATTTTAATTTGGTAATTTCTTTAACCTACATAATGCTGTTTTGTCATTTCCAGGGGGAAAAAAATGTGTAGTCAATCTGAGAGAATCTGCTTCGTGGTTTTTGAGATGTTGCTCTGTGAAAAAATCTCAGCATTTCTGGAAGTGATATAACACAATAGCAGGGGGTGGAAAATGCAGTGCAGTGCTTTTCATCACTTGAAAATATCTCATTGGTGTATCACTCGAAAATTGGCTGCTTCCTAGTTCATAGTAAAATCAGGCTAGAATGATGCCAGTTTGTAGTAACCATGCTTATTCAGAGGAATTCTTTGCAAATACTTATCCATTGCGGCTTCTTCCACTTCTTAAATTCTAAAATGGGCTAGGGATTGCATTTAGGTCATTTTCTCCGACACTGTTTCTCACAGAGTTACATATGTTGGTGTTTAGATGTGTCATGTGGAATAATTCACCTTTTAGCGACAATTAGGTCACTGTGACCTATATCTGGGTCTAATGACTTGGGTTTACCTATGCAATGAGCTCATTTTTCAGGTATAATTACCAGTGGACTCTATAACTTTGTATCTAATTGTGTCTTGAGGAATACTTCAGCCATTAGTGAAAACTTTGGCACTATGACTTATATTTCCAGGTTCAGTGATTTGTTCCTACCTTGCATTGAGATCAGTTTCTCTTGGTTATGGTTTGCATTTGGGTCATTTTCTTGGACACTATTACTGGTCTAATCACATAAGTTGGTATTTAGATATGTCAATCCATGGTAAAATAAACCCCCAAAAATCTACAAAGATTGGTACCCCATGAATAAAAATGAATTTACTATATTCATAAACTGCAATTTAGCTATACCACCATTTGCAGTTTTCTTGTTGGATGATGATTTCACACTGTAATTTTTTTGTGTGTGCCTTTTTTCTTTGATATGACTTTTGAGCACATATTTTCATACCTTGATACAGTTTGTTATGAAAGCTGTACATTTATCCATTGCAAATTATTGATCTTTTGTTTCTCCAATTTTGAGATCTTTTGGCACTTATCTTAAGAGTCTCAATTTATGCTTGATAGTTCTTGTAAATTCTATATTAGGAAGAATCAGCTATGTATTTTTCATAGAAATTCTCTCAACAATCATCACAATATTTAACCTCTACATCATATACTGCTTTTCTTATTAATGTACATGTACCATTTAAGTGATCACTTTTTTTTAATTGTTTGATTGTGTGTGGGTTTTGCAGATCTATTCACCACCAACACCCCTTTGTCATTTTTTAGCTCCTGTTTTGGATTAATTTTTGCAGGCCTTAATGTGGGTCCCCATGTTACTCTGACATTTGCTATGCTTCATTTGTTATATCTTGAATTACTAATCCATACATGCCATAACACGTGTCACGCAAAAAACATGATTTTGGACTCCCAAACCCCCCAAAATTGTTCCCACCAAAAAACAAATAAAAAAATCTGTATATTTCTTGACCACCATGATATATGCCCGTATTCTGTTGTATGTATAAACAGTAAACAGTCCTGCTCAGAGCTCTTGTAAAACTATCCTCTGGGCAGTTTATACAGCTATTTTAGAGGCAGTTAAAAGGTAAAGCACTCAGAGATAAACAGCCACCTTTCAGAGGTTTACTTCATTGGCTCACAAAAGCTAGGGAGATGTGTCATGTCAATCCTTTGAGCGCTGCTGAGGGAGAGTCCATCAGGCTAATTAGCATAGGTAAAGTACACTAAGTGGAACAACCCAGTTTGTCAAAGTTAAGTACATCAAAGAGATACATCTTGAAGAACAAATGTTACTACACATCACCCACTGCATTGAATGAGAATGTTGAAGCCATCTTTATAAAAGTTTGTGATCAGCGGCAACGTTTCTTTGAAGTCAGATTTTTACTCCATATATAAAATGCAAAAGATGATTATTTCGGTAGTACCGACATACATGGCCGAATGGCCACACACGTCGCTAATCCCCAAATCGGTCAATCAATTTCAGTAGTTGGAATAGTGATAATCAGCCTCAAGTGGCCATTGCATGTTTGACACTCTGTCACAGCAATGCTGATGCAGAAAGATCATTTTCTATGCTTAGAAAAATTCAACAAGCTCTTCGGGGAAGGTTGAACAACAGCACCATTCAGTCTCTAATGGGTGCAAAGATGAACACATATGGCACTTGCATTTCCTTAAAACCAACTACTGAACTATTGAAAGCAGCAAAGACTGCATGTAATTAAAACTACATTCCACTGTCCAATGGATTTTAAAGTCAGTAACTTGGTGTATTTTTGTATTTAATTAATGTCTGTGAGGTTGTGACCATGTGTACATATGTGTGTGGTGATGGTATTTGACAATGCTAAGTCTACCATTTTTTTGTTTGTCAATATATTAAATGCTTCAGATAAAACAGATGGTATTTTCTTTTATTCAGATTTGAATTTCCAGTAATTTGCTATAGGCTGATTTGAAAAGATGGCTTATTCTCATTTGGATGATGTTGCTTTTGGGGGGTCATGCGCACTGATCCACCTTGGAACCTCAAAACACACTTTTTGAGTCTCAAAAAAACCCAACACTGTCTGAGAACATGGGAAGTATGCTAATCTATAAACTTGATTAAGTACTTTATAGCTAAATCAATCAGATCAAGAAAAAAAAAATGAAATGAGAGTCTCTCCTGAGAGGTACCGTAAATACTCGCATATAATTTGAGTCCAAATGCAAACAACATAGACCCTGATCTGCCGTTGCATAATGCACCAGCGGATCAGGGTCTATGTTGTTTGTTGTACTGATTAGTCCTTACAAACTGCATAGACCCAGATCTGCCAGAGCATTATGCGATGGCAGATTTGGGTCTATGCAGTTTGCAGTTGGTATCGGCTTATACGCAAGTATGTCAGTAAGTGTGATGGATTTTTCTTCAGGTGTTGCAATATGAAAAATGTGAGATTTTTCTGGAAATGAAATCACATTGGCGGTTTAGTATCCTGGTGTATTTTATCTGCGAGAAGATCTCAATGTACAGCACTTGCAAATCAGTTCCTAGCCAACTCATAGTAGAATCAGTCGGGAACATTGACAGGTTGTTTGTAACCTGAAATAAATTCCTGTTTTACCATTAATTGCTGAAATTTTCGCCATAAAATCCAGTTTTCTTCCTAAGATGAACTAAAATTCCATAGCATAGCTGCATTATCCCCATGGTTTTTGCCATTATGCACAGTCTGGGACTAACATACACAGGCATAGGAAACTTATTATCCACGCCACAATTCATCCATTCCCTTTTGATATGCAAATGAGGGCAATAAGTACCTGACACCAAATGAAAAGCAGGGATTTTAGGGCTTTCAGGGACAAGTGAGGCTTGTTAATATATTTTGCAAACACTGATTCACTATTTAATCATGTACAGGGAAGAAGAAAAAACACCAATTTCTTTACAAAAAAATGTCAGAATACATCAGTGTAAGTTATTTACTGTATATATGCACTTTAAGTCAGGTCCAACTGCAAACTGCATAGATCCAGATTTGCCATCGCATAATGCACAGGCAGATCTGGGTCTGTTCAATTAGGAGTAATCAGTAGAGCAAACAACATAGACCCTTATCTGCCAGTGCAGTGTGTGTCTGCAGATCAGGGTCTAGGTTGTTTGCAGTTGGACCTGATTTATAAGCAAGTATATACAGTAAACCTTGTGAGCAACATATTAAGAAAATGATTAGTGAAAATATCATATATGACTACTCACGTATACATTGTGTCCAACTACAAACAACATTGATCTTGAACTGCAAGTGTATTATGTGCTGGCAGATTAAGGTCTATCTTGTTTGCAGTTGGACCTGATGTATAACGAGTATATACAGCAAACCTTTTGAGCAACATATTAAGAAAATGATTAGTGAAAATCCCATATATACCCATGTATATGTTGGGTCTAACTGCAAACAACATAGACCCTGATCTGCTGTTGAATAATATGCCAGCAGATCAGGGTCTATGTTGTTCTAGTGAGTAGTCCTAACAAACTGCAGATCTGGGTCTGTGCAGTTTGCAGTTGGATCCTTTTGAAATTTTACAACAATGTGCACTTGATCAATACTATGATGTTTTATAAACCACTTTACTACTTTGTGTGGAAGATACAATAATGAAACTTACTTTCTTAGACTCTACACACTCTAAACAAATGCACTGCTATGGTTTTTTTTGCACAGAGAATAAGGTCTATTGTTCCATTTTAGATGTTCTAATCTGAAATAAAATTTCACCCGTGGATAGAACTAAGACATCTTTTCACTGATGATACCTAGGTTTCTATCAATCATAAATTAGACAAAAATATATATCAGAATAAAGAGGGAAATTGTTTCTTTCATTTTGGTATAAATTTAAGTCAAATTTACAATTTTAATTTAGAATTGAAATGATAGAAAGGATAAATCTCTTTCATCAGAACACAATTATAGCTAACTACAGCCACTAACCTAGCACATATAGATTTTATAGTCCATGGACACTAGTTTTTGTTATAGCTAGCTACAGGCTCCAACCTCAGTAAGCACAGATGGAATTTTATAGCCCATGGAAACTGTTCTGGCTAACTACAGCCTCTAACCTCAGTAAGTAAAGATGAAATTTTATAGCCTGTGGAACTATTATGCCTAAATACAGCCTCTAATCCCAGTAAGCAGAGATGTGATTTTATAGCCTGTGGAAACTATTATACCTAACTACAGCCTCCAAACTCAGTAAGCACAGATGAGATTGTATAGCCTGCAAAAACTGTTATAGTTAACTACAGCCTTTAACCTCAGTAAGCACAGATGGCATTTTATAACCTGTGGAAACTTATAGCTAACTACAGCCTTTAACCTCAGTAAGTAAAGATGAAATTTTATAGCCTGTGGAAACTGTTTTGGCTAACTACAGCCTCTAACCTCAGTAAGTAAAGATGAAATTTTATAGCCTGTGGAAGCTGTTATAGCTAACTACAGCCTCTAACCTCAGTAAGCACAGATGGGATTTTATAACCTGTGTAAACTGTTATAGCTAACTTCAGCCTCTAACCTCAGTTAGCACAGATAGGATTTTATAGCCTGCAGACACTGTTACTCTCAATGTACCGTTGATCTCGTGTGTTAAACATACCACTGGCTATCTTATTTGCATATCAATTGGGAATGGGTACATAATATGGCTTTCCTTTGTTATAACATGCTTCATTATAACACGATTCTGGATATAGTGTGTTACCACTTTCAACCCCTTTACCAAAATTTAAAAAATAATTTTAAAAAAAATAATTTCTATTATTAGCAGAATAATTTTTTACCATAAAACCATTGTACATTAACTAGTCTATCGAATTGATGACATTATGAGTTGAAAGAAAACAACAGCTTTGTAGTATATCTTTATTTCCTTTATAAAACAGTAACATTTTACAAAATTAAGCATGGAAACGCCATAAGAAAATAGTTTTAATTTACATAAACTTAAATCATCACTACATGTTTATGTATTGATTGAATTTTTTTTATCATTCTTGCTATACTGTGGTTTGGTGTATAATGTGGTCTGCAGTTTTTTACTAGCATTTTATTGTGTCCCCTGGACACATGTAGATATACCCACTGAACTTTTGATCATTCACACTATACCGTGGTTTGGTATATAATGCAGTCGGCAGTTATGGACCCCAACTATTGCATTCTAAAGAGGAAAAGCTGTATATAGAAGTTCAGTGGAGTTTCCAATCCCCAAAGTATTTTTGTCCCAGCAAAAATTTCCCCCATATCCCAGGCTCAGTTTCCAATCTCTAAAGTATGTTAGTCCCAGGTTTAGATCCACCCCCAGCAAAAATTTCCCCCATCTCTCCAGGCTCTGCCCCATGGAAGGGATACAAATTCTGAAGTGTTGTGCACATATTCTAAAAATCAGCATCACAAATCATATCCCAAAGTTTCACATATTCTACAAATCAGCACCACAAATCATATCCCAAGGTTTCACATATTCTACAAATCAGCATCACAAATCATATCCCAGGGTTTCACATATTCTACAAATCAGCACCACAAATCATATCCCAAATTTTCACATATTCTACAAATCAGCACCACAAATCATAAGGTTTTGTATTTCCATCTAAAACAGTGTAGGTGTTTTGTGGCTTTATGCATTCAAAAACATGAATGGGCAAGCAGTATCACATGACTACCACAATTTCTTCCAAAACAGCATGGATGATAACATTATTAGTTGCTTTTTAATGGCACTTTCAGGATTTTATTTGGATGTATAATGCTAAGAAAATGGTAAGTAAGTGCCGTTTCCAAGGACATGCCAAGAAAGCTGATTGATGTTATTCACTTGAACAAAAACACGGTGTCAGTATTGAACTTGTCAGGTTTTTGATTTGTGCTCATATATGTGAAAATATTGTCATAAACATTCAAGTGACCGCCGATTGCGTCGGCAGAGTTTTATTCTTGTTTATTCTTTATTTTGGGTATTTGTAGAGGTTAAACCACGAAATTAAACACTCAGCAATATGAAAACTTTGACAGGCAAAACCACGAATTTAAGTACCCACGAAAATATCTTTTTTTACAAAACCACGAAAATTGAGCCCCACGAAAATAAATGATACTACAATATTATGGCTCCCAGCAAGGATAATAAAAGGACACAGTTTTTTGTTGCTTTTCTTTCCTTTTTTAAGTGCAGATTAAAGGAATCATCTCTGCTAAAATGAAGTTCTTAATTAACCACATTAATTCATCCATACTGTAGATTTAACTTTATTTATTTAAATTATTGTCACTGAAATCCCATTGTCAGTAGATATACATGTGCTTGTTATAGGACCAACAGTGCAGTAAACCATGGCATAATCTCAATTCTATCTGTTTCAGACCTAACATAAATTAGACCATATGTTTATTCTTCAAGACATGAAAGTGACTTGAGTTGTATCTTACATGTCACTTTTTCAGGGGGTTTAAGGTTATTTTAGGTAGTTACTTGTCAATGAAGTCATGATTGTTTAGACTGAGACCTTTCTAGCTTTTGAGAGCCTAGATTCGTTCACAGGAACTGGTGCCAAGCAGCTTCAACATTGGAAAACTATTTGCTTTTGACATGCAGATGTCATTAGCAATAATTCTAATAAAGAAATAAAACATAAGAACAAACATTTCTAAAATGTCAGTCAAGCTCTTTGTCATATCTGGTTTTAATCCATGACTTGGGGCCCCGGATGTCCAAGTGGTCTAAGGCACTCACCTTCACAAATCACCGACTCATCTCACCTCAGTCCACATGAGTTCAAGTCTTGGCTTAACCAACGTGTGTATGTGAGAAAGCTTGCCAGTTACTTCCTGTGGATCAGTGGTTCTTCCCAGGGTCTTTCCTGTGGGTCAGTGGTTCTTCCCAGGGTCTTTTGAGTTTGTCCACCACCAAATATACTGGTTACCATGTATAGCCTATCATGTGCTGAAAAATGGCATTAAACTACACAAAACCATTAATCCATACCTTACCATATGAACTCACTTATAAGTCAGATCCAACTGCAAACTGCATAGTTCCAGTTCTGCTGATACATAATGCACTGTCAGATCTGGGTCTATGCAGTTTGTTAGGAGTAATCAGTAGAACAAACAACATACACTTTGATCTGCTGGGGCATTGTGTGACAGCAGATCTGTGTCTATGTTGTTTGCAGTTGGACCCTACTTATTAGAGAGTACATACAGTATGTATCCGATAGTCAAAACATTCACTTCATTCAGCCCCTATTCCTGGTCACAGATTGTTAAATCCTAAACTTGACTTTTTGCAGAGTGTTCATGAAATAAAGCTTTAAAAATGAAGGGGGTAAATGTTGTCATGTTTGAGTTCAGGTTTCTGCTGACCTTTACCACACTGTATTAGATATTTGGACAGTTATGCAAGGTCAGTTGAGATTTAGAAGACTAATGACATTCTTGCTGTGAAACCTTCAAAAGCAAAACGGTATTTCATAGGGATATATATTGCATTCAGCACTAGAGTTGAAACATTAATCTGGATGATCCAATACTATGTAAATCACATTTACATTGACATACACAAAGCAAAACATTTAAAAATTATGAAAAATTCTTCCTGGTATAAATTTGTTTCTCAAAATGATGAGTCCAGGCCAGTTTCTCAAAATGACAAGTCCAGGCCTGTTTCTCAAAATGAAGAGTCCAGGCCTGTTTCTCAAAATGAAGAGTCCAGGCCTGTTCCCAATTGTACTAAAAGAATTCCATCTGATATCTTGAGCCTTGAGAAACACTTGTCTCAAAATGTGGTTCTGCCATTTGACATCCTAACCCTTGAGAAACACTTGTCTCAGGATATGGTTCCACCATCTGACATCTTAACCCTTGAGAAATACTTGTCTCAGGACGGGTTATACCATCTGATATCTTAACTCATGAGAAACACTTTTCTCAGGATGTGGTTCTGCCATCTGATATCTTAACTCCTTGGAAACACTTGTCTCAGGATGTGGTTCTGCCATCTGATATCTTAACCCTCAAGAAACACTTATCTCAGCATGTGGTACCACCATCTGATATCTAGACCCTCGAGAAACACTTGTCTCAGGATGTGGTTCCAAGTTGGATTTAATTCCTTAAGCAATAAACCCACCCCACCCCACCCCCACTCCCTCACGAAATGATACATGGCTTTGTTGGCCATATGAGAGAGATTGAGATTGAAGCCACTTGTAATGGGGATATATATATATATCGATATATATATATATATATATATATATATATATATATATCGATATATATATATATATATATATAAATATTATGTATGCAATACCTGTATATGCTATAATAATTGCACAGTCTTCTTTTTGGTCAAAACTCTACAAAACCCTTGCACAGGGATCTCCCTGGGATTGGCCAGAATCAATTATGAAGAAAATTATAACCGGTACAGTTAAACTGAATTCACTATTTAATGGGACCCCTATATGGCCAATTGAAATGTAGCAATGTAAGAGATACTCAGCATGTCAAATTGTCTTAGTGGCCCTTACAATTTTTAAAATGGTCCATTGTTTTTCTTAATATTGCATTGCTTTATATCAGAAAGGGGGCCATTGTTCCAAAACAAAAGAGGGCCAACTGGTTTATGTAAACTCGGGAGAAGCCTTTTTACAGAGTGCACATTTGTTAATCTTGGCATGCCTTGTGGGAGGGAACAAGCTACTAAACCTGCCCAGAAAATCCTGATTTCCTAGGAATTTAGAACTATGCATATCTGATGCTTTCGGATAGTAAAATGAATCCACACACATTTCTTGGCTGTATAGTAAAATGATACCTTTTTATGGATTGATGATCATGTCAGTCTGGAAATCCTTCTGATGGTCTTTTGTCAACACTGAGGTTAGGGACTGCATTAGCTCATATTCTCAGACACTGTTGCTGAAAGAGTCACATGAGTTAGTATTTAGATGTTTCATGTGGAGTACTATATCTTTCATTAAAAATTTGGTCACTGTGACCTATATGTCATAGTTCAGTGATTTCAGTTAACCTTTATGTTTAGCTTAGTTTCTCTTGGTTTCTTTTAGGACACTATTGCTTGTAGAGTACAACAAGTTTGTATTTAGATGTGTCATGTGCAGCATTACAACTTTCAATGAAACATTATGTCACTGTGACCTATATTTCATGGTCCAGTTATTTGGGTTTACCTTTGTGTTTTTTATCTCATTTTCACAGGTACATGAGGTAATTGTGCAATCAGGGATACCACAGCAGTCAATTAAAACTAGGTCACTATGAGCTATGTTTCTTGGTTGAGTGATTTTGTGCTAACCCTGGCAATACGCTCAGTTTGTCTTGGTTAGTATTTGTTTTTTTAGCTCTACTGGTCATAGACCAGAAGAGCTTATGGGATGGTCTACTCCTCTTAAACTACTTGGAGGATTGCCATGAAACTTTACACACATATTCATCCCATGGTCTATTATGACCTTGATGAAAATGGTACTGCTCAGACATTCAATATGGCCACCACAGTAGCCATATTGAAAATCTTGTTATTGCTACTCCTCCTGAATGGATGGTTATATCAAGATGGGGTTTTCAATAAAAGACTTCTTATGATGTCTAGTTGGTCCTAAATGAAAATGGTGCAGATCTGACATCCAATATACCTGACATGGCAGCCATCTTGAAAATATTGTTATTGCTACTCCTCCTGAATGGATGCTCATATCAACATTGGGTTTTCACTAGAAGACTTTTTATTATGTCTAGTTGAACCTAAATGAAAATGGTGCCAATCAGACATCCAGTATGGCCACCACAGGAGCCATCTTAAAAATCTTGTTGCTATTCCTCCTGAATGGATGGTCATATCAACATGGGGTTTTCACTAAAAGACTTCTTATGATGTCTAGTTGGTACTGAATAAAAATGGTGCTGATCTGACATCCAATATGACCACCATGGCAGCCATCTTAAAAATCTTGTTATCGCTACTCCGTCTAAATGGAGGGTCATATCAACATGGGGTTTTCACTAAAAGACTTCTTATGATGTCTACTTTATTCACTGATTTTTACAAAGTACTTCTAAGCAATTGTTTATCTTGCCACCATCTTGCAGCATGAATGAAATGATGAAAACCATGTGTTTTCATCATTCAAAATGGTAGACATGGTTAAAAGGAAGAAATGGTCTTATCTTGATTTCCTGGAAATTCTTTTCACCCAGTAGAGCATCAGTCCTTTCTAGGGACTCTTGTTTTTTTTGTTGTTGCTGGTTTTAATGGCACCTTTAACACATTTGTTGGCTGTATCATACCAGGGAAATGGGAGCTGAGTGCCTTTGCCCAAGGACTCACCGAAGCAGCTGACCTGGGCTGGCCTGTGCGGGTATTGAACCTGTGACCCTTAGATTATGAGTTCAATATGCTTCCAACTGAGCTACCATGGCTCCTTTGTTATTGTTTGCATTTAGCTCAGTTTCTTGGACACTTTTGCTTGCAGAGTCAAGTCACTTGAGATAAGATTCGTCATGAGGAGTACTATATCCTTCAATCAAACCTAGTTCACTATAACATGTATTTCCCACAATAGTGACCTGCATTAACCTTTGTGTTTAACTTAGTTTCTCAGACACTGTTGCCTGCAGAGCCATGTAACTTTGTAGTAGAATTATGAAGAGTACTACACCCTTAAGTCAGAATTTGGTCACTGTGACCTATATTTCAGACAGCAGCACCTTCATTAACCTTTGTTTTTAGCTCAGTTTCACATATACTGTTTCCTGCAGTGCTATGTGATGCAGTATCTAGATGTATCATGAAAAGTACTTAAGTCTTGAACTCTTCAATAAAAGCTTTGTCACTGTGACCCATATTTCATGCCTCATTGATCTGGTTTAGCCTTTGTGTTTATCTCAGTTTTGTAGACTTTTTATGTAAAAAGTACTACACCATTTAGACAAAGCTTTGATGCAGAATGTGTGGGCCAATGTTAAACCTTGACTGGTTCAAATATTTTTTATTTGGATGCCTATTGGCAGAACAAATAAACATAACAATGGATGATTATGGAACAAGCATAATTTAATCATTTGCCTGTCCTGTGGCATTCAAAGTCAAATAAACATTTTAAGGAAGAAAGCCTCCATTTATATGTATTTTTAGACAGTTTACCATACACTGTACAAACAGCCAAGTTAAACAAATGTATTATACCTAACAAAATGGCACACTTCAAATCAAGGAAAACAAGCCCTCAGGTTTTGGAGTGTAGAAATTATCAGCATGCCTGAATACATGATTCTTTTCCAGTCATTTTTTAAAATTTATATTGAATAGCTTTGTGTGACAAAGAAAAAATGTTACTCTAAATCATGTTGTTTAAGTGTCATCTCATTTTTGCAAATTTTGTTGATGTGGAATATTTTGACCTGTAATTATGAAAATTATTGATCATAGCACCTAATTATAATGATGTACATTGGAGCCATTGAATATACCACCTCATTATAATATTGTCCATTGGAGCCACTGAGTATACCACCTCATTATAATGTTGTACATTGGAGCCATTGAGTACTCCACCTCATTATAATGCTGTACATTCGAGCCATTGAGTATTCCACCTTATTATAATGCTGTACATTGGAGCCATTGAATACCACCTTATTATAATACTGTCCATTGGAGCCATTGAGTATTCCACCTTATTATGATAGTGTACATTGGAGCCATTGAGTATTCCACCTTATTATAACACTGTACATTGGAGCCATTGAGTATTCCACCTTATTATAATACTGTCCATTGGAGCCATTGAGTATACCACCGTATTATAATGCTGTCCATTGGAGCCATAGAGTATTCCACCTTATTATAATACTGTACATTGGAGCCATTGAGTATACCACCATATTATAATGCTGTCCATTGGAGCCATAGAGTATTCCACCTCATTATAATACTGTCCATTGGAGCCATTGAGTATACCACCGTATTATAATGCTGTCCATTGGAGCCATAGAGTATTCCACCTTATTATAATACTGTACATTGGTGCCATTGAGTATACCACCATATTATAATGCTGTCCATTGGAGCCATAGAGTATTCCACCTCATTATAATACTGTCCATTGGAGCCATTGAGTATACCACCGTATTATAATGCTGTCCATTGGAGCCATAGAGTATTCCACCTTATTATAATACTGTACATTGGAGCCATTGAGTATACCACCATATTATAATGCTGTCCATTGGAGCCATAGAGTATTCCACCTCATTATAATACTGTCCATTGGAGCCATTGAGTATTCCACCTTATTATAATATTGTCCATTGGAGCCAATGAGTATTCCACCTTATTATAATACTGTCCATTGGAGCCATTGAATATAACACCTTATTATAATACTGTCCATTGGAGCCATTGAGTATTCCACCTTATTATAATACTGTACATTGGAGCTATTGAGTATTCCACCTCTTTATAATACTGTCCATTGGAGCTAGTGAGTATTCCACCTCTTTATAATACTGTACATTGGAGCCATTGAGTATTCCACCTCTTTATAATACTGTCCATTGGAGCCATTGAGTACTCCACCTTATTATAATGCTGTCCATTGGAGCCATTGAGTATTCCACCTTATTATAATGCTATCCATTGGAGCCATTGAATATACCACCGTATTATAATGCTGTCCATTGGAGCCATTGAGTATTCCACCTCATTATAATGCTATCCATCAGAGCCATTGAGTATACCACCTCATTATAATACTGTCCATTAGAGCCATTGAGTATTCCACCTCATTATAATACTGTCCATTGAAGCCACTGAGTATACAACCTCATTATAATGTTGTACATTGGAGCCATAGAGTATTCCACCTCATTATAATGCTATCCATCAGAGCCATTGAGTTTTCCAAATCATTATAATACTGTCCATTGGAGCCACTGAGTATACCAGCTCATTATAATGTTGTACATTGGAGCCATTGAGTATTCCACCTCATTATAATGCTGTAGATTGAAGCCATTGAGTATTCCACCTTATTATAATGCTGTACATTGGAGCCATTGAGTATTCCACCTCTTTATAATACTGTCCATTGGAGTCATTGAGTATACCACCTTATTATAATGCTGTCCATTGGAGCCATTGAGTATTCCACCTTATTATAATGCTGTCCATTGGAGCCATTGAGTATTCCACCTTATTATAATGCTGTCCATTGGAGCCATTGAGTATTCCACCTTATTATAATGCTATCCATTGAAGCCATTGTGTATTCCACCTCATTATAATACTATCCATTGAAGTCATTGAGTATTCCACCTTATTATAATGTTGTCCATGAGAGCCATTGAGTATTCCACCTCATTTTAATGCTGTACATTGGAGCCATAGTATACCATCTTATAATGAATTACACAATACATATAATGTTATTATCACTGAACAAAATTGAATGCATTACCATACTCGCCTTACAACAGGAAATATGTTATAATGAGTGAATGTTGTATCTTGTTATTTTTTATCTATATAGGAATGTGACCAGTTTTGTATGGCTACTTCAATATGTTAAGTAGTCTTGTAAACCACTCATCATATATATATATATATATATATATATATATATATATATATATATATATATATATATATATATATATATATATATATATATATATATATATATATATATATATTGGAAAGTATAAAGTTCTCATGAGCAAATTCTGTGAGTGATTTATGGAGGCCAGTAACTTGTAGAAATTTGGTTAAGCTCATGCAGCTCGAGTCTCTTTGGCTGATGTTAGACACCACTTGAGCAGTGTCAGGCACACTTGGAGCTCATGCAGCTGGAGTCTCTTTGGCTGATGTTAGATGCCACTTGAGCAGTGTCAGGCACACTTGGAGCTCATGCAACTGGAGTCTCTTTGGCTGATGTTAGACACCACTTGAGCAGTGTCAGGCACACTTGGAGCTCATGCAGCTGGAGTCTCTTTGGCTGATGTTAGACACCACCTGAGCAGTGTCAGGCACACTTGGAGCTCATGCAGCTGGAGTCTCTTTGGCTGATGTTAGATGCCACCTGAGCAGTTTTAGGCACGCATGGATTTATTGTTCACTTTAATCTCACTATTAGTATACAATATACAGTACTCCTCACTATTAGGTACCCAATATAAAATACCTCAATATAAATTGACCTCATCACTAAGGACATCCACTTTTATGGTGCCCATGAACATATTATACTGAGAAAGTACTGTATAAACTCTTCAGATTTAACAGCATTCTTTAACTATATAAATGGCAACTTTACAATATCTTGTACATAAATTAGCTTGCTCATTATCAAAAAACAAAATTTGAGTTTGAGTGTGCAGGGGTTGCAGTAGAAGTCGGTAGCTGGCAATTTTTCACCATTTATTTTTACAGATATCACTGCCTACAATTCCAGAATTAATATAAAGTTTACTTCAAAAGTTGTACAATTCATCATCATATCCCATCACAGACATTGTATCCAATTAGGATTAGTGTCTTCTTCTGTTTGATTCGGCATAATTGGAAGCACCTGCCTGACACAAGTTTTTATCTCCTTCAAAGCAAACCATAAATGTTCAGTCTCTTTGCCTTCACACTCAATCAGTCATGATCAGGTGATAATGTCCCAATAATAAATTCAGGAAGGCAAATGCTAAACTATAAGCTGAATAAATAATTAAGAAGTTGTTTGTAAAAAATTATTGCAGACTTATATAAATTATGCATTACAAAGGTGGGGAAGGTGAGCATAAAACAGACATATACAGTATTATAAATTACAGTAAATGTATATTCTGCCCAGGGCTTTGCCCACACCATAGTGCATAGGTAAACCATGCTGTGATGTTTGTCTCTTCTAAAGTTGATTATCTTTATAGTTATTTTTAGTTTGATTATTAATATAAAATCTCAGTTTTGGTTATTTTCCATTTTAATCTGTCACCTGGCAAATAGCATTTTCCCATACTTCTTTCTTCAGATTTTTTTTTCCAGATAAGTAGCTAAGAGATATTCATTCATTCAATTAAATCTGAATAGATTACAGTGGCTCATCATCAATATCAGTACCCTTAACCCTGATGATTCTGCATTATATATGTTTTTCCTTATTAATAGGATGGAACCAATAAAAACATGAGCAAACAAAAAAATTGATATGAATTAAATTATATATTTTAAAAAATTCAATGAAAAAATACATGTATTTTCAAACAAATTACATATTTCTCCATAAATTGAGAGATAGTCTGTCTTGATATGATACACCCACACCATGTCAGTTTCTGGAGGGCTTTGCCCCTCACTCCTCCCCCCATCCCCCATCACCACTAAGGGCCATGCCCCAGGACCCCTAGCAGGGAGACTGAATGGTCTAAGGTACTTGTCATCACAGGTCACTCACATCTCACCTGTGTCCATGTGGGTACAAGTCTCAGCTTGACCAGTGTGGGTATGTGATAAAGCTTGCCAGTAGCTTCCTGTATGTTGCTGGTTCTTCCTGGGCTCTTCCTCCACCAAATATGCTGGCTGCCATGTATGGCCTATAATATGCTGGCTGCCATGTATGGCCTATAATATGCTGGCTGCCATGTATGGCCTATAATATACTGGCTGCCATGTATGGCCTATAATATACTGGCTGCCATGTATGGCCTATAATATACATGTATGGCCTATAATATACTGGCTGCCATGTATGGCCTATAATATACTGGCTGCCATGTATGGCCTATAATATACATGTATGGCCTATAATATACTGGCTGCCATGTATGGCCTATAATATACTGGCTGCCATGTATGGCCTATAATATGCTGGCTGCCATGTATGGCCTATAATATACTGACTGCCATGTATGGCCTATAATGTGCTGGCTGCCATGTATGGCCTATAATATACTGGCTGCCATGTATGGCCTATAATATGCTGGCTGCCATGTATGGCCTATAATATACTGGCTGCCATGTATGGCCTCTAATATGCTGGATGCCATGTATGGCCTATAATACGCTGGCTGCCATGTATGGCCTATAATGGCATTAAACTGTCCAAAAACAAACTGCTTGCTTTTTCTTACTTATTAAAACCCCTTTGTATGCACTGAAGTTAAGTATTTTTGAGACCGCAGGGCCAATCCTCATTGAAACCCCTTAGTATGCACTGAAGTTAAGTATTTTTGAGACAACCAATCCTCATTACATCATTTTCATCACAGTGTGATTACTCCAAGTGCCACTCTTATCTGGATGCTTACTGCTGTTTTAGATCATAGCACAATCAGTATAACATTAACAATGTTTGCCATATAGTCAAACAAATTACCCGGTAATTCCTAACATTGTTTGCCATATAGTCAAACAAATTACCCGGTAATTCCTAACAATGTTTGCCATATAATCAAACAAATTACCCGGTAATTCCTAACATTGTTTGCCATATAGTCAAACAAATTACCCAGTAATTTCTAACATTGTTTGCCATATAGTCAAACAAATTACCCAGTAATTTCTAACATTGTTTGCCATATAATCAAACAAATTACCCAGTAATTTCTAACATTGTTTGCCATATAGTCAAACAAATTACCCAGTAATTTCTAACATTGTTTGCCATATAATAAAGCAAATTTATCAGAGACTGCAATAAATAGATTGTGATTTTTGACAATCATAGCTGATATACTTCTACCATACCTAGACTTTTTTCACACAGAGTATGGGCATGATTGTCATTTTCAACATCTCTTATCAGAAATTGTATAAAATGCAAGTTAAACTATATCAAGTTTTCATCAGCTTCATTTATATTAAAGAGTTTCTCCCCAATATTCTCCTGATTGTGGAAAAGGGATGGATCTTATTTTAGAAACATTGTACAAAATGTTTCAAGTTCTAATGCAAATTCAGATTTTTTTCACCATTTTTCATATTGTTTGAATCCTTTGATGATAAAAATTGCAGTCAGCATCTGACAGATGATGTTTATTACCGGTAGACTAAAAAGAGAGTCATGCTGGTTTTTGCAGAAAATTGGAGAATTTCCTGATATTTGAAGAATTTCTCATTACAGAATGATCTCATTATAATGCTGTCAGTGGAAGCCATAGAGTATACCACCTAGTGAGACTTATAATGAAGTACATAATACATATAATTTTACTACTACTTAATGATATGGGATCCATGACCATTCCTGCTTTATAACAGGTATCATGTTGTAATGAAGGATATTATAGTGAGGTAGTACTGGTCTTCTCAGAATTAGAAGGTATTTGAAAGTAAAAAATTTTGCCATCAATTGGCCATTTGTGAATAACTATCAGGATGCCATTTTCCCCACAGAAGTTAACTGCCTTTGATAATGATAAGGGGACATGAACCCTATATTTGTTCCTTATAAAATTGTGTGCCCCACCACAAATTTGGTATAGGGAATATATTACTATCCTTGTCCATATTCACTGCTTACTGTCCGCTTAAGTTTTATGTTTATGTCAGTTTTCAGGCTCTGCCTCTGCAGTGGAACGTTCATGCTCCATCAACATGTTTATACTTTTAGAAAGAAATTCATTATTTAAGCAACTATTTTAATTCATTTAAATGGTTTACTGTAAAAAGTCTTTGAATTCTACCAATGTCAGGCGAAGGTGACCCTTTCAAATATGAGTTTTATTTTTATGACTTTAAGAAGGAAATCCTAGATTTTGTTTTACTGAAGGGCAATAACTCTTGATGAAATGTGGGTGAGTTCGATAAATCTTGTAATGGAAGTACACTTATTGTAGATATACTAAATATTATTTTTTTTACTACATCTGTATCTTACAAAAATACCAGTGTTGTCAAAATATGTAGAATAAAATCTTTATGAATTTGGTAAAATGGGGCTCATCTTACTTTGATCTGGATTTATTTTTTCATGATAGGAACACAAATTTGTCTTAATTGTTAAATCAGTTTATTTGTGACTTAAGCTGTAATAGATTGTTATGAAATTTTTGCATAAAGAAATTTGTTTCATGTATAGAATACGGTTTCAAAAATATTGCTTAATGTTTTTTAAAATAAAAAATATTTACATGAAATTTGAGTTACCGGTAGTCTCAAAGGATGATTTCTATGAGTGGTTATCCATACAAACTACAAAGGGTTTGGAAAGGAGTATTAGAACATAACACTGAGCAAGAATGTCTTTCTCTATGATTTTAATTGGCAACTGTTCCTATTTCAAGCTGTTTTTATGGGGCAAGATGAATATTGGTTGCATCAAACTCCAATAAAAACCTCTGCAAATGTTAAACTTTCTTGAACATATTATTATTATAATTGCAGTGGAGTAGTTTCAAGGTTTCTGTGAAATTTAGTTGGCATGTTTGTCAAAAAATAATTTCATTTAAGAGGAAGTCTTGAACATTTAGACACAGTTGTGCTCAGCTTTTTGTTCTGTACAATTATAGATGCTGACAAGTTCAGCAGGGTTGGTGAAGCGTTGCATTTATAAATATTACACAGCCAACTTTGGCACAGAGGGGGACAGTAATGGATTGCAAAAATTCAGAAGTAAATTTATCTTTGCTATCGTGGGAGATCATGTTTTTGGTAATGTCATGCCAAGAGAGAATTTAGCTTAATTTTCTTAATGGATGCTATTTTTTTATTTTTAGATAATTGCATGAATGTGATTGGTTTTATCATTTTGTAGTTCACTATCAGTGACACAAATAGCCATTTTGTCTACAAAAACTGTACCTAATTAAAATTTCATATTTTCAACCATTTCCATTGGAGATAAGATATTAAAATGACATTTGTGTTATGATATTTAAAAGGCATTGAGTGTAAATATTTTCCCCTGCTGAGCAATTTATGATCAAGCAAGTTGTGATTCTTTACAATGTCAATGCAAATACCGTATATACTCGCTTACAAGTTAAGTCCAACTGCAAACAACATAGATCCAGATCTGCTGTAGCATAATGCTCTGGCAGATCAGGGTCTGTGTTATTTGTTTTACTCATTACTCCTAACAAACTGCATAGACTCAGATTTGCGGGCACATTATGCGGTGGCAGATCTGGGTCTGTGCAGTTTGCGGTTGGACTTGAGTTATAAGTGAGTATAGATGGTATAACAAATTAATCCAGCAATTTTTTTTATTTTTTATTTTTTCATTGTAAAATGTGTATTAGAGAGTCCCAGGGTTGAGGCAGAAAATTTGGGAAAAAAAATTGTTTCCAGTTAATTTCGATCTCAAGA
The DNA here is from genome assembly GCA_029931535.1 of Margaritifera margaritifera. Classification (NCBI taxonomy): domain Eukaryota; kingdom Metazoa; phylum Mollusca; class Bivalvia; order Unionida; family Margaritiferidae; genus Margaritifera; species Margaritifera margaritifera. The sequence goes on from JAQPZY010001559.1 coordinate 1,394,016, forward strand.
CAGTCTAGCTCATAATATATGTCTCCCATAAATATGTTTTTTGCAAAGTTGCATGTTGTGCTAAGCTGCTCTTGAACCACTGATGTGCACATGATTTGATTTTTATATCCTTCTGTCTACCTTGTGTCTGTCAATCCATCCATCCTTCTGCCTATCACACAATCTGGTGAACACAACTAGTCTTCCAGTTTTTGATAGATTGACACAAAACATGGTAAATATTATGATCATCACCTGAAGATACACATGTCAACAAATCACTTTGATGCAACAATAATCATAAGAGTTATTCCCCTTATTTACTTGCTGCTGAATATAGTGTATGAGAGAATCATGTGAATGCAGCTAGTCTCACAGTTTTCAGTTCATTGCAATGAAACTTGGTACATGTTATGGACATAATAAGAAGATGCACATATTGGCAAATCATTTTGCTTTCACAATGTATTTTAGAGTTACTGCCCTTTGAAGATGTCATGGTCATTATCTGAAGATGCGCATATCAGCAAATCACTGTGCTCTCACAAACTTTTTATTAGAGTTATTGCCCTTTGTAGATGTCATGGACATTATCTGAAGATGCGCATATCAGCAAATAACTGTGCTGTCACAAATTTTTTATTAGAGTTATTGCCCTTTGTAGATGTCATGGTCATTATCTGAAGATGCACATATCAGCAAATCACTGTGCTCTCACAAATTTTTTATTAGAGTTATTGCCCTTTTGTAGATGTCATGGTCATTATCTGAAGATGCGCATATCAGCAAATCACTGTGCTGTCACAAATTTTTTATTAGAGTTATTGCCCTTTGCATCATGCAGCTGAATCCTTGTGAGACAGACTGTTGTATATGCAACTTGTCTTGCATTTTTTTATAGATCACAGTGAAACTTTGTGCATATTATTGTCATGATCTAAAGATGTGCATATTGACAAATCTTTATGCTCTGGTGATTTTTGTAAGAGTTATTGCCCTATTTTACATACAGCTGGATTTTGTGAATGCAACTACTCTGACAGATTTTAGTGGCACATCAGTACAGTCCTGACTATATAGTGCTAAGTAATTTGTAGTATCCCCCAAAAAGCATGAAATTGTAAAATCCTTAAAATACAAAGTCAAATTTTTTTTATAAAGTGGGGAGCATTCTGGCATCATTTCAAATCTGTTCAGTGGATGCCAATCCTTCATCCATAGAAAAAACTTTGAACAACTTCTCAAACACTGCTCAACAGAATTTGACCAAATTTCACAGAAATAATCCTAGCATGAAGGTCTTTCAGATTTGTTCAAATGATGCTGATCCACTGTGAAATATAGCCACTGTTGCTAGATAAAAATAAAACAAAATTAAAACTGCTCTACAGAATTTAAGCAAATTGAATAAAAAGCATTCTGGCATTGTGTGTTTCAAAATGGAGTTTTACCAAATTTTGACAGCATCCTTGCAGAAGATGCAACATTTAGAGAAACATTGAAACAGTTGCATTCATAACACATGCAGTAACAGCATTGGCGGAAACAAATGTGAATCTTCCTATTGACCCAGATTTATTGGCCAACTGCTCATGCACTTGCCTATTAGGTAGATTTCAGCAGCTGAGTGATTTTGGGCCCACTTGGGCCACTTCTTGGATGATCATACAAAATCTGCCTTTGTTGCCATATAACTTTTGCTGTCTCAGAGTCATCTATTTACGTTTACTTGTGTTGGAAATTGTGGTAAACCTAAGAGCTCATTGGCAAAAACAAAGCCCAGTTAAATGAAATGAAACATAATTCATGGTTTAGTGTGGTTAAATTTTTGATTTTATGAAAATATTTCAGTTGAACAACATTTATTGTTGTTGTGTATGTAGCACACTGCAGTGAAAACTTTTGAAGATCCTCTCGTGCTTTCATAACATTTATAAATATTATCTGTACAACATATTGGTGTCAGACAAATGGTGGATAGCCACATTTTCGCAGATTGCACTAAAATATTTTAATAAGCATGAGTTTGTTTCCAAATTTCATTTACATCTTTAATATTTATGAAATTAATATCTATCAAATAATAAAGAGTGAAATTTTGGACTTTTCCCTTTAGAACATATTGGTAACTACATTATCTATACTATTGATGTCAACAGAATGATTATTTCTTTATTTACTTTCCATTCTTTGAAAATCTATTTAATGTTTGTTAGATCAAACAAAATCTCTATTTCCATGGTGAGATTTTTCGAAAACAAATTTATCAAACTGGGTCATCTTGTTGCAGAGAGTTATCTGCAGCTGTAAGAGGACATGGTTCAGCCACTATGTCAGATAAGCAATGGTGATGATATAACCTTAATGATTTTTTGCTAAGCAGATGTACTTATGTGAAATAGATCACACAGCTGCAGATTAAGAGTGGGGTACACTACCTACCAAAAGTTTAATCCCCATCTTGTGTGGACTGGCCCTGCATAAAAACTCTCAATTAAAAAAATCTGTAACAATTATCAGCATTGGAGGTTATGTGGAACACAGGTGCAGATGAATTTCATGGTGGTAGGCAAAAATCAATGTCAATAACTAAATCTCTCAAACAGTTTCTAAAAACCAAAAATATGTTTTATTAAAGAAAATAGAGCTTTAAGATCACCAAGGCAACAACATCAAACGGGATCTCTAAAACTTGTTGCTTTTTGAAGAAACTAACTGCAATTAAAGGATTTTATACAGCCTTCAAACAGCTAGAAATCTTGAAAGAGTCAAGTATCATTAAAGTTGCATAAAATGTAACTCAAGTTGCCAAACATTTAAATTCCATATTGCTCTTTTTTAGAGGCTATTGCTGATGGAGGGTTGATATATGCCAAGATGCCAGGCATTCCAATTTTTGGTGGAATAATGACTATTTTATTTTAATAATTATTCCATTTTGGTCACTTATGTCTAATTCAGATTTTCTGGACGGATAACATTTTCGAAATGGGATACCACAACTTGAACCACCAGAATATCAAGATAACCTGACATGATTGTTCTGCATCCAGACAAATGGGTAGCCCAATACATCCAGTATATGTATCTGTGTATCCATTGCTCTGATTAGATGTATCCAAAACATCTTTTTTCATTCTTTGATGTCACAGTTGTATATTTATTTCATGATCAAGCCATAAATAGGGTATGGAAAATCTAGCAACAGACAACATCATAACAACAGTGATTGGTGTGAAATTTGTTCTCAAAGTAAAAAAGAGAAATTGTTATTAAGATCAGTTCAATGAATAATATTTTTCCTTTCATAGCTGTAAAATTAATTTTTTTAAAGAAGAAAGCTTTTTTTTTTTTTTTTTTTTTTTTTGAGGAGTTTCCAAGGGAGGTAAATCTTACTACATAAGGAATTTCTTATAATGAAATAGTATTGCAGTTGGGTGATAATAGTCTCATTCCCTGCATGAATAAGATATGTGTAGTAGTCTATAGCATGCTTGTATTATCTGATTATAGGTCTTTAGTAAAAGTGCACCCAAGTGCTTGCATAAAAAATGCAATTGAAAATTAAGCAGTTAGAAATCAACTTGGGCATCCTGATTAACCTGAGAAAGTTCAAGAATAAATGTGGACATGAAAGGTGGCCAATGAGGATTACTGGTATGCCTCAAAGGTAGAATGTTGTGTGCTAAAGAAATTTTAAAACAGAATATGAATATGCAAGACATCAACATTGGATGAATATCATGCTTTTGATTCTTTTATCAATGGATTTTACTGTACCATGTGGTGGAAACAGGCCCGCCAACAGCAATTCTAGGCCCCTGGGCAGAGTAGTCATCATGGGCCCCAAAACTAGCTTAATTTTTTGTATATAAAACTTGAGTACAGTTTTGTACATAAAGCCTGTAGGAACCTACCATAACTTAAACTCTTGCAAGGAACAAATTGTAATATTTACTGCAAAGATTGATTTATTTTTTATAACTGAATTAAAGGCAGGCCCCTAGAAATCGCTATGTCCCTGGGCAATTGCCCTCACTGCCCCAACCCACCCCTCTCTGCAGGCCTTGGAGGAAAAGATATAGGAAGCACATTTTACTCAAAAAGCACTTTCAGGAATTCTTAATTAATGCATAAAATAAATTGTTGGCTAAAATTTGGAGTTCAAATTAAAAAAGCTGGCATTCTTATTTCACAACAGCATGGGATTGCATCTCTGTGTAGGTCTTTAAGAACCATAAAACATTAGGAAACTGAAAATCAAGCAACAGTAAAGTTCTTTCAAGTCACCTGAGCTGCCAGAATGTGTAATTCTAGATAGGAAATGGTTTTTGTGGTTGCCCAAAATTATAACATTCAGGCTTTTGATCTACACTAATTAGCTCACCTGGATATAAATTACATGGTTATAGGCTTTTGTGGTTTTAATCTTAGCTGTAGAGATCATGCACCCTCAAAACAAATGCATTTTTTATAACCTTGATTTCTGGGTCAAAAGTTCACAGGTCAAGGTCACTGTGACTGAAAGAAGAAAATGGTTTCTGTACAATACCTTGAGTTGTCCCCCATTTATGATTACCAAACCTTGTGGGTGGTTTGCATTTGTTGTAAGGAAAAACCCTATCAGTTTTGACATCAGAGGTCAAGGTTAGTGATTGAAAGAAGAAAAATGGTTTCCACACAATAACTCTAGTTCTGTACCATCAATAAATACCAAATTTTGTGGATTGCTTGCTTTAAGTATACACAAAAACCCTAGCAATTTCAGATTCAAACGTCTTTGTGCCTGAAAGAAAAAAAAATTGTTTTTTTCACAATAGATTCAGTTATCAACCATGTACTTTCACCAAAGTTTCTGGATAACTTACATGTTGGGTGTGAATGAAGCCCATTGAATTTGGGGTTAAAAGGTCAAAGGTCAAGTTAACTGTAACTTAATGGAGAAAAATGGTTTTTGTAAAAGAACATTAGTTTTACATCACATACCTGAACCAAAGTTTGTGGATGCCTTGCACTTAAGGTGTGGTAAGAGGCCTGTTGATTTTGGAGTCAAAAGGTGGAAGGTCATAGTCATTGTGGCTCAAAGAAAAATTGGTTTAGCAGAATAACTTTTGTTCTAGAGTAAGTTCCATGACCAAACTTTGTTTTTAACTCAGTTGGCTTGTACTTGAGGTAGTCAAGAAACCTATAGATTCTGAGGTCTAAAGGTCGTAGGTCACAGTCATAGTAAGTCTGATAAGAAAATAATGGTTTCTGCACATTAAGTTTAATTCAAGGCTGCATACCTTGACCTGTTGGTCAGTAAACTCCATGTGTCAACCATACTAATGTCTAAATAGAGGACTATTCAATGTGGACACTGACATTACTCTTATCAAGTAGTGTAAGTAAGTTCCTCCTTGTTTTGGGAATAAGACAGACATGAAAAACTTGATGGTCTTCACTGTTTAATTAATCTTTTTAATAAAATAGCTCTATTGTTTCTTATTATGTCAGTGCAAACTAACTCTAAACAAAATTTGTCAGGAATTGTCACATTAGTTTCCTCTTGAAACGGTGGTAGGTATTATAAATGTAAATTGATTTCAAATGAAAAATATCCTCAAAAATCTTGGGCAAACATGATGCAATGAAAGTTGATACGACTGCCTTGAACAGTCTCTGAACAGCCTGAATTCTTGAAAAATCCAAATATCTTTCAAGTTATGTGAAGTTATGTACAGTGATAGAGGTTGTAATTCTGGGTGGTACTTGTACTATATATTGGTTGTCTGAATGATGGCATTAGTGTTTTTGATCTATGCTAACTAGCTCACTTGAATATGACAGGAATGTAGATGTCTTTAATCTTAGCTCTAGTTATAATGCGCTCTCAATATTTCTCATACAAATATAACATTGCTTTCCCCTTAGATATAAAGGAAGTAGATGATAAAAAAAACATACATTATTTGTGTTTTAGTGTGAATGTGTGGGCAATAGTGAGAAACTACTGTATATATTGTAATTTTAGAGGCATTTCATACATTGGATACAAATTGAAAAGGATCTACCATTGAAGAGTATGGGTGGTTGCCTGATATGCCTTATCATGCATTGGATACAATTTGAAAAGGATCTACCATTGAAAAATGGGGATGGTTGTCTAATATACCTTACAATACACTGGATACAAATTGAAAATGATCTACCATTGCAAAGTGGGGATGGTTGCCTATTGCCTTACCATACACTGGATACAAATTGAAAAGGATCTACCATTGCAAAGTGCGGATGGTTGCCTATTGCCTTACCATACACTGGGTACAAATTGAAAAGGATCTACCATTGCAAAGTGGGGATGGTTGCCTATTGCCTTACCATACACTGGACACAAATTGAAAAGGATCTACCATTTCAAAGTGAGGGTGGTTGTCTAATATGCTTTGCCCTACACTGGATACAAATTGAAAAGGATCTACCATTGAAGAGTATGGTATGCTCTGATATTTTGTTTTAACCTAAGATTTTATCCCTGTTATTGGTGCAGTGAAGTAAAACAAAAACAAAAAGAAAGTACCCTGAAATTCTCAGAAGCTCATAATGAGGGTAAAAAAAATCCAGTCTCTTTCAAGTATCCATACAAATCCAGAAATGTAAAGCTCAGTTGGTAACTAGCTCACTTGAATATGACAGGAATGTTGATGTCTTTAATCTTAGCTCTAGTTATAATGCGCTCTCTGTATTTTTCATACAAATATAACATCGCTTTCCCCTTAGATATAAAGGAAATAGATGATAAAAAAAGCATACAGTATTTGTGTTTATGCGTGGGTATAGCTGTGGACCCCATGACCAAAATTAAATTAAAAACATTAAACACATGTATGACAATATTGGTTGAAGTAAAACATTAAGCTTAGTGTTATATCTTTATTTCTCACTATAATGTGGTTCCAAGCTGTGGTTATAAACCCCAACTACCATGTTATTATGAGGGATAGAAGTATGATTTTGTGTATTTCAAAAACTAAAATTGAAAATATACATATACATCAATTACAAACCTAAAATTTTCAAGAACCATCACTAGAATAATGACAGTAAACCAAAATTCTATACAAACACTGAGATCTTTATCTTAAAAAAAACCCAACATCTAGACTGGATCATTAATTTATATACATTGTACCTATCAGATCAAAGCTACATTAAATTGCTGATGTGACAATCTTGTTTATAAATAGACCAAAGAAAACCAGATGTAACCTCTGGTAAGTGGGGGTGTTATCATCAAAAACTGCCTTCTATCTTTCCTTAGTTAAAGTCAAATCAGCTTAGAATCAGTCTGTCTTTGTGCAATATCAAAGAAGAATCAGTCTGTCTATATAGAACAGACACACATATAGAGAAGATAAGATTCTGAAGAGAAAGGCTAAGCATTTTGTCCTCAATATAGAAAAACCAAAGTGTGATAAAAGTCTGTGAACCGGTCAGTAATAAACCAATCATTAAGGGCTAACTCAATACATTTTGAGAACATGAAATAAAAGCCTTGATAAACAGTGAGGGGGTAACTGTGAATAAATACATGTAGAATTAATAATAATTCCATTATCAATTGACTTCTAATTTATTACTTTTAAATATTTCATGATAATTCTTGAATGTATTAGTTCAATTACACAATGAACACCAACAATAATATAGCCAGGTTTAAAGTGCTCATCTTAAACAGTGAAGAGAAGCTGTAGAAAATTACATGGACAACATATATAAATGATGAATCTGAAATTACTGTTTGGAACAGTATTTATTTTGTACAGTTCCTTAGTCATAAGACAACATCAATGTATTACAGAGGTGACCTTTACAATTTGACTTGTGCAATTCAAGAAAAAGTCTAACATATTATTCACAAAAACTAAAAAACTACAAAATGAAAGTGCAGAGGAAAATGTATGGGCACAAATGTTGTGACCTGAAATTGTTCCTAGATATAATTTGTTTTAGAGAAGGCAGCATAAATCTCAGTGTAATATTTCAGAGTTTTTGTTTCAGTTCTTTCTGAATCAGAAGGGTTGTAGCTGATTATTATGTACCAGAATTCCAATAGTGAGAAACTACTGTATCCACTGTGTAATTTTAGAGGCATTTCAAGTGCTCATCAAGTGTAGGGGTGTAGTGTAGGTGCTGGGCAAGAATGAATTACTTTTTCTCCTCCCTACTAGACTGGTTTCAGTCTTTCATGCAGCATATATCAGGCTCAGGGAATTGTAAGCTGAGCAGTAAATCATTCACATCAGTGTTGTATGCATCTTGTTAATGGTCCTCTCCATGCTGTGATAGGGCCTAGTTATTTCACTAGTGTGTTGTCTACAATTTTTCATACCCTCAAAATTTCATGCACCATTAATCCACAAATGTATAATTAATTTCTTGTCCATAAAATTTTCTTGCAGTGAATTTTTTTTTTCTAATTATTTCTTTATCTATAATTATTTGTTACACACCTTAAAAATAATTAATAAAAATGGTAAAAGTATTACAGGCAAATACAGAATATTGGACCTTTCATGAAGTTCCTCCATAAACACATAAGGAAAAGCAATTTAATTTTTTACAACTTAAAGTTGCAATGTCCATAAGTTTTGTTCTTATATTTCTTAAAGAACTTAAATTCACACCGTCTATTTGAATTCCATAAAATAAAGGCTTTGGTGAATTTTCAGTGATAACCATTCACATTGTATTGATATTGAGGCAAATAATTGCTAACGAGGTGAGGAATGACCGATTAGTGAAGCTGTTGTCTGCTTTGATATGAACTAGCTACTTTAATGTACCCTATATACTCACATATAAGCCAGGTCCAAATGCAAACAACATAGACCCTGATCTGCCGTCGCATAAATCGCTGGCAAATCAGATTCTATGTTGTATGTTCTACTTATTAGTCCCTACAAACTGCATAGACCCAGATCTGCTGGCGCATTGTGCAACGGCAGATCTGGGTCTATGCAGTTTGCAGTTGGTATTGCATTATATGTGAGTATATATGGTGTATGTGTCACTATCAAATCAATCTTGAAAGCAAATCATACCTTAAAATATTAATTTAAGGCGAAATCCTGTCATTATTGACATAAATAACTTATGGTTGCTGCCAATATATTTGTATTCGTTTGTTTTCTACTGTTCTGTTGGGCTATTTTGCATACTAGGAAATCCCAGAATAGAGTGAAATACTTGAGAAATCTTAAGAATAAATTGGCTTGAAACTCATTAATTTGTGATTGATGGACTAATTCATTCAAGTCAGATAATGTGGATCTCACTAAGTTCTAAACTTTGATGAAAGTACAGACATTGCACCTTTAAAATAGTTTTTTAAAAAAGAAAACAAAATGCATGCAAACTTCAACAGTCAATGACTTTACTGGGGTTTTTTTGAAAATTTTGCCCAAATATTTGAATAAAATGGCCATGTTATGGCTTTGTATAATAGAAGACATTGAAGGCAATTCCACTTGTGGAAATAATCAAAGACATATAGGAACACAATATCAGAACCTGTGCAACTGTGTCGTTTTTCCAGTAATCTGTTCACCTGATTTACACTCTGCAGCTGATTTGTCTTATTTCATTGACTTTGTGTACATTTTGTCATTTCCTGTAGATTGTTGCACCGATCTACCAAAAATAAGAAAATCCATGTGCACAGGTTCCCGTACTGTGCAGGTAGATATGGGTTCAGTTCTTTGCCTAATAAAATAACTAGAGTAATATAATCCAGAGAGTAAACAGATATAAAGTAGCAACTGCTTCTGCACTGTTGTGCTTCAGTTTTTCTGTCATGCTAATAAATGAATGATAAGCTCAGATCCCTCTGAACAACTGCCTAATATGCCATATCATACACTGATACAAATTGAAAAGGATCTCCCATCGAAGAGTATGGGTGGTTGCCTTATATCCCTCATCATACACTGATACAAATTGAAAAGGATCTCCCATCGAAGAGTATGGGTGGTTGCCTAATATCCCTCATTATACACTGATACAAATTGAAAAGGATCTCCCATCGAAGAGTATGGGTGGTTGCCTAATATCCCTCATACACTGGATACAAAATTGAAAAGGATCTCCCATTGAAGAGTATGGGTGGTTGCCTAATATCCCTCATTATACACTGGATACAAAATTGAAAAAGATCTACCATTGAAGAGTATGGGTGGTTGCCTTATATCCCTCATCATACACTGATACAAATTGAAAAGGATCTCCCATTGAAGAGTATGGGTGGTTGCCTAATATCCCTCATACACTGGATACAAAATTGAAAAGGATCTCCCATTGAAGAGTATGGGTGGTTGCCTTATATCCCTCATCATACACTGATACAAATTGAAAAGGATCTCCCATTGAAGAGTATGGGTGGTTGCCTAATATCCCTCATTATACACTGATACAAATTGAAAAGGATCTACCATTGAAGAGTATGGGTGGTTGCCTTATATCCCTCATCATACACTGGATACAAAATTGAAAAGGATCTACCATTGAAGAGTATGGGTGGTTGCCTTATATCCCTCATCATACACTGATACAAATTGAAAAGGATCTCCCATTGAAGAGTATGGGTGGTTGCCTAATATCCCTCATCATACACTGGATACAAATTGAAAAGGATCTACCATTGAAGAGTGGGGGTGGATGCCATTGGACTGGTATGCTCTAATAATTTGTTTTAACCCAGATTTTATTCCTATTATTGGTGCAGTGAAGTAAAACAAAAACAAAAAGAAAAAAAAAATGAAATTCCCAGAAGCTCATAATGTGAGGGTAAAAAAAATCCAGACTCTTACAAGTATCCATAAAAATCCAGTCTCTTTCAGGTATCCATAAAAATCCAGTCTCTTACAAGTATCCATAAAAATCCAGTCTCTTTCAGGTATCCATAAAAATCCAGTCTCTTTCTGGTATCCATAAAAATCCAGTCTCTTTCAAGTATCCATAAAAATCCAGTCTCTTTCAAGTATCCATAAAAATCCAGTCTCTTTCAAGTATCCATAAAAATCCAGTCTCTTACAGGTATCCATAAAAATCCAGTCTCTTTCAGGTATCCATAAAAATCCAGTCTCTTTCAGGTATCCATAAAAATCCAGTCTCTTTCGAGTATCCATAAAAATCCAGTCTCTTTCAAGTATCCATAAAAATCCAGTCTCTTTCAGGTATCCATAAAAATCCAGTCTCTTTCAGGTATCCATAAAAATCCAGTCTCTTTCAGGTATCCATAAAAATCCAGTCTCTTTCAGGTATCCATAAAAATCCAGTCTCTTTCAAGTATCCATAAAAATCCAGTCTCTTTCAAGTATCCATAAAAATCCAGTCTCTTTCAGGTATCCATAAAAATCCAGTCTCTTTTAGATATCCATAAAAATCCAGTCTCTTTCAGGTATCCATAAAAATCCAGTCTCTTACAGGTATCCATAAAAATCCAGTCTCTTTCAAGTATCCATAAAAATCCAGTCTCTTTCAAGTATCCATAAAAATCCAGTCTCTTTCAGGTATCCATCAAAATCCAGTCTCTTTCAGATATCCATACAAATTCTGAAATTTAAAGCTCAGTTGGTAGAGCATAGGACTCATAATCTGAGGGTTTGCTTGTAATCTGAGGGTTGGTCTGTAATCTGAGGGTTCTCTTGTAATCTAAGGGTTGGCTTGTAATCTGAGGGTTGGCTTATAATCTAAGGGCTGGCTTGTAATCTAAAGGTTGGCTTGTAATTTAAGGGTTGGCTTGTAATCTAAGGGTTGGCTAGTAATCTGAGGGTTGGCTAGTAATCTAAGGGTTGGCTTGTAATCTAAGGGTTGGCTAGTAATCTAAGGGTTGGCTTGTAATCTAAGGGTTGGCTAGTAATCTAAGGGTTGGCTTGTAATCTAAGGGTCATTGCCATTGATGGACAATCTCAAACAAGAGCAAGTTTAAAGGATATTAATGTATGTATGAAACCCAATCATGTACAAACAAACAAAATGTCAATCCAAGATAAACTATCTAACTTAGCGCATGGAAATAATTCTTCGAATAATTCTTCAAGTAATTCAGCATCCCCAAACACAGTAAAATCTCACCCACTATCAACAACAACAGGTCACAATCTATTAGACCAGGAGGAACAAAACTTTGAAAATCCCGGTGAAGTTTTCATAGGGGTATATAGGAAAAGAAATGTCAGCTATTTTATTTGGGGAATTGATAATTCATCCACTAGGGCGGGCATCTATGCCCATTTCCAAAAAAATGGCGTAAAAATAAGCTCTCTGGCCTTGTACCGCAGCAAATCTGGAACCTTATATGCACGTATAAATGTTAATTCACAATATGCACAAATAGTAGAATCGGAAGATTTCTCCTGGCCCGATGGTATCATTTGCACTCACTGGAAATCTCCTGCTAAAAGGGTCAAATCACCTGTTAAAAACTACAATAATAGATAACATATTCCATTTTATTATATCTCACTAACCTATTCCTTATATGATTTTTGAAACTACAATGTCAATTTTATTTCTTTACATATGTAAACTAAGTGTAACAATGGCTTAAAATTTACTTTTATGGAATGTCAGAGGCATAATGTCATCGACAATATGTCTCGGCAATTTATTGGATCAGTATGACTGACATTGCATTCATAAATGAACACAAGCTTCGTCCACAAAATGCATCGTTTATGGATTCCATACATTCCAAATATGCAACTTTTACCTGTTGCCAGGAGACATCAGATCCCTTCGGGCCAATCAAATGTGGCAAATCAGGGGTCTCAATTATGTTCAAAAAACAACTGGAACAAAAAATTGTACCAATGGAAAACATAAACGACAGAATTATAGGTGCAAAGCTTGTTGGTCTCTCTCACAAACCTTTATACTTAATCTGTGTCTACATGCCCTCAGAGAACGATATTAAGCACTACCGTGAAATAATTGAGATTCTTGATGACTTGTACGAGCACCTCTCGGAAGAGGGGCATGTCATTATTGCAGGTGACATGAACGCAAGTTTGATAGACTGCTCTAGAGTTAACACCCGTAAATGTAAAGAATTAAAGGGCTTCGTGGGCCAAAATCAGATAAAGGCGATAAATACTGCACCAAACTGTATCGGTCCAAAATATTCATATGCCCCTTTTCAAACCATGCTCGATTACATATTGACTGACAGCATCGTTAGTTCCAATGTTAAACGTTGTGAAATAATCCAGGAAGGTAAAATTTCTACAACATCAGACCACTTACCTGTATTCTGTTCAGTTCCGATCCAAAACAATATAATCCCAAAGGTATCGAAACTGCACAACCTAACGGCATGGCACAAAGTCGGCAACAACGAGATTGGTCACTATCAAACGCACTAGCACGTAACTTACAAGACTGCCTAACAAGAGAGATTAACGGTCCGCACGAAATAGACCGACTGTGCACTGATATAACTGAATGCATGCTACAAGCTGCACGAGACGCGCTTCCCATTAACCCACACACAAAGCCATACTGGAATGAAACATTAAAGCGGAGTCATAAAATAGAACGTGAAGCACGCATAGTCTGGGTGAAACAAGGCAGACCAAGAGGCTTGCAGCACGAAACATATGCTCTATATAAAAAAGCAAAGCGTGAATTCAGGAACGCTCAACGAATAGCTAGTGAATCTTTTCTGAATAACTCCCTGAATGAAATTCAAGAAGCGGCCGAATGCGATTTACGCCTTTTTTGGCATCTAATTAAAAAGAGCAAACCGAACAAACACAAATCTTGTGTTGAAATTTTTTTATGGTGGTAAGACCTATTCTGACCCATCTTCGGTAGCTGGTGCTTTTGCAGATTTTTTTTCTGAATTGTACACACCGAAAGATTATGATATTTATGACAAAGACTTTTATAACTCAGTAGAGAAAACAATCTGTGATCTCAAACATTATTCTAAGAACCACGTACATAGACAAGAAACTTTAGATGATGAAATCTCTGAGCAAGAACTATGCAGCGCACTTCGTACATTAAAAAAGTCGAAAGCTCCAAGTCATGATCACCTTCAAAATGAGCACCTTATCTATGGTGGTCCTCAGCTAAATAAAACAATCTTAAAATTGTTCAACTCGATATTAAAGCATGAATATATACCAAGTACATGGAGAAGAGGTCTTACCGTGCCCATCTACAAAGGTAATGGGAAAAGCAGAGCTGATCACGATAGTTATCGGCCAATATCCTTGTTACCAGTGCTGTACAAATTATTTGAAAAAATGATGCAAGCAAAGATTAATAACTTCTTGGTGACGAAGGAAACCATATTCCCTAATCCACAACAGCAAGGCTTTCAAAAGAATCTAAGCTGCCTCACGGCCTCTTTTAATCTTCAAGAGGTCATTAATTATAACTCTGACTGTGGTAGCCCTACCTATGCTGCCTTTCTCGATACTCAAAAAGCCTTTGACACCGTTTGGCACGCTGCTCTACTCTTGAAACTGTATAATTTGGGAATTCGGGGGAAAATCTGGAGAATAATAGGGAATACATATCAAAGTGTACAAAGTGCAGTCGTAGTTAGCAAATACCAGTCTAGATGGTTCGATATCAAGCGAGGCGTTAGACAAGGAGGCATCCTGTCCTCATTTTTGTATCTGGTATTTATAGACGAGTTGCTACAGCACTTAGTAAAAAGCACACTGGGATGTAAAATTGGAAGTTTAGAGTGCTGCTGCCCTACGCTTGCAGATGACCTCACGTGCCTGTCAAATTCTCCAGATAACTTACCGTTGCTAAAATGCTAGAAATTGTTCTCAAATATTCTAAAAAATGGAACTACTAACTAAACTCTACAAAGTCGTATATTATAATATTTGGCAAGAAAAGAAATTCTAACTATAAGCTGTCTCTAACACTTGACGAAGAAATAATTACTGAAACTGACTCCGTCACTCACCTAGGAATACTACAGGATAGATCACGTCGTTCCATCAACCGCACCCGCAATGCTTGCAGAAGAGCAAGGCAGGTCTTTTTTGGTCTTGCAAACGTTGGGATGGGTACCCCAAACCTAAACCCCAAAACATCCGCGAGTTTATATAAGAAAATCGTGATTCCAACCTTACTATATGGCTGCGAACTTTGGAATGAGCTTCAAAAATGCGATCTACTGGAGCTCAACAAGTTGCAACATTTTACAGCAAAAAGAATTCAGGGATTTCCTGAACAAACGCAGTCAGATATGTGTGAGTCAATGCTGGGACTAATAAGAATCACAACCGAAATTGATCGACGTAAACTTCTCTTCCTAGGTAAACTCTGCACCCTGTCCAATAACACCATCTCCAAACAAATATTCCTCATACGTCTTCACATGTATTTTGATAGCACCCAATCTATACAATCTGGTTTTATTCCAGATATTTGGAATTTACTTTAGAAGTATGAGCTTACAGATTTCCTCCTGAACTTCATTAATCAATCAATTTTCCCTAACAAATCTCAGTGGAAACAATTGGTCAACATGACTTTACTTGAAAAGGAAGAGACTACCTGGCGCGACAGAATCAATAGACATCCTGATTTTTCTAGATTCCAACACTTACAAACACAAATCCGCCCTTCCACTCGGTACTATATTGCGAGGAATAATTATAAACGCAAATTAACCAGGTTTATAGCATCATTGTGGGTATTAAAGCCAGGCCATGACGTTACTCACTGTCAAAAATGTGGTCAACAGTATACCGACCTCCTTCAGCATGTGGTCACATCATGTATATTAACAAGACAAATTGACGACGACTTTCACTGGTACATGTTGGACAAGTTTGGACTTGAACTCCACATAGAAAATACCCAAAGTAACGACGAATCACAGTTGCTAAAACTGTAAGAACTGACATTGAAAGTAGACTTGACAAAACACGATTTCACCATTTTCAGATTTGTTAATTCCAATTTCTCGTCCTTGTATCACGAGTGTACTTCATAGCCTGAAGGCCAAACATGTGTCAAAAGCAAAAATTCCCAATTCAGCTCCTGCCAAAACTCTCTACCTATATGACCTTACTTTAAAAAGAAAAACAAAGTCATTATCATTAATGGATCAGTACCGTAATAAAAAGTTGGGGTTTTTTTGGGGGGGTGGGGTCCCTATAGATTTATGTACAAAGATTATGTGCCATTTTGTATGTTTGCATGTATTTCTTAACTATTAATATTTTATTTGTTTCTTCCTCGTCTGTATTAGTGTAATATGTATCACTGACTTTCTGGAATGTTTTCCGTAATCTTCAGTGTAAATTGTTAAATGTATCTCTCTCTGTTCTATTTTCTATGTTTGTAAATGAACTCTCCTTATGGAGGAAATAAAGATTGATTGATTGATTGATTGATTGTAATCTAAGGGTTGGCTTGTAATCTAAGGGTTGGCTTGAAATTTAAGGGTTGGCTAGTAATCTAAGGGTTGGCTAGTAATCTAAGGGTTGGCTTGTAATCTAAGGGTTGGCTAGTAATCTAAGGGTTGGCTTGTAATCTAAGGGTTGGCTAGTAATCTAAGGGTTGGCTTGTAATCTAAGGGTCATGGGTTTGATAACTAACTGGGCAAGCCTAGATCAGCTGCCTCATACTTAAGAAAGGCACTTAGCTCCCATTTCCTTATAAGTCAAATATGTGTTGAAAGTGCTGTAAAAAATACCACCCAACTAACCAGAAATTAATTCTTAGACATCCAAGAGTGCACATTAAGTATCTTTTGGGTCATGTCACTATCATTTATACATGATATTTAACAGTACAGTGTATCTGCTTAGCACATGTAATTTATAAGTTCAACTATTGTAACCTGTTTCAAAATTGAATTGCAGGGTGGTGGTATTTATATTCAGAAAGCACAGAGAAACACATACAAGTATTAAATAGAAATTTTACAAAGTACAAGAAAATCCACAAAATTGACAGTTCTACTGCAAATACTCAAACTTGGCAAAATCCTTAGTTATAGCCACACTGCAATTACATTAATACATCTCTGATCTAGATTTTATTCATGTTAAAAATTTTACATCTATATAATTTTATTAAATTTGCCTTTTATAATATGTTTGCATGTAGTGCACAGTGACTATTCTATGTGTGTGTTTTTGTGTATGTCTGTGCATGCATGTGTGTGTGTTCATCTGCTTGTACAGTTAGCTGTACAAATTTGGTTTTGATTACTAATTTGAGTGTTACCAAGACTCTCTGTTCCTGTTCTAGAGGTCAGAACATCCGTATGATTTTAGAGGACAAAAGATCAAAGATCAAGGTCTTCTACTTTAAATAAGGATAATACTACAATGGTCGTGAAATAAAAAAAACCCCACCTAATTCTTTAATGCAGCAGAAATTTTGACAAATGAAGTCATACTTGAAATTTTATATTTATCTTGATTCATAAATAGGACTTTTTATCATTTTTCTTAAATATCTACACATCTTTTGGTTTTATGATTTTTTTTTTATCTGAGACACCCCTTGTTAGGCCTCTTTGGTGAGTGGACTGGTTTATCTCTATCAGCAGCTGCAAACTATAAATATTTCATGATAGACTTGACCACTGTGGAACTGTGTATAATCTGCTGATCATCAGCATGATCTGCAAATTTTATCATGGCTGAACATGCTCTGACATGTCCAAGTAGTCCTGGAAGATTGATTCACTTCTGTCCACTTTTTTAAACCTTCCTATATGAAAGAATAAGGCAACAACAAAATCTGATAAGGAAGAGATCTTAAGATTTGTATGGTACATTTTAGATGATAATTTATGTGATGCAGTTTGATCATACTGCATTTGGTAAAGATTTTATGGTCATAAAAGCATTTTTTAATGAACACAACTGCCAGTTTCAATTAGCAGTAGGCAAATTAATGCCATGACAAATACCTTGGTATCTCCTCCAGTCCTATCATATAGTTTTTAGCTCTACTGGTCATAGACCAGATTAGAGCTTCTATGGGACAATCTTTTGTCCTTCATCTATCCATTAGCACAAGTTTGTTATGTTATCACTACTCCTCCTGAACTACTTGGAGGATTGCCATGAAACTTTACACACACATTCATCCCATTATCTAGTTGGTCTGCTTGACCACGACAGCATCTTGAAAATCTTGTTATCACAACTTCTCATGAACAGAAAGTCATATTAACATGAGATTTTATCTCCAAAAGACTTCTGATGATGTCCAGTTGATCTTGTATGAACATGGAGCCAATCTGACATCCAATATGGCCACCACACAGCAACCATCTTAAAAATCTTTTTAAATCTACTCATTCTGAATGGATGGTTGTATCAGCATGAGGTTTTTCACTGAAAGACTTTGTATGATGTCTTTTTGGTTCTAAATGAAAATGGTGCCTGCAATCTGACATCCAATATGGCTGCCATATCAGCCATCTTGATATGTTAGTGTTACCATTACTCCTACTGAATGAATGGTTGTATGAACATGAAGTTTTCACTAAAAGACTTCTTATGATGTCTTGTTGGTCATGAAATTGCTGTCGAGCTGATGTCGAATATGGCCGCCACATCAGCCATCTTAAAAATCATATTGACAAAATGAAGTTTTCATTAAAAGACTTCTTATGATGTCTTGTTGGTCTTAAATGAAATGGTGCCAATATGACTTTAATGTGGCCACCACAGTGGCCATCTTGAAAATCTTGTTATCGCTACTCCTCATGAATGGAAAGTCATACTGACATGGCATTTTCACCAAAAGACTTCTTATGATGTCTAGTTGGTCCTAATTGAAAATGATGCTGATCTGATGTCTAATATGGCTGCCATAGTGGCCAGCTTGAAAATCTTGTTGTCACTACTTCTGAATGAACGGTCATATCAGCATGAGGTTTTCACTAAAAGATTTCTTATAATGTTTTGTTGATCCTAAATTAAAATGGTGTTGATCTGATGTGTAATATGTGGCCATCTTGAAAATCTTGTGTTCACTACTCCTATTAAATGGAAAGCCATTTTGACATAGGGTTTTCATCAGAAGAGGTCTTATGGTATCACATTGTTTCTAAATGAAAACGAGACAAAAATAAAAATGAGACAAAATTAAGTAATCCTCTTAGAGTAAGTTATTGTGTTCACGTATCAAGGAGTTATGCATTGATTTCACAGGATGGGAATTTGCTGGTGTAAATATGGTACATAAAGCTGTGTAAAGATTAGATCCCTGGGTGATTTATAATTATGGAATATGGAAGTGTCTGGAAACAATTCCAGCTCTATGTCTGGACACTCTCTTGATGAGATTGATCTCTGACCTTGGCATTTACAATGTAAAATCTCCTTCTGTTATGTTTTTGTCTTGTTCATTAGTAAAGATCAAAGTGAATGTCAATTTGTGAGAAAGGAAATGTAGATGCATTTTGTATGACAGATGTTAGGATCTGTCATTTCCACTAGGAACTTCTTTAGGATATTTGATTATATAGGGAATGACCATTTAAGGGGGGGGGGGGGGTAGGATTTTCTTTGAAGGTAGGATTTTTATTTTTTCCTTTTATCTCAAGATAATTTATTTTTTCAACTAATATATTGGACATAATAGGTTTCTTTTGCTATAAATTAGAGCATGAATAATTTTTTGAGTATTTGAGAGGTGGAAATTGTTTTGTCAAAAAAATCCCAGCCCCCCCCCCCCCCCCCCCCCCAAGGCGACAAAGTCCTTGATATAGACTCATGCTTTTTGGAAATTCAACCTTCCTTATTAAATCAGTTTAAAGCTTTAACAGAGTAACTTTAAAGGCTGACAACTCCAGATCCCTACACTTTTTACCACAATATTATTCCAAATGCACTACATCACCTTCCATACTCACCATCACTCCACAGGCAATGGAGTTCACATCAAAATACTTGTAATGGACATACTGAAAGAGGGTATGATAACAGTCCCAAGCTTGATGCTCTTCTTTTCCCCCCAAATTAGTTCTGCTCTATGTATTTAAATCTCTTAGGGTGGGCAGTGTCTTTTCAAAAAATGTTGCATAATGTATTACTGATGTGTCCTTGAGTGATGAAAATATCTGGCTGAACCAGGTTCAATTGTTGTAACCCCCATAATAATAATAATAAAAATAATAATAATGAGGACTTTGTATAGCGCCTAATCTTTAGAAGCTCTAAGCGCTTTACAACATTAGATAACACCTAAAAAACATATATAATGATACGATTACAAAAAACAAACACCATGAAATTAGAAAACAAAAACATGCTGAAAATAGTTAAGGTAAGGAAACATTATTAAGTCTATTCTTGCAGTCTAAATAGGTGAGTTTTAAGAGCACTCTTGAATGAGATCACTGTGTCTTTTTGTCTAAGTTCAGTGGGCAATTCGTTCCACATTGCTGGGCCCTGGTATGCAAAAGAACGTTGTCCGTATGACTTCATTTTGATAGTGGGAATAATGAGAATACGAGTGTCGGAAGAGGAGCGTAAGTATCTTGCTAGTGTGTACACATGGCTGAGGTGAGATAGGTATGTTGGACTGGAGCCAGTCAATGAAACGTAGCACAGAGAACAAATTTTGTGTTTGATTCTGGATCGAATGGGTAGCCAGTGTAGGGTACAGAGCAGGGGGGAGGTGTGCTCTGTTTGTGGTACTCTAAGAATGATCCGAGCAGCTGTATTTTGAACTTTTTGAAGTTTCTGGAGTAGATACTGAGATGAACCAGATAGAACTGAGTTACAATAGTCCATAGTTTCCTTGGTATATACTATAACGTTTATAATTTCCATTTAAACTGGCTCCACTCCACATGGATGTAGCAACACAACCACACTTCTTCAGGATCTGGCTCTGGGCATAATTCCAGAAGCATCTCCGGACAGTGGATCACAATGAAATCTCTCAAACTGAATTCAAGCATAATGTTCCACTTGCAGAGGTCATAGAATAATACAGTACAAGTCCATTTATCCAAACTGAATGGGGTTCATCTGTTTAGTTTGGATATGTGAGCATTGCAAATTGTGTCTGTTACCCGCCCCTTAAAGTGACTATGGGATTTCTCCTGTGATAAATCCAGGGATCTACCATGTAAATTTCTTGAAAAGTGGGATATGGGCGATTCATTGGACAAGATTTTCTGAAATAGGACTTTATAAACAAAATTTAAAAGTAGGGGATAAGTTTATTATTGGACAAGATTTTCAGAAATAAGATGTTGCCAAAATGTTTTAAAAGTGATGGATGGGCTAATCATTGGACAAGACTTTCTGAAATAAGACTTTGCCAAAATTTTGTAAAGTGAGGGATTTGCTAATTATTGGACAAGATTTTCCGAATTAAGACTTTGCCAAAATTGTTTTTAAAGTGATTATGGGATTTCTCCTGCGATAGATCCAGGGATCTACCTTGTAAATTTCATGAAAAGTGAGAAATGGCTATTCATTGGACAAGATTTTCTGAAATAGGACTTTACAAACAAAATTTAAAAGTAAGAGATAAGTTTATTATTGGACAAGATTTTCTGAATTAGTAGGACTTTGCCAAAATATTTTAAAAGTGAGAGATTTGCTAATCTCTGGACAAGATTTTCTGAAATAAGAGCCAACATTTTTGTAAAAGTGAGGGATTTGCTAATCATTGGACAATATTTTCTGAAATAAGACTTTACCAAAATTTTGTAAGAGCAGGAGATGGGCTTATCATAGGATAAATACAGTAAATCAAGGGACATGTGTTCAGTTAGATAAGAAGATAGTTTGGATATTATATTTAGAGTTTGGATAAATGCACCTATCTCTCATTCTCTCTCTCTCTCTCTCTCTCTCTCTCTCTCTCTCTCTCTCTCTCTCTCTCTCTCTCTCTCTCTCTCTCTCTTTTCCAAATAAAGATTATAGCAACTTTCACCATAACAGTGTTAGAGCTTAATGTTTTATACACCATTGCTAGGATTGTGCTGATGTACTGTTAAACCCAGTACATACATACATAGATAGATACATACATACATACATACATACATACATACATACATACATACATACATACATACATACATACATACATACATACATACATACATACATACATCTTAAGTGGTTTCAGAGAGCAAGAGATCTAAAGGAATACAATAATATTAATAATAAGATAATTGGGAGTTCATCACATTCTTGATATTTCAAGAGAATTTACATTAAAGATTGAAACCTATGCCTGATTCATTTACTGAGCATCTGTGAGGGTTGTTTAAACATATGGCATTGCCTCTGTCTCCTCCAAAAAGTACTTACTAATAGATGACATTGCCTCTGTCTCATCCAAAAAGTACTTACTAATAGATGACATTGCCTCTGTCTCCTCCAAAAAGTACTTACTAATAGATGACATTGCCTCTGTCTCCTCCAAAAAGTACTTACTAATAGATGACATTGCCTCTGTCTCCTCCAAAAAGTACTTAAAGAAGATTAGGGGAAAATGTTGTAAATATTTGCTTGATAGATATTTTGTATCGATTTTAAAGATATTTTTCTGGTACAAAGATCCAAGGATAGAGCTGTATCCTCATTATTTACTTAATTGAATTTTAGATCCAATTTCAAGTTTTAAAAAATCTGTTTGCCTTTAGACCTGTTAGAGGGCAGGGTTAAGATTCACAAAGGGAATCAGTACTTGACAAAATGGTTTCTTTTACACTACAACATAGTCTTATGGGCCCCAAAAAAATTGCAAAATATTCTTTTTTGACTGCAAGACTGTTTTTCTACATTGTTTCTGCATGTATAACAATTAGGAAAGTATTGGCAATAGTTCATTTGAATTTGTTACATATAAAAGTGATTTCAAGTGAATGGAACAAAACAAATAAGTATCTGTAGCAGTTAAACTCTACACTACCAAAGAAATGCCTAAAAGCTTCTAGGATTAGTTTCTGCAAGGAAAAACTTAAGAAATCTGACTGTTAAATTGACCTTTAAATTAATGAAGATTTAATTGCATCAAATTGATTGTCATGCAGGGTGCTAATATACCCTTTAATTTTTCTTCCAAGGTTTGTTCAATTTCTCAAGTTCATAAGTACAATATTTTACAGTTGAATAAATCTGGTAAAACTGGTTATCTGACACTAAAAGTCTTCATAAATTCTATCAACTTCATGTAACATAACACAGTAGTCAGAGAGTTATCTCCCCTTATCTCCATAGTGATGATTCCCAACTGAGAGATGGGCAATTTAATGGCTATCACCTTTGATATTTTTTCTACATGTTTATAGATAAATCCAGATAATTTTAGTTGGATGAGCCAAGTGATGTAAAACTTGAGTGTCAGTAGGGACAGTTACTGATAAATCTGAATCACATAGTAAAGTTAATTCCTGAATTTACTCAAATCTGGTGTTAAATTACATTTTTATCTTACTTTTTTCTGCCACTGATTATTTATTATCTCAAGATGAGCAGATATGCTGATAAAATTGCAATGTACTGGATGTTGTTTGCCCCTTCAAAGTGATGCCAAAGAGTTATGTCCCCCTAGTGAGGGGAAAGATGGAGATCTATATTTTTTATGCACTGCTCAGATTTAATTGACATTTCAAATCATACGTGTCATAATTACTGTTAGCTTGTATAACAAAGTAAACTAGATAATTTGGTTTAATTATGCCATGATTTCAGTATACCCCTTGTAAGCATATTTTTTAGTTGTGCCATGTGCATTATCATCACCATCATCATCATCATTTTTGTTGCAGTGTTCCAGATAAGAAAGTATTAACATAAATTATGCCCATTAAAAATCAAAATGCACCAAAAGTTTAATTTTAAAACATAATAAATACATCACCAATATCTCTTAGCCTGTGTTCATTTTGCCTAATGCTCTTTTGTGTACCATTTGCATCTCTCTCTCTCTCTCTCTCTCTCTCTCTCTCTCTCTCTCTCTCTCTCTCTCTCACACACACACACACACACACACACTCACACACACAAAAAAAATGTCAAAAACCAAGCATTGTAGTAAAATACAATTATGATGACAAATTGGTTTATTCCAAGTACATACTGGGATACATTGTTGTCACTTTCACATGAAGAACACACACACACACACATATACCTTTAGTCAGTGGATCCTGTAAGTAAACATTAACCCATGGTATCCAAATGATACTCTGTAGAGAGCACTTACATATGTTGCAGTAGTATCAGATGGTGTGTAATACTGTCACAGTCAGAATAACATGAAATTTAAAGATTAAACAAGCTACATGTATTCCATGGTCAGTTGATAACTTGACATATTAAATATATATCACAAAATCATCCTGCTAAACACAGCATGATAATATTTGACTGTTTGCAATTGCTACACTTACAAAAATGTGTGAAAGTGAAATGAAGGTGTTTATACATTATTTTTCTTTATGAGCAGTTGTCCCTTATGAGCAGTGCTTTTATGAGTGACCCAAATGAGCAGGTGTCCTCTGTTAGCAGGTGTCCCTTAGGAGTATATATCCTTTTGAGTGTGTGTGTGCTTTATGAGCAGGCACTCTTATGTGTGTGTGTGTGTCCATTGTAAATGGGTGTATGTTATGAGCAGGTGTTCATGTGTTTGTGTGTGTGTGTGTGTGTGTTCAGGTGTCCATTGTAAATGGTTGTACTTTATGAGCAGATGTTCTTTATGAGTGAGTGTTATGTTTGATTAGGTATCCTTTGTGAGGTACTTTATTCTACCATCTGTGTACATTTTTAAAAATACTTAGAATTCATTAGAAATAAATAAAAAGACGTTTAAAATTTAATTTCTACATTAAATGAGTTGAATTTCTGCAAAACAGGACTGTATATGTATCTTCTCTTGCAAAACGGGACTGTATATGTATCTTCTCTTGCAAAACGGGACTGTATATGTATCTTCTCTTGCAAAACGGGACTGTATATGTATCTTCTCTTGCAAAGCGGGACTGTATATGTATCTTCTCTTGCAAAACAGGACTGTATATGTATCTTCTCTTGCAAAACGGGACTTCATATGTATCTTCTCGTGCAAAACTGGACTGTATATGTATCTTCTCATGTATTTAATTCCTTCACCAAGTATGTACAGCAAAGACCCTGATCTATTGACAGCACAGCATAAATCATGATCGGTCGACACAGTGTGGAAACAGATCTGGGATGTACATAATTTGCAGTTGATTGTGCTTATATATGTTTAAATATGGTAGATACAGTATCTGTACTTGGTTTCATTGTGTACAAAGGGTTTGTGGTATATGCCATCTGTGCGTAAATCAATGCCATATGCTAGTTTGTTATAAACATCTAAAGTTGTAACAATACAAAGGTTAATCAAGTGGGTCAATTTAACAATTGACTCTTTGGCTTATTCAGTTTCTGGGCCAAGAAAATAACTGAAGCCATATTTTAGATTTTACAAAATTCACGGTGTAGTAGCTATGGTATTGTGGGAATTTTTAGCTGTGGAGAAATGTTTTAAATTTTGCAGTTTCAGAATGACATCACAAAAGTAAATCCCATTGAAATTTATCATCATTAATATTGTAACCTCTTCAGATCTACAAACACTAAAATATAAATAGTCAAAACTAAAATCCCCCATTATTGAACAAAATTACCAAATATTATGCTGGCACAAAAATACTGGCTTTTATTTAATAAAATGTAACTTCCATTAAATGTCACCAATATCTGTTTCATCAACAATTGAATTTAAAAACCCTCTGAATTATCATATTTCACTTTTTTTTTGCTCTACAAATCTTTTGAGTGATTGTATTGAAGAATTGTAAGAAAAAATGAAAGATATAGTTCCAGTCTGGGTGTCATGTGTGGATATAGAAAACGTGATTGAATATCTGCAACGAGCTCCACATCAACTATGTAATAAAATTAGCAATTAAGTCTGAAAAGGTTAGATCTAGATCTGTCACAGCAATATTCCAGAGTACATATACATTTTTATGATGGAGAGCCAGGTTCTATGATATTTGCTTTAAATTGCTAGACCTGGTGGCGCATAATTTGATAACAGGTCTTGGTCTACAGTGTTTGCAGTTGGATGCATCTTCGGAGGTACAGTACAAACAAAGTGGGTTGACCATGCTACACTCGCGCTGATGAAGAGTGATGTTGAGTGTTGTTCAGTGACATATACTCTGTGTAATTCAGGCAGTCTTTTTACTTCACTCAGCAGATACTAATTCCACTCAACATTACAGACCCAAATTGAGATTTACACAGCCAGTTAGTGGATTGCCTTGTGTATTGGGCTTCATCATCAAAGGCCTCACAGCAGGTGATAATCAAACCTATCTTAAATCTATCAAAGGTTAATATCCACATGACAGTGGAGCACAAGCCCGATTTCAACTGTAACACATAGATGTTACACTCTGAAGTTGGGTGTAATTAGGTGACCATTACACCAGCACAGAGTAATACAGTCAATACACTCTGTCTGTACTGTTACTTTAGTTTTTTTATAAATACCCAGTAAGGACATATTTGAAACTCAGATGTCAAGGAAATTTGTTTTTGATTTTCAGGAATAAAAATTGCACAAATATTTTTAGGTTTTATGTGATGAATGTCTGTCTTACAATTAATGCTATGTAATTTCTCTATTTTCAGGGCATGGTTGTGAATGGATTCGTAAACGTTGTGATATCCAACATTGAAAAGCGTTATGATCTCAGTAGTACGGAATCTGGTACCATTGCAAGTTGTTACGATATTGCTTCTGCCCTTCTTCTAATACCAGTCAGCTATTTTGGTGGCCTTGGATGTAAACCTCGATACTTAGCAATTGGAGTGTTTGTAATGGGTATTGGATCATTCGTATTCGCTCTTCCTCATTTTACATCAGGACTCTATGAAGTGAATGATTCTTCCTTGAGGATGAAGTGTACATCAGAAAATAATGACACAAGCAGTGAATGTGATACAAGTAACACTGCACATATTGTGTCAGACTATAAATATGTATTTTTTCTTGGACAACTTTTACATGGAGCAGGTGCAGCTCCATTGTATACACTAGGAGTTACATATCTTGATGATAACTTGCCACTTCGCTCATCAGCATTTTATGTTGGTAAGTATTTTGATTGCTGATAAGTTGATGAATTTAGAATTTAATAGTATAAAGGGATCACGGTGGTTGCTCAGTGGTAAGCATGTTAAAATAATAACCAGAAGGTTGTGGGTTCAAATCCTGCCCAGACCAGGCTGAGTTGCCGTGGTGTGTCCCTGCATGGGCAACACACTTTATGCCAATTTATGTTTTGATTTCGGCACAATATAACCTTTCATATGTTGATGTGCTGTCAGACAAGCATAACAGTATATATTTTGCCATGCATATACTCTAAATCAATTGTATTGTGTGAGATTTTATTACTGCATAAATTTGGGAATTAGCATCTCAAATGCAAATTTGAAACAGTCACATTCATTAATTCAAAGTGTTGTTTGAAAACCACATGTGGTCCAATGTCCATTGAACATGATTTGTAATCAAGTCCAACAATGTATGATAGTAAAAATAAGTGATGCCAAATATAATTGCTTTACAGGAAATTTTAATCATCTCTACACACCTCAATTCTGCCATAGTTGTCATCTCTATACAGCAGCATGGTGGCTCAGTGGTCAGCAGGCCGGATTCATGACCAAAAGAGTGCGGGTTTGAAATTATGCCTAGACCTGGCTGAGTCAACTGCTGTGGTGTCCCCCTGGGCAGTGTCCCCCTGGGCAAGTCCCCCTGGGCAGTGTCCCCCTGGGCAAGTCCCCCTGGGCAAGGCACTTTTCCCCAGTTGCCTTAACATCATATAACCTATCTTGTATTGATGTGCCATAAACACCATGCAAACAAATAAGCACCACTTCTTGACTAAGGTCAGGTTTCTAAAGTCCCCTTGATTCATAAGTTAAATACATATTTATCTGCATGTAAAGGCCATGTACCTGCTCATAATGAACACATTGTAAAAGTCCCCTTGGTGACCTTTATAGACAGGTTTGACTGTATACAATTTGTACTTCTTCGTTCCATTGTACTTCTGAGTTCCTACATTTAGTCTTGTACTATTAGCATCATACATTCTGGTTACTTAATCTCTCTGGCTGATAATTGTCATAGTAATAGTATCATGCATTCATAAAAGTAAGCCGTGTTATAAGTGATGGAGTGTTATACTGAGCAGTAGTACTCTTAACGCAAATTTTTTTGTCCTGAGCGTAAAATAATCACTTCGGACACACAAAAGGTCATGATATGCATTCATCTGATGCAGAAAATCCAGAATGGGATGAAACATTGTGGCATGCTGCATCCAAGTTAACCATAGCTTTGTTCATCACAATTCACTATAGTTCTCATTAGAATGAGAAATGGTTACATATAACCAACACCAAATAACAGAAAATCTTATTGCATTGTTTTATTCAAGATATTTCTAATTATTTGCATATGAATCCAGTCTTGATGTAGATTTTGGCCCCTGTGTAAGTCGTGTTTCCAAATCCCATGTTTTACATTTGATGATCTGTAGTTGGGAGATGGTCCACTGTACTACATGTGCTTATGTCTTCCCTAAACAAATTGGTACATATATCCTGAATAGGAAAAGTCTTTCTGCAATATCAGGGTTCAAAGAATTTTAATTTAGCCACATGCCCTGTAGGGTAAGTACAGTCAACCTTTACTTGTCCTGTAGGGTAAGTGACATGCAACTTTTAATTGTCCCATATGGTAAGTGACATACAGCTTTTACTTGTCCTGTGGTGTAAGTGACATACAACTTTTACTTGTCCTGTAGGCCACGGTAAGTGACATGCAACTTATACTTGTCCTTTATGGTAAGTAACATGCAATTTGTACTTGTCCTGTAGGGTAAATGACATACTTGTCCTGTTGGGTAAGTGACATGCAACTTTTACTTGTCCTGTAGGGCATGTGAAATGCAGCTTTTACTTGTCCTATAAGGTAAGTAACATGCAACTTTTACTTGTCCTGTTGGGTAATTGGCATGCAACTTTTCACTTTTCCTAAAGAAATGTTACTCCTTGTACACTTCTGTATAATTTTCAAGACTGACAAAATTAACTGTGTCTACAATACTTTTGTCAGTGATTTGGCAAGTTTCATACATTCAGACTTTCACATGCTTTTTCATAAACTACACACTGATTGTGTTTTAGACTTTTATCATGAAATATGAATGATTCTTTCATAAATGTGACCTTTAAACCCACAACTGATGTTGATTTTGAATCTGATATTGATGGTAATTTGTGACAAACTTGACAAAATAGCATGTGCGCTTGAGCCAATCAAATTGGACAAGCCATGCCTTTTGAACATTTCTGTTGCATTTTGAAGAATCATACTGCTTTTTCTGCAATTTTCTTTTATCTCGTTTCTACGTTAGCCTTTTTTCTTCCTTTCTTTTATCTGCCAGCCCACACGTGAATATCAAACATGCCTACAGTTCAGATGATTATTTGTGACATCAGCTGATGATATCTCTAGTTGAATGAATGCAACAATCGGCTGTTTTATCCAGTAGAATAGCCACATCTGTCAACCAGTCCATATAGACCAGCACCCTCACTTAATTTCCAGATGAACTGCAGTAAATGCATAGTTGTTGGTAGCCAGTCACTGAATTCAAAACACTTGTGCTCTAAATGTATGAAATGAGGGAGCATTCATGGTTTATGAAATGCTTATGTAAATATAATTTATGTTAAATGACATAAAATGATCAAGTTATAACATTATGCATCTTGCTGATATAAGCTTACTCATCAATATGAGTAGATGAGTGGAATTTTATAGCGCTACTCAGTGTGTACGGAATATTTTGTGTTAAGTTCAGTTGAGGAGTTAGATCTATTGAGATTCATCTGGGTGTGGTAGCTTTAAAAATCTCACTATTTATTGATGGGAGATGCAAATTTTGACTAGCTGCAAGTTTAAACATTAAAATTACTGATAGTCACTGTATGGTAATGCAAACTTCAGGACATGAGATACAAATTTTTTTTATCTGTGCGTTCAAGAACATAGGTACAAAAAAAGTCAATATGACCTGTGTTGAAGGGTTGGTCCAACAAGACTGTTATGATGGCACAAAAATAGAGTATTGAATTATGTGAATTCATTATAATCGTCGATTCTTTTTAGTCAAGAACTGAAATAAATTTAAATTAATTAAGTAGCAATGGCGAAATAAAATTTGACCAATTCAGTGGGATTCATGAACATGCAATGTTATAAGAGGGACAGTGGTATACTGAGGGATATTATAGTGTGGGTCCTCTGTATATGGCATACAACACTTAGATGACGCCTACATCCAATGCATGTAATTTTGAGATTAATTAGTATAGCTAGTAAAAACTTTTATTCCAATAAAAATAAAATAGTATTCGGGGGGTGGGAGCAGGGGAAGGGTTAAGTTGTCTTAATTTCCCATGATAAGGATATATACAAATGTGGAAAAATATAAAAATATACTGTTGTGGGTTTTAGATTGGCACTAAGAAGTTTCATGAACAGTCATTGTACTGTTACTGTCTCAAGGTTGTATGATAATGTTTGCTTTTATACATCAATAAAATGCTTAACAATGTAAATAACAGTGTGATTTTATATTACTTTGAATTCAGTTATTTTCAAGGGTATCAATTTTTGTGGTTTGTGGTGAAAAATGGCAACATATCCTATTGTTTCCAAAGTGAGATTAATTATTCATTGGGTCTTTAAATTTGTGGGTTGGGCAATTGATCCTATTGTTTCCACAGTGAGATTATTATTTATTGGGTCTTAAAATTTGTGGTTTGGGAAATGGTTCCTATTGTTTCCACAGTGTAATTATTTTTCATTGGGTCTTTAAATTTGTGGGTTGGGCAATGGATCCTATTGTTTCCACAGTGAGATTATTATTCATTGGGTCTTTAAATTTGTGGGTTGGGCAATGCATGGGTCCTATTGTTTCCAGTGTAATTATTTTTCATTGGGTCTTTAAATTTGTGGATTGGGGAATGGGTCCTATTGTTTCCACAGTTAGTTTATTATTCATCCTGTCTTTAAATTTATGGTTAGTAGCAAATACAAAAACCTCAAACATTGGTACATCTTGAAGATAGTGAATTTAAAGTAGCTGCTATACATTGATGTGTCAAATAATAAAGTGTGATTGTACATGTGCCTATGTAATTGAAAGTCTTTCTTTTCTGTTGTACAGGTATATTTTATGCTCTGGCTATTGTTGGTCCTGCCATTGGCTATCTGGCTGGTGGGGCATTCCTTGATCTCTATGTAGATATAAATAGACAAGATTCTAACAGGTAAGTAATGGAATAATAATAATAATAATAATAATAATAATGATAATAATAATAATAATAATCATCATTCCACAGATTTTAGATTAGCATATTATATTTTAGCTTTGTAATAATAATAATAATAATAATAATAATAGTTTCAGACTCTGTGAGCAGTAGGATACTTAACATTTTTCCTCAAGGTAGGTTGAATAAAAACCAGTTCCTTATAATCCATACCACTTAAATACTGATACAGTTTAACTTGTACCATAATATGTTGGAATATAAGATACAAGCATTTTGAATATTTTAGATTGCTACTATTTAATGATATTGCCATAGCTCTTACATGTTCCTTTTGGAATGCAAAATATTACCTATATTTGTGAGGCTATAACCCTAGACTGTATTCAAGTTATACAGGTATATAAACCTATCTTAGCATAGAAATTATTGTTCTTCACTAATTATGTTATTACTATATTAGTCCTTCTGCTCCATTTTTTGTCTCACCTGTTGTGAATGACAAGACACACATGTCACTTTCCCAGCACAGCGACATCATCAGTCAGTAATATTAAGGTTCTGTGTTAAAGTTTTTGAAAGTCATCTAAATTTATTGGTAGTTGTATTCAGGTGTTTGAAAGTCATCTAAATTTATTGGTAGCTGTATTCAGGTGTTTGAAAGTCATCTAAATTTATTGGCAGCTGTATTCAGGTGTTTGGAAGTCATCTAAATTCATTGGCAGTTGTATTCAGGTGTTTGAAAGTCATCTAGATTTATTGGCAGCTGTATTCAGGTGTTTGGAAGTCATCTAAATTCATTGGCAGTTGTATTCAGGTGTTTGAAAGTCATCAAAATTTATTGGTAGCTGTATTCAGGTGTTTGAAAGTCATCAAAATTTATTGGCAGCTGTATTCAGGTGTTTGGAAGTCATCTAAATTCATTGGCAGTTGTATTCAGGTGTTTGAAAGTCATCTAGATTTATTGGCAGCTGTATTCAGGTGTTTGGAAGTCATCTAAATTCATTGGCAGTTGTATTCAGGTGTTTGAAAGTCATCTAAATTTATTGGTAGCTGTATTCAGGTGTTTGAAAGTCATCTAAATTTATTGGTAGCTTTATTCAGGTGTTTGAAAGTCATCTAAATTTATTGGTAGCTGTATTCAGGTGTTTGAAAGTCATCTAAATTTATGGGTAGCTGTATTCAGGTGTTTGAAAGTCATCAAAATTTATTGGTAGCTGTATTCAGGTGTTTGAAAGTCATCAAAATTTATTGGTAGCTGTATTCAGGTGTTTGAAAGTCATGTAATTTTATTGGCAGCTGTATTCAGGTGTTTGCAAGTCATCTAAATTCATTCACCGCTGTATTCAGATGTTGGGAAGTTATCTAAATTCATTTGCAGCAGGATTCAGCAGTTTGAAAGTCATCAAAATTCATTGGCAGCTGTATTCAGGTGTTTGAAAGTCATCAAAATTCATTGGCAGCTGGATTCAGGTGTTTGAAAGTCATCTAAATTCATTGGCAGTTGTATTCAGGTGTTTGAAAGTCATCTTAATTCATTGGCTGCTGTATTCAGGTGTTTGAAAGTCATCAAAATTCATTGGCAGCTGTATTCAGGTGTTTGAAATTCATCAAAATTCATTGGCAGCTTTATTCAGGTGTTTGAAAGTCATCAAATTCATTGGCAGCTGTATTCAGGTGTTGGAAAGTCATCTAAATTCATTGGCAGCTGTATTCGGGTGTTTGAAAGTCATCAAAATTCATTGGCAGCTGTATTCAGGTGTTTGAAAGTCATCAAAATTCATTGGCAGCTGTATTCAGGTGTTTGAAAGTCATCAAAATTCATTGGCAGCTGTATTCAGGTGTTTGAAAGTCATCTAAATTCATTTGCAGTTGTATTCAGGTGTTTGAAAATCATCAAACTTCACTGGCAGCTGCATTCAGGTGTTTGAAAGTCCTCTAAATTTACTAGCAAAAACATTCAGGTGTTTGAAAGTCATCTAAATTCACTGTCAGTTGCATTCAGGTGACCCAGATATGCTTGTGTTTCCTGTCTTACCTGCATACTGTATTTACTGTATGTTTTCACATGCTAAAAAAAATAGTAATTTTTGGGGGGCTGTCAGAAAACATTAAATTACTTCATTTGGTGTCAAAATTCCCACAGGGAAAAAAAATTCATCCCAGCAACAAAATGTGCTTCCCATGAAATAAAAAATATGCAACTTTTGTTTATCTTTATGTGTTGGGTAATGAATGAAAAACAGATATTTTTGGCCTTTTTTTGTATTAGATAAACTAAATAAGAAGATTTCTGGATGAATTTTGATTCTGTAGGTATTCAAGACAGGAAAATGCATATATTGTAGTTATCGAGGGTAGAAATACATGTATGATTGTCAGTTTTAAGAAACAACAGTGAGAGGGTCCTTAGGGACATGTGTTGTATGCATATTTAGAAAGGCTAAATACCACAAGCAATAAGCAATATATAATCAGCATTCAGTCGGATTAATATGTCAAAATTGTACAATTAACATGACCTTTCAACCATTGTTCTTTTCTTTTTTTTTCTTCTTTCTTTTCTATTATTTTTTTCTCTTTTTCTTTTTTATGTTCACTTGTTTGTCAAGTAATGAACTAATTAATTAGCCACAGGCCATTAACTCCCATGAATCCACTGTACATAATACTGTCAACAAAGATAAATGTTTAGTTTTGTTTCAAGATCCCTTGAATTTACTAATCTATACCAACTTTTTGATGTATTGTTAATGAGATTGAGATAAAATAGGGACTCATAGCTGCTAATTATAATATCAATATTACCATTAGCTGCCTTTAATCAAAGTCATGACTTTCACACCTTATTACCAATTTGGTTTTATGAATTCTAAACCTGATCACTCTCCATTTATTAGTTTTGGAAGGAAAATATTTCAACATGATATTGCATCTGTTGAAATCTTTCTGACATCATTGTAAGTTCACTATCATCATACACATACTTCATCCCCATGCCAGGCCTCATATTTAGACAGTGACACATACTTCAACCCTATGCCATGCCTCACATTTAGACAGTGACACATACTTCATCCCCAAGTCAGGCCTCACATTTTGTCAGTGACACATACTTCATCCCATGTCAGGCCTCACATTTAGGTAGTGACACATAGTTCATCCCCCTGTCAGGCCTCACATTTAGTCAGTGACACATACTTCATCGTCATGTCAGGTCTCACATTTAGACAGTGACACATACTTCATCCCCAAGTCAGGCCTCACATTTTGTCAGTGACACATACTTCATCCCATGTCAGGCCTCACATTTAGGTAGTGACACATAGTTCATCCCCCTGTCAGGCCTCACATTTAGTCAGTGACACATACTTCATCATCATGTCAGGTCTCACATTTAGACAGTGACACATACTTCATTACCATGTCTGGCCTCACTTTAAGACAGAGACACATACTTCATCCCCATATCAGGCCTCACTTTAAGACAGGGACACATATTTCATCCCCATGTCAGGCCTCATTTTTAGACAGAGATACTATCACTTTGTGGTCTGCACAAGATAGTTGTCATAAGAAAAAGACAACAGGATGAATTTCTCATGGCAAGTGACAAAAAGGAATTAAAATTATTTTAGTTATTGGCATGTTCATGATCACATTAAATATTTAGTGCTTTGTAAGTGCAAGTAATTTCTGAGATAATTAGGTATCTATTTACAGCCGATTGAAGTGAACTTCATTTCTGTTTAAATACCAGCACAGGGGCTTGTATCAGTTTAACTTTTTAATAATACATGTACTATTTATTTATATTGTTACATGTATATTTATTGGTATATAAGCAAAGATACAAGATCATGTGATTAATGATAGATACACTGACACCTTTGCTTGAAAAAGAGACACCGGTTCTCCTTAGATTGTGTTAAAAAATTAGAAGGCACTAATGAATTAATTTGGTGAATAAGTTTTGGTATCCGAAAACATGCAGAAAATACGGTAAAAGGCAAGCAAGGAGCTATGTTCTGTACTAGAACACTTGTTTTATTCTTCTCTTTGGTTCCTGTTTCAGTATTACATTACTCAAAGACAATCCCAGATATGTGGGAGCATGGTGGATAGGGTTCCTCATTTCTGGAGCATTAGCAGTTATTGTGGCTTTTCCTTTAGCTGGCTTCCCTACCTCACTGCCAGGTAAGACAAACACATGCACAGACATAGTTACTATAGTGTATGTGCACTCTGTAACAGTTAACAAACATGAAGGAGTATTTGTCCTACATTTCAAGCTGTCTTGGACAATGCAATCCATGGGGCATTACAAGTAAAATGAAGATCAGTCCCAGTAAAGGACAGATAACCATGAATTATTTTTCTAGAAAGATCAACAGAAGATATTGATGGTAATCTCTCTGTTTAAGAGGCTAAAGTATCTGCCTCAGCTGAACTCAGACCATCTACTTTCAATAATGATTGTAATCTGATTTCTAGCCTGCCAAACCAAAACCCCTAAATTTCAGATTTGTATACTCTCATGGATCCAGACAATTTCAAAATGGACTCACCCATTTTCACAGAAATAGCGGTTTAATGGGTCCAAACCATATTTGTTGGACCCAGGCTACAAAATCCTTTCTGCTACCCCTGGATGGAAATTTTCATTATTAATATAATGATCTGATGAAAACATATAAATTCATGATATAATTTAATTCTTAGATTTATATGATATTTAGAAGAACATTTTAAAATCCATACTTTATTTGTTCAGAATCTGTAAACAGGAATTTCCTCTGTTGGTGAAGATTTTCATCCGTTTACTGGTAGGTTTAACTGCTTGCCATTATTTTAGTTTTCTCTGTTTTGCTATCCATTGATGTTCATTTTTTTAAAAAGTGTTAACAGCATCAGCTGCAATATTGTCACCACAGCCATCACTACCACTCCATCATCACAATCATCATAATTATCAGTAGCAACTCCTCTTTAGATCACATGCACAAAGAGCATCAGAGAATTTGCTATATTACTGGTGTCATAGACAGTGTCAGTGTTGGCATTAGCATTAGCAAATGTGCACCTTGTATGTTAAAGTCAATATCTCAGATACTGTTGCCTCTACAGTCATGAGAGTTGCTTTGTTCATGCAGCCTGTAAGGCGGTACATCATAATACTAAAAGTAGGTCACTTTGACATACTTTTTGCACTCTGCTCATCATATACATTTTTGTATGTATATAGGTCATTTTCTGGGACACTGTTACTTCTACAGTCATAAAAACAGATCTGTACATGGATCCTGGGGAGTACTGTATTTAAAGATGGTTATCCTACCAAAAGTAGGTCACTCACTGTGAAATACTTTTCATGCTCCAGTGATCACATAGACTTTTCCAGTTCAGGTGAGGTTCTCAGACACTGTTGCTTGTACAGGTACGATACCTAATATATACAGGTGTCCTGAGGAGTACTATACCATATCAAAAGTAGGTGACTCTGATCAAATTTTGTTACACTTCAGTGATTGTACACCTTTGATATTCAGATGAGTTTATTTTGACCCTGTTCTATGTATAATCATCAAACTGGATATGGGCATACATCCTGAGAAGTACAGCATCCCATAAAAAAGTAACAGTGACCTATATTAACCACTTGGTTTGTTTTAATAATCACTCAGTATGGATCACCTTGAGTAGTGACAAGTACAAAACTCGTGTATCAGAATAAATATGTGCAGGCAAGCTTTGCTGTTTTCTGACAGCTTCATTTCTTGTTCTTTTGAAGGTTCAGCAAAGTACAAAGCTGAGAAAGAAGCAGAGGTATACCATAGGAAGAAAAAACAAAAGGTAGCACCCACAGAGGTGACTTCAGACGGGTCCAAAAGATCAAGCCTCAGCTGCCTAAAAATTTTAAAATCTGTGAAAGTATTGATGTTAAATCCCACATTTATGTTTCTCAACCTGGCAGCTGCATGTGAAGGTAAGAAAACCATTTAGATGAGTAAGGGCTTAAAGAGTTGCCTTCCTTGTACCCAGAAATAAGGTTTGAAGGCCTGAATGAAGCATCTTTTTTATCCATGTAACTTTTGCATTTTTTGGGATTCATCCTGTCCTAAAAATTTTAACTGCTTTAGGCATGTGATTTCCTAGTGTTGGTCATATAAATATCTTGGGGAATGAATAGTCATGCTATTGTCTTGATGAGTTACCTCCCTTATACCCAGCATTAAAAGATTTACCTCCCCTACACTCTACATTACCTGAGGTTTTAAGAGTTATGCCCAGTATGATACAGCTCTTCTATCCATGTAACATTTGCAATGTTTGGATGAGTTACCTCCCTTATACCCAGCATTAAAAGATTTACCTCCCCTACACTCTACATTACCTGAGGTTTTAAGAGTTATGCCCAGTATGATACAGCTCTTTTATCCATGTAACATTTGCAATGTTTGGTTGTTCGTCCTGTCCTTAAATTATAAATTGCAGCAATCATGGAATAATACTGTGTTAGTCATTAAAAATCTTGTGAATGAATGGATCCTTCTATTTACAGTACAATTTTGTCTTTAAAAAAGAATTTCATTTTTTATTTATTTCTAAGGATCCTACAAGCAGCAAACAAATTTCCTTTTCAAATATGTTAGTGGATCCATACAGCAGCTTGTGATTGGTTGACAGCCTGTGATGACATATTGCTAATGCTATAGATCTGATGGATTTTTATTTTACTGATATAGAGTGCCATGTATATTACATCAACCTTGTGATATTAAACACTGTCTCCCCAAAATATGTTAGAAAAAAGATTATGAGATCACTTTCATTTTATCTGTGATTTTTAATCCATTTGAAAATTAAGCACAGAAACGAAAGGTGCTGTGAGAAATGCTAGGCTGTCTAGTACATTTTTGAACTTATGATATGTAAAAAAGATGTTTAAAATGGGGTACAAGTCCATGAACTCACTTCATGATTTTCAATGAAAGTTTACTTAAGAGATCCTAAAGAATTTACTCTTTTGAAATTGTTTCAAATGTGAATATTTATAATGAACTGTATTTTTTTTTCATCATTAGTAGTTATAATTTCTATGTATATTTCCAGGCAACCTATTGAGTGGCTTTGCAACATTTACACCAAAATTTATTGAAGCTCAGTTTAGTCTTCCTGCTTCTGCTGCAGCACAGTATGTTGGTAAGAGTTGTTCCCCTTTATAGCCTAAACTATTGAATGGTACGTTTCTACTGTATGAACTAAACCCAGAATCTACTTTTTGTCCTACAGTCAAGTCAAATGCTCTCTTAGTCAGAGAGAGATTTGTATCAATCCTCCCCTCATTATATCTTTTTTGCCTGGAATGTTATTCATTTTTATCCCTGTGACACCCAAGAAAAGCCACATACAATAGGAACTGTTCTTGTATCAGCCAAACATCAATAAACCAAGATATTTTATATCTCCTAGAAACCAGGAACATTGCTTGGGATTGTCCATATAGTATCTACATTGTAGACATTTGCTTCAAACATTTCCTGGGCTTGTCCATATAGTATATACATTGTAGACATTTGTTTCAAACATTTCCTGGGCTTGTCCATATAGTATCTACATTGTAGATATTTGTTACAAACATTACTTGGGATTGTCCATATAGTATATACATTGTAGACATTTGTTTCAAACATTTCCTGGGCTTGTCCATATAGTATATATATTGTAGACATTTGTTTCAAACATTACTCTGGATTATCCATATAGTATATACATTGTAGACATTTGTTTCAAACATTTCCTGGGCTTGTCCATATAGTATATACATTGTAGACATTTGTTTCAAACCTTTCTTGGGATTGTCCATAGTATCTAAATTGTAGACATTTGTTTCAAACATTTAATTTAACAGAGACAATATTGCTTAGATCCTTGGTCAGTTGCTAAAAACTTAATTTTGAGGATATTGAAAATGCAAAAGTCCTGAAATAAAGTGGAACCTGCTAAATATACGAACTAAATGCAAAATTAAATTTAAACATGAATTTAAATTAGCAATTCATTATATCTAGAAATTTCTTAAATCAGATTTCCTTAAAACTGGGTTCTACTTAATATCTTAAGCATGAGTTTTCGTTGATAAAGTGTCCAGTTCTAGACCTAATCTTAAAATTTAATTCAGTGTTCTATTTTTGTTAACTTTGTAAGCATCGTGAGACATAGTAAATGCAGTTGAGACACTGGCTACCACAGAACTTGTTCTTTAATTTCATTTTTATTCACATATAAATATTTTGTTTTAAAAATATTATAATTACTATTGTTGAAAGTTTACTCTTTATTATAGCAAGGGATCATTGTATTGTGTAATTTTTTCCCAGGTTATGCAGCCATCCCTGCAGGTGGAGGGGGCACATTTTTGGGAGGATACCTTGTGAAAAGATTTGACCTTCATGTAAAGGGGATCATACGGCTTTGTCTTGGAGTTACAGTAGCTGTTCTAGGCACAGCTTTAGCCTTCCTTGTGCATTGCCCCAATGTGGCATTCGCTGGAATCAGTCTGGATTATGGAAGTACAATGAAAAATGGGTGAGTAAAATACAGCCCAGTTTATGAGTTTAGTACACGGGCTGGAGGCCTGTTTCATGGAGACAAAAGCCTGTAAATATTCAGCTCATATGATTCAACCTGCATTTCAATGTTCACATGCTGTAAATTCTTGGAATTTGTCAAAATTACCGTTATTATTTTAAAAATACAGTTTTATATTTCTACATATATTTATTTTTTTTTTAAACAAATGGTTCACAAGAAAGATTTTATTCTTCATAGATATTTGATTTTATTTTATTAAAATTTAAATTTCCAGTCATTTTCCACTGGCTTATATGAGTACATTAAGTTATTCTCAATTGTACAGCATCACTTATTTGGGTCATGCACACTACTTCCCCTCCCCACACTCTTAGGACAACAAATTCCTTTTTTATTTGAATTGCGAAACCCCCCAACTGTGTCTGGAAGGTTGGTAGGTATGCTTGTATATTTTATGTACTTGGAAAGCTGCACATTTGACACAACACATTGATTTTGCACATTCTCCAAGCAGAATACCAGAGATGTTGATTGTCACAGTTAATTACAGTTGCAGCTTTATTGAGACATTGACACACCAAAGTGAAGACACCAGCATATATTTCTAAAAGAATGTAATAACTTTTCGGAAGAAAAATGTTGCTAACTTTTATCGTTTAATTGGTGATTAATCTGTCCATTTATGTACAATTATACATAATATTTCAGCACACTGTATGAAAGTTTTGAGAAGGCCAATCTAATAGCTGCATGCAACCAGAAATGTCACTGTACCCAAGATGTTTACAAGCCAGTATGTGGAATCGATGGCATTATGTATTTTTCTCCTTGTTATGCTGGATGTACAGACTCTTTCCAGGGAGAAGATCATAAGGTATGTCAGAGAAAGGGTTGAAAAATCGCTAAAATCCACTTACCCAGTCAAAGCACTGCTGACTACATTGTTAGTACCACCTATGTCCTATTAACACCTATATAGTTTAATGGAGTTATGTTGACTACATTGCTAGTACCACCTATGTCCTACTAACTCATACTAGTTTGATGGAGTTATGTTGACTACATTGCTAGTACCACCTATATCCTATTAACACATATATATTTCAATTTAATGGAGTTATGTAGACTACATTGTTAGTGCCATCTATTTCCTACTAACACATGTATAGTTTCGAGTTTCAAATTTTCCACATAAACATATCTATTTCTTCTAATTTATTTACTGATATTTTAGATGTACACAAACTGTAGCTGTGTGCCACATGACTATCTGGAGGATTATCCTGGATATGAAGCCATGGATGGGAAATGTGATAGCAGCTGTCACTATCTACCTGTGTTTATGCCAATCTTTGCTATCATGATGCTGCTCACATTTGTGGCCAGTATGCCAGCATTATCAGCAACAATGAGGTAAGTTTTGATAGATTTTGTGGCCAGTATGCCATCCTTATCAGCTATGATGAAGTAAGTTTTGATATAATTAATCTTAGCTGTGCAAACAGAATGGATATGATTGACAAAATATTCACATTGGCAAATAGATACTCTCAAGTTAGGAATTTGGGATAAAAGCATTTTGCTGTTCTGACTTTGTTTGGTAGGGCAATGATTAGCCAACCATTAACGAACATAATGTTATAGGTCCACACAGTTAAAATAATGTAACTAAAGAGACCTGAGAATTCCATTGTGAAATGCAAACAGTTACACTGTGTCCATTTAGGTGTGCACAGCAATTGCCTTTGAAATAAAACATTTAACTCATGGACTACATGATGACTGTATTATGACCTGTTCAAAATAATATTATATATTTATATATGTCAAGCAATCCTAATTGTTAAACAATTACTTATTTTTCCATAATCTTTAATTATGAAGAACAGAGTAGTTATGATGTGGGCACATATTTAGAGCAGGTGACCTTGTTTCCACACAAAACTGCTGAAATATAATGGATTGCTCTATTTAATGCTTGGGTTTTTTGTAGTAAGTTGATCATATAGACAAATGACAAAGATATTTTATTTGCTTCTGATAAAAAAAATACCAAAATACATTAAAACATTAAAAGGCACAAAATTCAACTAAACATATATGTATTGTTCATATTGGACCATTTTTCTGAGTTTAACATTAAGATTCACAATGGACTGCATAACAATAATATGATAACAGGTCAAAATAAACTTAACCCAGCTGTCGTACCTTCAGTCACTCAATTTGATATTCAGGTCAGTGGAGACAACTTTAAAAAAAAAAAAAAAATTACGTATTTTAAAAGAGGTATTATTCAATAAGATGGCTGCTTCCTACCATGCACAGAACCATTATTTGATACATTATGGTATCATAATTTCTTACAGAAAATCTGTTATGCTATTGGTATTTGAAAATCTGTTATGCTACTGGTATTTGGAGAGCTGTTATGCTATTTATACCCCTGGTATTTGGAGATCTTTTGTGCTCTTGGTACTTAGGATCTATTAAACTTCTGGTATTTGGAGATTTTCTATGCTCGTGGCATAGAAGATATGTTATGTTACTGGTATTTCGAGATATGTTATGCTACTGATATTTGGAGATATGTTATGCTACTGGTATTTGGAGATATGTTATGCTACTGGCATCTGGAGATATTTTATGCTACTGGTATTTCGAGAGCTGTTATGCTACAGTTATTTGGAGATCTT
The DNA here is from genome assembly GCA_029931535.1 of Margaritifera margaritifera. Lineage (NCBI taxonomy): Eukaryota > Metazoa > Mollusca > Bivalvia > Unionida > Margaritiferidae > Margaritifera > Margaritifera margaritifera. Next base: position 1,436,704 of record JAQPZY010001559.1, read on the forward strand.
CTATGCCCTTGGTATATGGAGATCAGTTATACTCCTAGCATTTGGAGACCTGTTATGATACTGGTAATTGGAGCTCTGTTATCTTTACTGGTATTTGGAGATCTGTTGTGCTGCTGGTATTTGGAGATCTGTTATGATACTGGTATTTGGAGTTCTGTTATCCTTACTGGTATTTGGAGATCCATTGTGCTGCTGGTAATTGGAGATCTGTTATTCCCTTGGTATTTGAAGATCTTTTATGCTACTGGTGTTTGGATATCTGTTATGATATATTCCTAGTACATGTATTTGGAAATCTGTTATGCTCATGGTATTTAGAGATCTGTTATGCTACTGGCATTTGGAGATCTGTTATTCTTCTGGCATTTGGATATATTTTATAATATGTTATTCTTATGGTATTTGGAGATCTGTTATTCTCCTAGTATTTGGAAATCTTGTATGTTTACTATCAATTGGAGAGCTGTTATGCTTACTTGTATTTGGAAATCAGTTGTGATGCTGGTATTTGGAGATATGTTATGCTACTATTATTTGGAGATCTTTTATACCACTGGTAGTTGAAAATATGTTATGCTTTTGGAAGTTTTGGAGATCTGTTATGATATGGTATTTGGAGATCTGTTGTGCTTCTGGTATTTGGACATCTGTTATGCCATTGGTATTTGGAGAATTGTTATGCAACTTGTGTTTGGAGGTATTATATGTTACTATTATTTGGAGATCTTTTATGATATGCTATGCTATTGGTATTTGGAGATCTATTATGTTACTGTTGTTTGGAGATCTGTTTTGATACTGGTATTTGGAGATCAGTTGTGCTTCTTGTATTTGGAGATCTGTTATGCCATTGGTAATTAGAGCTCTTTTATGATACTTGTGTTGGAGGTCTTTTATGTTACTGGAATTTGGAGATCTCCTATGCTCATAGTATTTGGAGATCTGTTATGCTACTGACATATGGAGATCTGTTATGCTTCTAGTATTTGGAGATCTGTGATGCTTCTAGTATTTGGAGATCAGTTATGTTTCTGGTATTTTGTAGATCTGTTATGCTCCTAGTATTTTTAGATCTGCTGTGCTTACTTTTATCTGGAGATCTGTTATATTTACTGAAATTTGGTGATCTGTTGTGCTTCTGGTAATTGGAGATCTGTGATGCGGTTGATATTTGGAGGCCTTTTATGTTATTGGTGTTGGGAGATCTTTTATGATATGTTATATTACTGGTATTTGAAGATCTGTTATACTTTTAGTATTTGGAGATCTCTTATACTTCTAGTATTTGGAGATCTGTTATACTTCTAGTATTTGGAGATCTGTTATACTTCTAGTATTTGGAGATCGGTTATGCTTACTATTATTTGGAAATCGTGTATGTTTATTTTTTGGAGATTTGTTATACTTACTGGTATTTGGAGATCCATTATGCTACTGATATTTGGAGTTCTTTTATGCTCCAAGTATTTGGAGATCTGTAATATTTACTATCATTTTGGAGATATTTTAATATGCTACTGGTATTTGCCATTTTCATTATGTTTGCAAAACTTATGCCTGCTATTTCAGCTTACACTGTGTTGGAGAAACAGACAGAAAGATAGACTATGACTGAATTTAAGTCTAAAAAAAATATATTGAACAAGTGACTGGCAAAAAGACTGGGACAACTATAATAATAGATTTATACTTTGACGAGATTTAAGCTGTTGCTTATTAGCAAATGAATGGCTGCAAGGCTGAGTAAACTATAAATCTAGTTCTGTCACTGAAATCTTTATTAAATTGCTTTTTGGGTTTAAAAGATTTTCTTGTTCCTTCATTGTTAAATTAGAGATTTGATTATGATGTAATCAAAGTTTTTTCTTCAGTCATTCTTATTACAAAAATAACTTTAATTAACTATATATGATATATGATGTCTGAATAATTTTTCTTGCAGATGTGTCCCACATGAGGAAAAATCTTTGGCTTTGGGCATACAGTGGATTATTGCTAGGTGTTTAGGTATGACCTGGCCTGGAAATTCTTAATATACTTTTCTCCAGGATCCATAATGGCTTATACCCTTACGTAGCACCAACTAAATAAAATCATGATATTGCTATTAAAAAAAAACTAGATGAAAATGATTCAATTCTTTAAAGTATTAAACATTCTGTGTATCACAAAACCAATACTGCCGTATCTGTTTCCACTCAAAGTGATAGATTTTCATAATGTAGTCATCGAATTGTTAGATATTTATGTAAAGAAATTCTGGTCAGATCTACCTAGGGGTACAAGCCGCAAATGCAAGAGTCCTGGAGAAAACTATTATAAAAACTAGCCTAGTAATACTATAAAATCTAGATAATAAGCGTTCACACTTTTTAAAAATATTGGTGATGGACATGTGTACTTATTTTATATCATGATGTATCACAATGCAACTAATTATTAATTTTGATATTTATAGAATATTATATAAAAATATTGGTAATGAATCAAAGAAAAAAAAAAGATAATGAAAAGAAATGCCCTAAATAGATGAATAGTCATGATAATCATTGTAATAAGGACAATGTTTTACTTGGAATGGAAGTAGAACAATCTATATTTTAAAAAAAAGCTTGTTTCCTCTACATATTTACACAACTTCACTGATGATGAATGGTGTTAAATACACTTTCAGTCATGGAGTCATATGTCTATATTTGCTTTATGTGCTAAGTCATTTTACTAACCATATACAGGCCTCAGCATTATTTATCTGCATGCATTTTGTGCATGAATCTAAAGATCATTTATCAACATAAAACCAGTTTTCCTCTTCAGTTATCAACACAATAATAGACCTTTTTGAAATTTGCTCTGAGCCCTGCCCACGCTCGTTTGCATTAGAAAATCTGTTCTAATGTTTGAAAAATTTGGAAATTTTACAGACCTATTACACTAAGAAAAAGTAAGATTAACATCAGATTTGAACAAAATTAAGCAAATAGTTCATAAGTTATGGCAACTACAAAATTTCTATACATATTTCCTATATTTTAGTTCAGTTTGTGGGAACCATTCATACATATGATGTCCCATGTTATGTAACCGCTCACACCAGGATTTATTGTATGTTGTTTCAAATGGCTATAGGTGATGGGATATAAAGTAAATCTGCTAGACTGATTGGCATGTCAGAAAGGTCCACTGATTCTGGAAATAGAAAAATTTAGTTTTCTACACAGCCAAAGCTGAAATGGTGGACACCGTCAATGCCGTCACAGAATGTCAAAGTTCAGATAGGCAATTGAGACCCATTCACCAAATATTATCATAGTATTAGGCCAGTATCTTATTGGAACTACAGCATCTGCTGAATCAATGTCAATTCCAGGCCTGTACTTTGGTATTTTTAATGGATTAGGCACTGACTGTTCATGCAATTTTGATTTTATCTTATTTGAAGTTCAAACCACTGTGTAGTTGTAGGGTTAATGTGTATACAGGGATAATTCCTCCAACAATAAGGCCATATGTACACTCTTATGTATAACATAAAAAGAATCTGTTTAACATAGGGCATAGGAAATTGAAATTTTAATATATTCATGTTCATTTTCTCCTTTGTTATCATGAGATTTCTGATGGCATTATTAATTTAGATGGTTCAAAAAATCAATGTCATTTAATTTTTTTCTCTTACAGGTTCCATCCCAGGTCCCATTTTGTTTGGAAAACTTATAGACATCACGTGTAAACTTTGGCAAAACAAGTGTAATGACCAAGGTTCATGTTTTTTCTATGACAATAAACAAATGAGTTATAACATGTTAGCTGTTAGTCTGGTTGGAAAGGCGTTATCATCATTATTTTTCTTCCTGGCACTAATTTTGTATAAAGCACCAACAGTTGATGAAAATGAGAATTCAAAAGAATCATCACCACCACCACCACCTGCATCATTAAGCTTGTCTCCAACAGAAAATGCCATTAGCAATCAGAGTGTTTATACAGCTGTAACAGAACTGTCAGATGGAAATACTCCAGCAACAACACCTAATGGAAATCCATCTTGGATACACTTGTAGCACTGGTAATCAAAATGGTTAACTATTTATATTTTCTTAACATAAATATGATATTTTGGACAAAACTCTTAAGATGTCACACAAAAAAACTGTCACATATGAAACCTACCTAATGTTAAGTCTTTTCACATCTTACAAAACAAAAGGACTTCAATCCACACAATTTACTTAATACTTACATGATGCTCACCACCTTCAGGGCTGAGTAAATTTTTTTTTAACCACTAGTCCAGGACAAGTGGTTTCAGAAAATTCACTAGTCCCACCTTACTCTTCACTAGACCCACCTTACTCTTCACTAGTCCCACCTTACTCTTCACTAGTCCCACCTTACTTTTCACTGGTCCCGAAATGGTAATCACTTGCCAAGATTTGATGAGATGTATGTACTTAATCCATAGAAAAAACAAACGAAATAATATACAACATAATTATTTCTTAAAAGAATTTAATTTTTCAAAAACATTGGTTGTTATACATTTAGCTTCTTCAGGTTCATGTATATATGTTTTAGCTGATGGATTTGAAAAAATGTCCATGTATATGTCTGCCACCTGCACCAGCACTAAGCCAGCAGTTGATAGCTGTGTCTGGGTTGAAGTCCTCAAGCTCTGGTCCATTTGCGGAAATGTTCATTAGCATTTGTAAACTCTTTTGGTTTAAGGAATTCCTTAAAGAAGTCTTGATTAAGTTCATTGAACTAAATCCTCGTTCACACTCAGCAGTGGATGGGCTTATAACAAACATGACTTTCACTGACAAATACACTGGGTGAATTTCCAACCTGTGCCAGTTTTGGATATTGTTTGCAATAACTGCAAAACATCTTTCCTTCCGAGTCAATACATTCAAGCCAGGGATAACAATCAACCCAATGCGGCTGAAAATTTCTCTGTCTCTTAGTAGTGTCATATTTGACATTTTTTGCCATCACAGATTGTTGCTTATGTCTCTTGGGAGAAATAGCTACCGCACACTCAGTATCAGTCTTAAGTTTTATCCCTCCACTTTCAAACAAATTTTCTTTCTCTGAATCGCTGTTATTACCTTCCTTGCGAAAATAATTTAGCAAACTCATTTTATCCACAGAGTAACTATCAGCTTGCTTGACAACTACTTCTAAAGTGATCATAACATACATTTTCTCTTTTAAATACGAACAGAGAAAGCTCATTAATTAGCGTAATTGTTTCGCTTCAAATGCAATATCGCACGTGGAAATTAATCATCTGTATAATCAATTAAAAATTAAAGAATCATTACTGTCATTTAATCAGTTCATAAAAGAAACCAACACTGATGTCGGTAAAGTACCTTTCATTAATTTAATTACACTGACTCGCTGGATTAAAATCATAGTGAACCGCTCGTGATAATCTGGCTTGAGTAAACTCAATGCAACAAAGCCGCTTAAAACACTTCTAATTGATCATACTGGCTTTGTTTTGTTTGACATATTTTGATTTGCCGATAATTTGGTCGCTTAGCCCAATATGCAGTCAAGCAGTAACAGGATGTAAATGTATACACGAAGAGGGGTAGAATCAAGTATTCAGTATGCCCGGAGGGCATGATTGGCCAAATAATGGTAGATATAGTGATTAAAGCACGAAAATAAGGACTAGAACGACTTTTTAAAAAGCACTTGTCCCGGACTAGCGACTTGGACAATTTTACTTGCCCGACTTCAAAAATGACTACTCCGGGACGTCGGGCTATGGGATTTACTCAGCCCTGACCTTGATTCACATTTTACTATAAGCCTTTGTTTTGCATTGACATATGTCACTTTTTTTCCTCACCTTTTTCAAGCACTGAATGAAGAACCAATCCTTTCTGCCACTGTAAACTTGTCACTATAAATACTCCAGAAAAAAAAGATATCGGTAAAAAGATGTTTCTCTTTTTGTAGAAAATATCTTTTCTTTTCAGTGCAGATTAAATATTTAGAAATCATCCACTGAGAAACAAAAAGGATGTGGTAAAAATAAAAGAAAGAGTAACAAAACAATACAGTTAAGACTTTTATTAAGCAATTCTGGTTCAAGGCTATTCAGAATATTTTTTGTGATAGTTTTAAACTGACAGAAACCAAAAATGTTTTACTTAAATTCAGACTTTATCTAATTTATTGTTTGTTTTTTTTCTTTTCTGTATAAATCTGAAAAATAAGATCAGAGTTACAAGTATGTAAGTATAAGTATGTACTTAACTTTTCAAGCCATTAAACAATAGTAAATAAATAATTCAGTACAACTCTTGTGAAAACTAGTAAATAAATAATTCAGTACAACTCTTGTGAAAACTAGTAAATAATTCAGTACAACTCTTGTGAACACTAGTAAATAAATAACTCAGTACAACTCTTGTGAACACTAGTAAATAAATAATTCAGTGCAACTCTTGTGAACACTGGTAAATAAATTCAGTGCAACTCTTGTGAACACTAGTAAATAAATAATTCAGTATAACTCTTGTGAACACTAGTAAATAGATAATTCAGTGCAACTCTTGTGAAAACTAGTAAATAAATAATTCAGTACAACTCTTGTGAAAACTAGTAAATAAATATTTCAGTACAACTCTTGTTAACCCTAGTAAATAAATAATTCAGTAAAACTCTTGTGAAAACTAGTAAATAAATAATTCAGTACAACTCTTGTGAAAACTAGTAAATAAATAATTCAGTACAACTCTTGTGAACAATAGTAAACAAATAATTCAGTAAAACTCTGTGAACAATAGTAAATAAATAATTCAGTACAACTCTTGTGAACAATAGTAAATCAATAATTCAGTACAACTCTTGTGAAAACTAGTAAATAAATAATTCAGTACAACTCTTGTGAAAACTAGTAAATAAATAATTCAGTACAACTCTTGTGAACAATAGTAAACAAATAATTCAGTAAAACTCTGTGAACAATAGTAAATAAATAATTCAGTACAACTCTTGTGAACAATAGTAAATCAATAATTCAGTACAACTCTTGTGGACATTAGTAAATAAATAATTCAGTAAAACTCTGTGAACAGAATACTTTCAGTATTCCAAGTTGGATGATTGAGTGGCGGATTGAGTTCTACAAATCTCTAATTACGTGATACTACTTTTTATTATGTTGACTATCATGATAATTATTTTCTAATGAAAATATTTAGAAACTGAGAGTAGAAGTTGGCATAGAGATCATGTTGCACAGAAGCACTTATTGTAATTTACACATATGGTTGCTGATTATTACTGTTAACATGCAAGTTATCAATATTTATTTTAATACATTATGTTAATTATCAGGTTCATTTGCTGTGTTAGGATAAACATTTTCCAGTACACATTTTGCACCAATAAATCTACAATTATTGTTTACAAACCATGTCATACAAAGAGTTATCCCAGTATTTGATTCATTTTAAGTATCATCGTAACTTCATCTTATTTAGCTGTGTTGTGTTGAAAGTCTTATGAACAAGTTATCAGCATATCTGATAGCACCAGTGAATATGGGTGTACTGTTCCAAATTGTACAATGTTCATTGTTATCTATCAAGTAACACTGGGCATTGATATTTGTGTCATTACGTTCATGTATTATCACTTGTAAATTTGCATTATTTCCATAGCAATTAATGATGCTGTCATGACCAAACATTATTTATACCCCCAATAATGAATCTCTCTGATCTCAGGGTTTATATAAATTTCCAAACTGTATCACCACCACCAAGATCATAATGTCTCTCTAAAATTCTTAATATATATATATATATATATATATATATACATATCTAACAAGAAAGTAGAATGTGAAAACTAAAACTGCTTTTATGGCTATTCATGGTAAATTCCCATGCTTTTTATTGCATCATATTCCCCACCACGCAACCTTGACCCAGCGGTCATAAATATGTTACATAAACTATACATCCTCTGCCTTTGACTACACATATACAAGTTTGATCAAGAATAATTTGAATATTTCACTGTAATTGCATTTTTATTTATATATATTTGACCTTTGACTCATCCAGGGGACCCCAAAATTGTACCTCTCTCACGTATGGTTAATTGCCTCATATGGGCAAGTTATGAACCAAGTTTGGTGAATTTCCACCCAGCGATTTAGGAGATAGAATTATGGACAGACAGATAGAAAATTGTAGAGCATATATAAAAAAGTATGTTCTATATATATAGTGATGTTCAGTTTTATCTATTTAGTAGAAAATTGTTCAATTTCAAAAGAATGACCATTTGGTCAATTACAACTTCTGTGATTGATTTTAGTTGAAATTCAGTTTCCAATCATGTCATCTCTTTTAGACTTAATGACTCAAAAATATTCCAGGTTTTTGCAAGACATAATGTTGATAAAATTAATTAAAAAAATATTCATTTATCTTTGATCGGTTAGCAGAAATTTAGGATTGATCACACAATTTTATATAATTCCTGCTATTTATTATCTGTGATAAATCTGTTACTTTGCAGAATATTTTTACTTCTCTGTCATTTTATCAGCAACTTAAGGCAATTGGTTCTTGGGAATGTGATCCCATCCACCTAACATGCTATAATGTTTCAAATATTAATATAAATTCTGTTGCCACATATAAAGAAAAGAAAAATGAGAATAATAATATAAAAGTTATGTAGAGCTGTCTGTTTACCATGGTAACAAGGTCCATGAATATCAGTATGCCTGGAGTTATATTTGCCATAGTAAAAAAGTCCATGAATAGCAGTATGTCTGGAGTTATGTTCATCCATTTGCTTTTATGTAACTTAATATCATTTTAACCCTCCAACCCTTCAGTGTTTCAATACCTTGATTTTTACATGATGAGCCCCGGTGACAAGCTAAGCTAAATCTGTGAATATATTCTTGGATATTAATGTTTGTATGATAGTTGCTGAGACAGACTGCTTATTGTTAAAATGTGAAATAATATTTAACTTTAACATTTGAAAAAATAATGGTTAGATTTCACATCAATGCATTGTTAAAGTTAGTGCAATTTTTGTTATTTTTTGGTAGAACATTGCTGAACTTGATGTTTTGTATGAATGTATTTTGTTTATAGGCAAAATATAATATATTATAAAAAGAAAGTAAAATTATACTTTGAAATGTTTGTTGTCTTTTTGTTCATGTCAAAATGCCCTTAAACTGAATCTTATCAATTCCGACAATCAGTAGATTGCATTTCAGTCAGAACTAATGTTGTCATCTGCTATTACTATTATTACTTCTACTACCACCATCAACACCACCACCAAATCAATACTATATGGGATTAACATACTTGGGAAATTAGAAATTCCACTGAGCTCCCAAACAGCATTTGTTCCCTTTTGATATGCAAACAAGGTTGCCAGTGGTCTGTTTGACTCTGAGATCAAAGAAATAGCAAGTAATATAAATCACAGGCATGCTGATCTAGGTTAGAGTTTCTACTTAGTTGTAACATTGTACTAATGAAAGAAACATATGCCTTCCAGAACTCCAATTCTAAATTGCAGTCTTAAATTTAAACTAAATATATACAAAAATAAAAATAAAAATATCTCTCTCCTCCATTATGATCTATTTTTATTTAGTTTATGATTCTTAGGAACTAAGATATCTTTAAAAATATATCTTTTTTCTACCCACATTTGAAATGTGATCTCAGAATTTCTGAAGTCTAAAAAGTGAAAAATACACTTCATTCTTTGAGACAAAATAGCAGCAATGCATATATCAATATATTTGAAGTCCAAGAATATAAGTTTTATGATTGCAACACCCATGCAAAAGTAGTAGAGTTACTTACAAAAAGACAATTCATCAAATTTAAGGAAATTTTGTAAAATGTTACAAATTCAGCTTTCACCAATCATTGTTAAAATACACTGCTCAAAGATTCAAGTGACACAAATGCATTCTTGATGTTTTTTGCAAGCAGAATGTTTGCATCTTCTCTGTCAGTAAAGAAATAGTGAAGCATTGTGGATTTGAAATATGTACCATAAACAAGCCTCTCTTTCCCCTTACAGCCATGAAATTCATGTGGTTCCTTTGATGTCTTGTGCTAAGTACCTTCATTTGCATATCAAAAGGGAACATGATATTTGGTGGGGTCGATGAAGAGTATTTGATCCCTGTGTATGTTAGTCACAGCTGATACATATATTGATACTAACAATACTGTTACCACTACCACCACTACTACTAACTATATGACCAGACAAAAATCCTCAATTTTAATGCTTTAACTTCAAATGAACTTTGTCATAGGTCTTGTATTTATTACATTGTTACAAAATAAACTATACATAGTTACCACATATCTGTATCTAAATGTATTGCTACCTTGACATTTATTGTATTTCAGTGAGTGAACTTATTTTCATGTATCACAATTTGAATTTGAGAGTGCACTTAAGTTGAGGAATTTCGTGAATACAGGGCCTGGCCCCATTTTCAGCAACATCATTTTTAAAGGTTAGTCTTGAGGTAAGACATTTGATAAGTTAACCTTATGTCAGACTTAAACTTCAGCCAGTCAGATTGCTATATTCCAGATGAGTTAAAGTTCAAACTCAAGTTCTGTTGCTGAAATCCAAGTTGTTGTTTGCTTGAGGGTGTTTGTTTTGTTTAAAATTGTATCATTTTTATTAAAGATATTTTCCTCTGTTTTTAGTGAAAATGTCGCAGAATAAGGATGACAAATAAAGAAATTATTAAAGATTTAATTTACACACGATATAGTGCAAATTATGCAGGGATCTAACTATTAGAAGAACAGCTGTCCACTTAGACAAGCTTAGCACTTAAGGTGTCATTAAATAACAGATCACGTTTCTCTGGAGCAAGACTGGCTTCAAATAAAATCAATTGACTGACAGCTGGCGGTAGATAAGCAGAGTTTGGAGATTTGTTTTCTTCAGGCTGAGTTAAAGCCACTTATGGTAGGTACTAGTATTTGCATCGTTCTTTAATAAGGGTATAGGAAACAGGACGCAATTTAATTTTGCTACCTTATGTTAGCTCATCCATACTGGATGGAAGGTATTTTTTCAAGTCTGATACCTATATTTATATCAAAAAAGTTACATTGGATAATTCATAGAAAACAGCAAGATATGTAAGTAAACAAACTGTGTTGCTCATCAAATTCTCACAAATCAGGGAGCCGCTGTGGCTTAGTACTTAGTGTGCCGGAATCGCGACCAGAAGGGTGCAGGTTCAAATCCTGCTGAGACCAGGCCACTCGTCCGCTGTGGTGTGTCTCTGGTCAAGACTCTTTACTCCAGATGCTCGACATGATATAATCTTACATATGTTGATGTGCCGTTAAACACCAAGTAACACTCCGGCCAACAAATATTTTAACTCGGAAACGAGCTTAGGCTCTCCTTACAGAAAAAGGTGAAGATAAATAAAACAATGACATTTTTGATTTGCCTTGTACAGAATATGTGGTTGAAACTTTCATCCGTTTCAAAATGCGAAGGAAAAACATATGCCTGAGCAAAAATGGCTCAAAGTAGCAGCTGTGAAGTCTTTTAAATAATTCAGTAAGATTCACCTAGATTGGTAAACCAGAACATATTTGTTGGAAGAGTACTCGACAACAGAGTACTGGCCTTGATTGGAAGAGTTCTCAACCATCGAGTACTGGCCCTGATTCGAAGAGTACTCACCCATCGAGTACTGGCCCTGATTCAAAGAGTACTCACCCATCGAGTACTGGCCTTGATTCGAAGAGTACTCACCCATCGAGTACTGGCCCTGATTCAAAGAGTACTCACCCATCGAGTACTGGCCCTGATTCGAAGAGTACTCACCAATCGAGTACTGGCCCTGATTCGAAGAGTACTCACCCATCGAGTACTGGCCTTGATTGGAAGAATACTCAACTGTCGAGTAATATATATGGATTGAGACTATTGAGCTCGTACAGGATTGACTGTACAGAACACGAAGGCGGAATTAAACCCGAGGGTTCAAAGTCTCACTCGCGTATTTTGGCAAACGTTTGCACACAGTAACTCATACACATTCAGTCACTAAGGGTATAAATTATACAACGAAAAAAAAATTCATAATTTTTAAACAAAAAAATGTATTCAAACAGTACACGCAATTATTTTGTTTGAGTACATCAAATTTTAACAACTCAAACAAGTCAAACCTCTTGCAACCGGCCTAATTTTGCAAAAACGAGAAATTAACCAAAGCATGAATGTGAAATATCTCCGAACCCACTGGTGATAGTTGCATTAAAATGTTAAACTCAGTCTAATTTTCTCCAACAAAAATATTCCCGCAGTCTTTCACAGCTCTTGCTTCATTGAAACTATAATTTCTAATGATATAGATGGAATTCACTTGAAAACAGTATGTGATTTTATTTCGGATTCCCCACACAATATCCAAGAATCTAGTTAATCGAAGAAGAAGATCAACATCTACACATGGTTCTCATAGATCTCTGTGGCTGCAGATAACAGTGTAAATAATAATAATAACAGTGTAAATAATAATAATAATAATAATTATTATTATTATTATTATTAGAGGTAGTAGTAGTAGTATAATGATGTACATACAGTATCGTAAAAATGCCGATATGGATCAGATTTAATTAAACTGTAGCTAAATTCGTTAAGGTGCCTGAATATTACATAGTGAAACTTGCATGTCGTGCGTTCCTTATGTGAAGACAGCTCAGTAAAATTCATATGTATATATGCCATGCTTTGATTAACTGGATCAATTAGAAACAAATGTGAAAGCTATAATGGTTCTATTTGATTTCATGTTTCTATCATTTGATCCTTTGTCATTGAGGGCTTTGTATGTATACATTTAATATATACAATTTGAGATAATTTGTTACAGGTCTCACAATAACATTATTTCCCCGTCACAATACTAACGATGATTGGTCATGTAGTGAAGCAATCAATCAATCAAGCAATCAGTCTCTCTGACTCTCTCTGTCTCTCCGTCTCTCTTACAACATTTAACGATCACTGGAAAGATGTATCTTTATTCCCATTTTATATAGAATTCTACTTTAATCGTACGACATTGTTTGAACGAAACCAATTTGATAAACAATTAAGATTTGTACTAAAAATGTTCATACAACCAAAGAAATAACTTTAAAATGTTCAGTACAACTAAAGGAATAACATTAAAATTATTAGTATAACCTGTAAATACTTCCCTTTCGTTATCATAGTATTGAACATTTTTGTCATCTTCACAACCATGTTGGTAATGTGCTACTACTGCACAGTTTCTTTATCTTTACAATTATCCATATTGGCAATGTGCTATTACATCCCAATTTCTTCATCTTGTAGGTAAAGCTGTATTATATCAAAGTTTCTTCATCTTCACAGCCATTTTGGTAATGCGCTAATATCATACAATTTCTTAGATACCATATTAATCAGCGAATTGGGAAGAATAACTGCTTGCAGTATTGACTGGAATTTTTCTTATATATTTTTCATGCTAAAAAATTAATCCATGACAATTATAATTACTCTTGCTCTGTACATTGTGGTTAAGATAACTTTTCTTATTAAAATGTTGAAAATTTTATATATAATAGAAGTGACATTTTTGCCTATAATTAATTAAAAGTGTACGAAAAATTAAAGACAATAAATTGGTTTATAATTATTACAAGGCAGTGTAGCCTAATTGGTTGGCATGACGGACACAGGAACGAGGGTCATGGGTTTGAGGCTTGTGGCCTTGAGGAAACAACATAACGTTCATTTTCTCCAGACGACACAGCTGTTAATTGCTATCGTGATCTGCAGGGGTTGTCATTTGTCATAGTCTCCAAATTTTCGAACACGTAATAAATGAAAATTATGATTATTTCATGTCCTCTTATGTTTCATACCGAGAACATTTCTTATTAAATATCTACAAATTGCGTGTACTTACGACAATTATAACTAATACCATTTGCCTATAATTATTCGCACGTAAATAAAAATTAATAAAAGATTCAATTACACACTGCATGAAAGGCCGTAGCAAAGCGTAGTGTGTAATTCATTTTCATGCTCCATGACATCATGAATCCTGTAAAATATAAAGTTTAATGCTAATAATTACAAATAGTTATACAAATAATAACTAATCTCAAGAAATGAATAACATACTATATGTCAGCCATTGTTTATCAATATTGTTAAAGCGCACAATAAAGGTGCATGAATACACAAGCACTTTCTTTCTGGTGTTATGAGCTAATTACTTCAAGTTTTCTGCTTCACACGATGCGATTGTAAACAATATAAATGCTTTTTAAAATATTTTTTTTTTACATTATTTGCATAATATTAGAGAATGTTTACTTTACATATTCCAAATGCATTCCTGTATATTTTAATTGATAGATAAAGCTGTAAAAATATTGATTTATTGCTTACTTAAAATCATGAATTGGCTTTAACACATATAAAATGGGAAAATTAATTGGATTAACAGATAATAGAAACCTAGAAAATATCTTTAAAGTCATCATTACTTAGTTGGTTTCACATGGAACTCTTAATTAAAATTGTATCTGAAAATATTTTTCTGAAAAAGGTTGGCATTTCAGGAAACAAAAGACGTTTCTCCTGCAAAATATGCTCTGAAAAAGTCCTAGCATCTATATTAGAATCTCTTCTTTATGAATTCTTTTGTACAAATATTATTGTGTGAATCGAAGGGAAATGTACCCTTATACGTAGTATAATCTTAGCTCTAAATAACAAAAAACACTTAAAATATTATATTTGATAAAAGCTGACTGGACGTTGAATTTCATGTTGTGTGCAAAGCAATATATATTTAAATGTAAAATGAACAAACAACATTTACAAGTTTAATTAGAATAAATTCAACGAAAACATGGAATCTCCAACTAAATTTAGTATATGATACTTTAATATTTGGTCATTCGTCTTTATTTCATATTTATTCATTAAATATATTGTTGCTATGTGTATAATTAAGTACCCACTATGAATCCACTGTAGCTCAGTTTGTAGAGCGTGAGGCTCGTAATCCAAGGGTTGGGGGTTCGATACCCACTGAGGTCAGCCCCAGGTCGGCTGCCTCGATGTGCTTTTGGGATAGGCACTTAGCTCCCATTGCCTCGGCATAATATATCATATACTATAATAGTTCAAAAGTTGACGACTGCACATATCAAAGTTTGCAACAAGTTTATTAAGCCAAACATACGCATTATGATAAGAAAATTGTAGAACATGAAGAAAGAAAATCAAATGTAAAGGGTGAATAAGAGAAAAAGGAGAGAAAAATAAGACATTAATAGGAAGAGAGTTCATAGGATATATCTCGAGGATACGACATTCTCGTAGAACGAATCAGCGTGAGTACGATGGTGACATGAGTTGTAATCAGGGCCGTCGCAAGTTTGCTCTGGAGGAAACGGCGCCCCGGGCAAGCATCGTCTTCGGCGCCCCCCACTCGGAAAAAATACCGCAAACTCCGCGAAATTTCGCCCGCCCCTTACGACGGCCCTGGTCGTAATTAACATAATAGTGTTTTAACATCAACCAGGGACATTGACACATATTCTAGAAAAGCTACTGAGTAAATTTCTTGGGGTTGTTTTGGCCAATACATTTATGTGAGGCGTCAAAAATCTGAGTATTATCTTCATATGATAACGACACATCCCCATATAAAAGAGTATCCTAAGTAAAGCTACATAGGGGTCTTCTGCTTTGGAACATCTCAAGACATTGCTCGCAGATGGACCTCAATACCCTGGAAAAAATCACGATGCATACAGCACTTTCAAATTCACCCGCCACCATGAGTACAGCATCAAGACAATCCCAACGATACTGGAACATTAGACTGAATTTTTCTGGCTCATCTTTTCATAGTGGTATCTTCAATTTTCATTGATGTATTGGGTCATTTTTTGCTAATATTAATATTTCGTTGTGTTCCTTTGGCTATTTGACATTGCATTCTCTTCAAAATACTTAGATTCATTCAGTGTTGAATGAGAATCACCCCATGTACGCGCGGTGTTCAGGTCTCATTCATTAATAGAACCACGTGTAAAATGATAAATAAAACGCGCTGAAATATCTCTTTTTTCAATTGTGTTATTCATATAACATAACATAATGATTAATATGCTTGCTTTTAAGTACATAATAATAAGGTTATCGACTGAATATTGAAAAATAATGAGCCCTAATTCATGTTACGTAGAATGCCTTCGCAACCTCGAGCATTTTCCGCCATATGAACTTGGTTTCAGTATTTTTTCAATACTCAGTTAATAACCTATACTGATTCTTCAATATATTTTTAAGGTGTTAATGGAGTCACCTTGACGAGTTTCAGCAGGTAGAGTGTTCTGTTCTCGCATAAAAGAGGTGAGAAATGAATTGCAATATATAAACACCAGTTCTATCATGTATTGTTTGGAAGTCATTTACTTTACGTACGTTATAGAGCAACGTCACTGACGGCTGGATGAACCAAAGATAAAAGAGGAAGTACTTAAGTCATTTGTCATTTTGCGAAAGAGGATACGTTTGTGTTTCCTTCGCCTGGATTCAAGGGTCTCCCATCTTATTTCTAGACATAACGCCTCAATGGATATTAGTTTGGTTGCACCGGTCACAATTCTAGCTGTTTCGTTTTGTGTTTTTTCGAGTCCATTCTTTTCATATTATGTATAATTATCCCAAACCACATTCCCATATTCCAAAATAGGCCGGATAAAAGAAGTGTATATTATTTGGAGAGTGTTCCTGTCTAGCTGAAATTTGAGTGTATGCATTCTCTTTATATAGTCTGTGTGTTTATGTTATGTACAGTCATTCGAAAGGAAAACTCCAAGATGTTTATGTCATGTACAGTCATTCGAAAGGAAAACTCCAAGATGTTTATGTCATGTACAGTCATTCGAAAGGAAAACTCCAAGATGTGTATGTTATGTACAGTCATTCGAAAGGAAAACTCCAAGATGTTTATGTCATGTACAGTCATTCGAAAGGAAAACTCCAAGATGTGTATGTTATGTACAGTCATTCGAAAGGAAAACTCCAAGATGTTTATGTCATGTACAGTCATTCGAAAGGAAAACTCCAAGATGTTTATGTCATGTACAGTCATTCGAAAGGAAAACTCCAAGATGTTTATGTCATGTACAGTCATTCGAAAGGAAAACTCCAAGATGTTTATGTGAATCAACCTCTTCAAACTGATAATTAAGCATATATAAATGCTGGTACAACAGTACAATGATTTGTAGATTTTTCTAGATTCTGTCAGAGATTCAGTTTTTGAGGGATTAAAGGATACTAACAATGTATCTACCCATCGAGAACATGTGGTCAAGTCATAGTTAGGGCATTCAGCGGGATATCTGGAGTTATCGAAAACACGAATACCCATAAACGTATATTAGAGCGTATATCTTGCACAATGTCATATATAAATATATATTTAACAGAACAACATTGCCAGAGGAACTAACGTGGTTACACAACCGCTTGTTAATTTAATTTGTTTAAATTCCATACAATTAAATGTGTGGCCAAACACATGATGACAAATAACCTATGATACATGATGATAAGGTTTACAAAAAATTTAATAATTAATTTCATATAATTATACAGACGGTCATATATATATATATATATATATATATATATATATATATATATATATATATATATATATATATATATATATATATATATATATATATAATTTCTATTGTTTTATAATAGCACATTAAGATCCTGACTGAATCAAAGAATATAGATTTATCGCTCTATGTATGGTGAAAAAAAATTCCTTGCTTAAAATATACAAGTTAATATAGATTATTCCCTGTATGCATGGCGAAAAACAAATCATCGCTTCAATCGTACAATTTAATATAGTACAGAAGAAGCAGCAAAGCAATACTCTTATACAAGAAATAATTATACATGAAAACTATTGTTACACTGTTTCCCACTCACCAACCTCTATTTTTTTATCACTGTATTTATGCATCCAGTAACACTCTTTGCCTTTTGGGTTGATTGGGCAGGCTATTTGACATTTATTTCCATTTTTGCACAAAGAAGCACGATCCTCACAGCTATACTTTTTCATAATTCAACCAAAGGGGGATAACTCACAAAGAGCTGTATACGATCGGAACATGGCTCGGTAATTTTCGTGAAGTGGGACAAATAACCTCGGAAGTAGTTGCAGGAATACACATTAATTTGACGGGTTTGGTGATTTGCCTCTGGCGGAGTGCACCACGTATTTTGCAACAGTAAGGGCCGAATTTTTTTCCAATTGAGACTTTGTTTCTTTCCGCTTTCATACCATAAGGGCCATAATTAACAAAAGTAGTTCGGAATATAGTTCTCAATAGTAGAGAATTGTGTCAGAGGCTTCTCTTTCGACTTGACGGAAAAGACCAAGGATATTCTGAGTCATGTGTAGACGAAGAAAAACTGGAGAACCAGTCGTCTCGCTTTAAGATTTCTTAGTACCACAGACGAGTAACTTTTATACGGAAACTAAGAGTGGATTAATTGAAATACTTGCGAAATGTGATTCATGTTGTATGTACACACAGTACTATTTCTGACGGCCGTATCATAAGGTAATATTAGCTGGATCGAGGATTAAAGGTATGTATTTTAGAGTTAAACAGGCATCTTCAAACATTATGTAGTATGTCGGATAGTTATCAAATTTCATCTGTGTTGTATAATTATTAGATGTGAAAACTTGATAAAACATAGCTTGGCTATCCAGTCCTATGACAAAGGCAGTTTTGTCAACTCAGACTGAGCAAACTGAATCAGGTCCTGTTATCATCACCTTGTCAAATAAATTACACAGTACTGTTAATGTAAACATTTTCTCCACCAGTTCTGTAATAAGATACCTCCAATGTTGGGGCTGGTGGTACATTCATTGTCTGTATAGCATGATTGTTTTGGTCATTCACATTTTCAGTGTACTTGTATAAACATATGTATATATACATACACCATATACATTTTTCGTTATTTTGTTCAACACTGATGCCGGAAGACAAAGAATCATGAGTTTAGGCAAGGTAAATATTTCGTATTCTATATCATTGTAATACTTAAAAATGTATATTTTTACTTTTCTGTTTTCTTTTTACATTCTATGCTTGTATGTGTATAACAGTGCATAGCACCTGACACTTCCTAGCCTCTTTTATTCCGTATATATCATAGTAAAGTGTCCTAAATTTAGAATTAATCTGGCAGAGTAATTTAAAATTATTACATATAATTAGCATAGAGTGTATTTTTACAACATCCCCCTTGGTAGGCATAGCAAAGTCAGTCTGAATCTGACACTCTTCTTAACCATACTAACATTCGCACATTGGTAGGTATCATTATCTATGTTTGTATCACACTTTGTCTTTAATTTATATATCTACATGTAACTTAGAAAATGTATTAAAATTCATCAGATATCATGTAAGATGCAGATCTAAAACTTACAGAAGTACAATAAATTACATTTACTGACATTATCAAATGAAGATCACGGAATGTCTGTAGCACTTGGAAGTTTTTTTGCATCAAGCATGTGCAACCTGCGGCCCGCTGGTCGCACCGGCCTGTGACGTGGTTTTATCCGGTTACATTTAATAATGATACAGTTACATTTAATAATCGCTATCCGACCCGCGTATTGGAGGAAGTTCTGCATGCCTGGTTTAGATCAAAAGATCCGAAAAGGGAACCTTGAACTTCAGCACCTAGCATCCAGATATTCTAATGATCTGGGCCGAATTGTTTAATATCTGTATTGCTGCAGGACTGAGTATTTTGATTTTACTCTTCGATGCAGAACGTTACTAATATTGTATTTATAAACAAGACTTTTACCTCAACAATAAATATCAAAGTCAATATAGGGTAATAATGTATATTGCATGATGAAAATTGTCTTCAGAACGGCAAAACTTCTAGGCAGATACAACAACCATGATCGATGGCACATTCCTGGATTTCGTTAGATCGGATTTCGTCGAGGGTTTGAAGCCAGCAGACAAATGTATGTACCTAGGATTGCGTCGTGTTTTATGCCTAAATGTCATAAATCAATTTCCAAATGCAATGTGAGATAGACGCCTTTTGTGATATTTTATTATTTTGTTTATATTATTCTTGAGAAGGACAAATAGACTGTATGAAAGGAAGTATATATTCCGAGATCACTTAATAATTAATTCCTTTAGAAGCCACAAACCTTTTACCAAAGGACCCGCTTGCAAGAGCTAACATTATGTTTATGAGTAAACAGTTCTGTTGTAAAAATAACCTTTTGTCATATACAGTGATAGACAGACAAATTGACGGATCAACAGATGCAAGATTGACAGAGAGATAGAAGAAAAGTGCGTAACATAAAGTAAAAATGTTTAGTAAATGCAAATACAGAAAAAGAAGAAATTGCAAAAGATAGATAGATAAACAGACATATTAAGGCTAAGGAAAGATAGAATAAATACGTCAGTCGGATATAACGATTGCTTGGTGTACGTTTGGTAATTATTTTGTTATACATGGAGAGAAATACGAATGGTTAGTCCACATTTACTGCAATCTGAGTGACAGTACAATTATTTCTTGCGCTGATATCAGTTTTAAGAAGAATTACTTAAGAAAAGGTAAACTTTGATGATATTTTGAACGCGCATATAAATTTTACAACCCTACAGATGAACTTGCTATTATATTTGCGTGCATCAAATAATACGGCTACGATGGGTGAGACAAACGTAGCCTCCTGGATATCAGATTACTACAGGAGTTTGGAAATAGCCTACAAAAGGTTTTACATTAGCTGACATTTTTAGTGTCTCAATATGGTGACAGGCAATTTCAAAATACTTACGTCAGATATACGCCTTTCTAAATTGATTTATTCGTATTTATCGCTTTTAACTTGGTCAAATACAGATTATTGAATTAAAGTCAATATTTACATAGGAACTTCTAAGATACGCTAGTTTACGTCCAATGAGATGTTTTGTGATTAAAACAGGTGGTGTGTCAAGTTTCCGTGCTGCGTAGAAGCAATAACCTAGATAATTAAAATTCCTCTCCTTTTGTTGCATGAAGTATTATTAGTGTATCAGTACCTCTTGTACTACGACACGTCCTGGTATTGAGTTTCTTTCTTGGAACAAAATTGCGGTTAACAAAACTTGAAACATACCCAGATATCACATCATTTCTTCTTATTATGATGTGTAATAAGAATCATTGATTTCAAAAGAAGTTATTCAAGCAAGCAAGCTAGCAAGCAACCGACCAACCAGGAAACATAATGAACAAGCAACTAAACATCCAAATAACAACAAACAAAAGTCTTAAGAGTGTCAAATTTAGTTTTTAATTCGTATTTAGAAGCGACTTTTTGGTTGTAATTGAGACAAACTCTGAGGTTAAAGAATAAACACCTAATAGCAAAGATTGACCGCTACGTCACAGCGCACTCATGATTATTCATATATGTATCACGTGATCCAGCCTCATACAAACAAATCGATGTCGCGTACTCAAGCGTTCCAAATAATTAATTTAACTTCTGAAGATGTTCCGGGTGCAAAAATCAACACTGTTTAACTTGATGACTACGGAAATGTTCAGTTAAAGAGATGGCTATAATGCAGGGGCTTAAAAACATCTGGAAATCGATCTGACCAACTTCAGAGGTGAGTAAACACAGAACAACGCCCACTTCCTTTGTCAATAGACCTTCCCTGAACTAAATAATCATTGAGCTGTACAGATAAAACGTGTTTAAGTAAACGGTTGGCAGTTGAAAGAAAGGTGTAAGAAATATTTAAATGAGGTACCTTCCGTTCACTAGTGTAGTCGTACAGAGCTGAATGGCCGCACACGATTTAAATAAATTTTCAATCAGTCAGTTTACAACTGTATACCAAAGGAATATTAACGAAGAACATGACTTTTGTCATCCATAATACAGTTTAGAAAGTACAGCTTGGTCAAACATTGATCTGAACAAGTCAAGGTCAAATACATTAGAAGGAAAAAAAAAAAAAAAAAAAAAAAAAAAAAAACCCAATAAAGAACGTAATGTCTGGGATGTATACAATACAGCTATTATATATGTCTATGCTAACGTTTATCCAGGGTTTTGAAAAAGGAGGGGTTATTAAGGGAAGTTCTACCCGTTATTTTAAAAACGGAAGGATTTCAATGGACATTTCATCCAATTTTACTTGCATTTTTAGGAACTTGAATAATGCTTTTTTTATTTTTCACATACAGGTGTAGAGATGCAGTCAATGCAGGAAAAAAAGAATGTTCATGTCACAATATCATGCATTAGTGGAGCTGTGCGAGATGCTAGTTGTGCTTGTCCAGGATCAGCACTTGGACGATGTAATCATGTTGCAGCAGTGCTACTTTCATTAGATGAACATTGCAAGGAGTTTGGATATAATTACAACCTTGCATTAGCAAGCCATGCGAATGGAATAAAGGTAAGAGAGGTAACACAAATCCAAGCAAAGTGACTGATGCAACATATTCATCATACAAGGAGAGACGGACAAGACTCTGTCATTTTGATCCCAGGCCTGCAAGCTTAAGAAACACTAATGAAGAGAAATTAAATGGCTTTGTGTGTTCTAGTAAGTACTGTACAGTTGGGATAGGCAAACTATCAATGTCGGAAAGCCTTTTTGATTACAGATATTCAGACTATGAAGTTTCTAATGACCTTTTGTAAAAACCTAAAGGAGGATCGTCAACAGTACAGCTCAGATGTATATATGATTCCAGGCACAGAATTACAGTAGGGCTCCTAACAATGGAAGGCAAGTCGTTGGTTTCGAGTTACTGCATCAACAGCTAAACAGGCTAACAATCTTGGTAGTCTGTTAAAATCACCAATTTCAGATGCTACATTAAGAAAATTTAAAAACTACATCCATACTTACATTTGGAATTTAGATCCATACACCTCTCCTGACATGATGTATGGGATTGAAAATGAAGACCAGGCATGAAATGATTACCATTCCTTTATGATAACAAAATGTCCTGCAGTAAGGGTTGTGAAAACTGAATTTTGGGTCAATTATGCATGGCCAGAATTGGGATGCAGCCCTGATGGGCTTGTTTTAGATCCTTCGGAGTAAGACAAATATGTTTGCTGGAGATAAAGTGTCCAAAAGTTTTTCGTACAGTTGCTCCAGTTGATCTGTTTCGGAGTTTAGAACAAAACAAGATCAAGACGACAGACTTGTACAATACCTGTTTTGGGATTCCCATCAGTGACAACACTTTACTTGGCATTTAAGACCACACATTGTTATTATTTTCAAATACAGTTCCAGTTGGCTATAACAGGACTAAATTGGTGTGACTTTGTATTATGGTGTATAAAGTTGTTGCTCCTGAGCTGTTTGAAATGAGGGTTCCAAGAAAGTTGAAACCAATCATCTTAGATTGAATGTTGTTTTATTTGTAAAGATTATTCTGACTAAATAATACATTAAGTAAATGCTGTGGGAATAAAATGTTGCTTTGCATACAAGCACATACTGTATATATTTTTAATTTAATTCAGGAACAAAAAAGATATTGTTCATATCATTTAGAATAAACGAGTTACTCATTTGTAGATGTGTTTATCACATCGGGAGTATGAAGAAGATAATACATGTATATATATATATATATATATATATATATATATATATATATATATGAGGCTTTTATTGCTATTCTTGTATTGAATTGTATCAAATACTTATCAATTGTTATAAAATATGTTTCAACTATAAATTTGAAAAATTTATTTCACAAGTGGGTCCTGGAAATTCACAAGACAACATGCTACAAATACTAGTTGGTCAGTCATAGGTGAAAGGGACAAAGGAATGTTTCCACTTAACAGTTTGAACCTTTTTACTCTCTCAATAACTCTTTCAACATGTATGCGTGCTTTGGCAATATGCCTTGTTTTTAACTCCTCTTGAACACTAAATGTTGTACGATTCCCCAGGAAAGGTGGAATATTTAATACAGCCTGTCTTGTTATTAATAAGTCTTCAATAGTAAATCCTCTGTCAGCTAAAATAAGTTCTCCAGGGTTAATATAATCTAAAAACCCACTTTGTTCAACAATGGCGCTATCACTTACTGATCCCTCAAACAAGTCTGAAACAAACCCAACTGCTCCATTAGGAGCTACTCCTATGAAACTTTTCTATGTGTGATGGTTCTTGTAAGAAGAATACAAATTTCGTTGACGACGAAAGTCCCTCAGCATCTGAAAAAAAAATTCAGTGCAGTCAATTGTAGAACGGATATTTTTAAATGTTCTAAAAACACGAGGTAGTTTACCCCTAAAATGTTGGCGTTCTGGAAACATCATCTGGCGAAGGTCATTGAAGTGGCAATAGAACAACTGATTCCATGTTGTGAAAATTATGCTAACTGTTGAGGCTGCAAGTCCAAAGAAATGTGCCATTGTATCAAGGCTGTATAATCATCTTAGACGTACCAACGTAAGAAAAAGTTTCTCTTGAGGTTCAAGTTTCCTTATTCCCTTCTTAGTACTTTCGTTGGTATTTTCACCATCCCAATAGGTCAGGTTGTACACACTGCCTCCCTGAAATTCAAACAAAGCTAGAAAATGATCATAGCATAATCCTGTAAAAAGTTTCACTTTTGTCTCATCACTTTTTATACTACTTAAGGATAAAGATGTACTGGCTGCTGAAAGATTCCGGCATTATTTTTTTTCTTCTTCTAATTTGAATTTACTTCTAAAAATCATGTTTTCAATTTTTGCATTCAGAAATTGCTTCTCATACACTGTTTGAACCTCTCGATGTTTCATGGTAAAATTTTCTGTTTGTACAGCTTTTTCTTGCTGAATATTCAAGAGGTCACTTGTACTATGCTGAAAAACGGAAATTATATAATAATTCAATATATACTTTTTAACAAAATCTACATTGCAACAATTTTTTATTTTGTTTAAAAACAAATTCACTAGTTTTGTGCGAGTTAACTGTGCAAGTAACTTGATGGAGTTCTTTAAAGAAGGAGTGCTCCTTTTTAATAATCAGTTTCTTAGTTTTTCTTCTCTAGCCTTATGTCACATGACTATTTTTTAAATTATGATGTAAACACAAGTTTCCTGAAATGTTTTTATTTTGCTAGTAAAATGTAAGAAAAAAATTCAAATACTGACTGTCCAATTTCATTTTCTGTATAAATATGTTTATATATGTATTGTCTTCTTATTGTCTCACACAACTCCTATCTAGTCCCTCGTTTGAACGTACATTGAAACTACTTACAGGCCTTTCAAGTACAGCCTACCTAAAGAAATGTTCAGAATGCAGAAATTTAAGTATGAATTACAGGACAAATTGAAAGTTTCCTACCTCAGATTCAATAGTAGAATTGTTTACAGTTGGTATAGTTGTTACTTTGGACAACTCAATTAGACTTTCAGCAGCTGATGTCACATCTATTTTCTTCAATGTCAAAGGGTTGCTTCTTTGGGTTAGTGCTTTTCTTCGATTAAGAAAGCGCTTCACCTGAAAAGGATTTAATAATTATAAGTAAAACTACATATATGCTAGTCCATGAATATTACTGGATTTTCCAAAAGAAATAATTTTAATTAATTCACTGAAGTGGAATACATTATCTCACTGCCCCGTCAATGTACATCGTAACACTATACCAAGAAATTTGAACTAACATTAGAAGTTTGCTTGGTCCAGTGGTAAGACTGGCTGCCTTGCATGTATATAAACCAAGTTCAAATTCCACAATATGCATATGCTTTTTTATGCATTTTTTCTTTTCTATATGCTGTTTAACCTTGAATTAGGAATGAGAATTGTGTTACTACTGATTTTGTTTGTGAATGTACACAAAATAAAGCTGAACATAACTGGTAAACCAGTGAGAAATCTGATATACATACTGCTAGTCAATAGGTTTGAGCATAAAAATTAAAAGCAAACTTGCTTGCTCACAGTGAATAACGGATATATTTCATCCCGTGAAAACTCCAGTGTTTTCATTCGTGGCTCCGCCACTCGTGAAAATATCGAGCTTATCACCCACTCGATTAAATCACTCGTTTCAAGCAAATACTCTCTCTCTCTCTCTCTCTCTCTCTCTCTCTCTCTCTCTCTCTCTCTCTCTCTCTCTCTCTCAGATTGCACACTTCTACGTGTACAGTGCAATGAGTCTAGTTAGACTCCAAAATTTCGCAATATTAGATTTTTGTGTATTCTAAAAAGAAAGAAAAACGTAAGTTCAGCAACCACATAACATAAGCTGAACATAAAACGAGAACAATAAACAAAACCGAGATATAGGCAAATGTAAACATTTTACTATTTATAGATCACGTACCTGTTCTTCTGTGTGTAACAAAGCAGGAATCGGGTCAGGAGCTCAACTGTTGGCCCTTTCTCGCCAACAAAATGTTTGCTACAATGTATGTGCAACGTTTTATTTTCTGCAAGTTAAAATCTTCATCTGGCCTGCCGCACGCCTTGATCCGTTTTCGACATTTCTCCCTCTGTGTTATCGGCTTGGGAAACGGGATGAAAAACACATTTTTAATTTTGCAGTTTCTTGTGTGTAATGATGCTGTTTTGATAATGTATGCTTCTTAGTGTCTTTTCGTTAGGGTTCGCTAAATTGCTTATGTTGTTATGAAGAA
Source organism: Margaritifera margaritifera (assembly GCA_029931535.1). Lineage (NCBI taxonomy): Eukaryota > Metazoa > Mollusca > Bivalvia > Unionida > Margaritiferidae > Margaritifera > Margaritifera margaritifera. The sequence goes on from JAQPZY010001559.1 coordinate 1,463,576, forward strand.
GTCTTTACACGAAATTCACGTGATATTTCAAGAAATCTATATTTAGAGATATCCTAATTTGGAATAATAATGTCATAGTTATTGATTTAAACATGGATCATTTTATTCCTTGTGCGTCTTTTATTTTAACTTAAGAGCAGATACAATGTTTCACGTGAAGAACACTGGATACAAACAGCTAGTACAAACAGCTCGAAAATGATAATATGCCATCTTTAGAGATACGGCAACAAAAATAGAAAAGTCCAAGTTTTCGAAATGGCAAAATTTATCAGTAAGAAGATTTTCGATAGCATATCTGTATCATTTCTCTATCAGGTATCATTTTCTTCTTCTTCTCATCGTCTCTTTGAAATACAAATATTGCATATTTTATAGTTCTTGCAGCAGCTGCTGTTGGTATCCCTTTGTAGGTTATATTTGCTGTTGTATATTTTAGCTCTTGTTTGTATTGTTCAATTGTAGTGGAAAAAAACCTACTGCTTTTTATATATTCAGTGAAAAATAATTAATTTTCGATTGGGTCTTGATCTATTGAAGTAGCGTAAAAATGGCAAATGGTCGTGTAGAAAATGACTTTGATTTTATGATTTTTCCCTATATATCTGCTAAACCATAGAAAAAGGTGTCTACTTACAAACGTGATATAAATCTATTTCATGAAAAATATGGCAAATGTCCAACAGTTATTGAACACATTGATGAAGTTCAAGAGAGAATAATACAGAGAGTTTCCATGCATAATAGACAAATGTATGTTAGCGTTATCTTTTCCCATGCATGATGTTTTTATTTATGTATTTATTCACACCGTCGCATTTACAATAGCGTATACTCCAGTAAAACCATAAAGAATTGTAGCTTTTATTCCAACCCCCAACATGTAGTCTTATCTGGCTTGGGATCTAGAATAGATCCAGAGCGCCCTCCTGCATGTCGTCAAAGGCGACTAATGGCGGCAGGATCCACGGCGGCTCCGTGGTTATCATGTCTGACTCGCGACTATGCCAGACGTTAGATTCTAGCCATACAAGCGTATAGGGATTCAAGAACACAAACATGCACATACGGAAGAAAAGACAGAATGTGTCACAATATCCCTGCATTTCATTGAAACTGCAGGGATAATAACTATTAATGATTATTTTACATACACATAAAATACGATGCATGTACAGGTATATCAGATAATTTAATGGAGGTTACTATTATATTGTAATCTTGCATTTTGTATATATAGCAGTAACTAAATTTGACTTGCGTTTAAACCTTTCTCATAAGTGAGTTTTCAAATTAAAAGAAATAAATTTACTTAATATCTGACACTAAGCAAGATACATTGTTTACTCTTGCCACACCAATATAGATAATACTTTCATGGTTGTAACACTAACATAATATTATACAGTTTCACAATTTACATCAGACTTCATGTAAATTTAACATTCTTTGTGAAGTAAAATTAAGTACAAACTGCTTATCAATGTTTATCCATCAAATCTAGTTGAGCAAGTTAATTATAATATCGTCAAATTGGCGAAATTTTCTTTAGCTGTAGCTATAACTAGCATCTATTGATTATATTGCCTTAAATCTCAGTTGAATTTTTATGGTTACCTTTTAATGTTCATGACTAAATATAAGAGTAAATTATTGCTTTTGCTTTCAATCTAAAAACTTTTGCATGCATTCATCATTTATTGAAAAACTTTCATAAATAACTGGCTGCAAAAAGGTAATCATATTTTCATTATTTTTCCAGTATGAAGTGAAAAAGGAAATTTTATTAGCTTCTAACATGCAAAGTCCAGATATAATGGTGTGTCATGCATGACAGTTAATGTTTTTCTTTTTTTCAAACTTACAAGCATCTGATTAGAACGTTTTGTTTGCAAGTTAGCTTACACATTAGTTGTAAAATAGTAGTTTTTTTTTATTTTTGGTACTGATCTAGGTCAAAGCCTTTCACCCCACATGACTTTGTTCTCATAGCACACAAACTCACGAATGAACTCGCGAAAAGTAACCAACATGCGCCAATGCAAGAGGATAGTCATGTGGAGTAGGAGGTATTGATTCAAATCAGTAACCAACAAAATAGCTATTTTCCTACTACTCGTGTATACACGTCTTTTAGATTGTGACGTGACAAATACAAAAACACAGACAAATACAGACACGAGTACTAAACGAGCATGACACTAGAACAAGCGCAAAAGTCCACGTCCACGATCACGATCATGTATACATCCACGATTGTTTATTACGATAACTATTTGCATCAATGCTTACGTGATAAACAAACCGACCACTATCCTAGGAACTGTGTTACACGCAACCTATGCACACCGACCGAGCACAACATAATCGGTGGATTGACCGGCATGCGATCTGGCTATTCAATCTCCGTTTCTTCCTGGATTTCATTTACAATGTCTTCTGCCATCTCTTTGACTTTTTTCCATATCGTAACATTTTTCTAAATAATATTTTCTCACACAAAGTATAGCTTGGCGAAATTAGGGCATATTTTCCACAAAATTAGATTGTCCCATTAAAGTTGAAGCTCATGTCTTCAAATGCGCAGAAGCTCGTCTGTACTTTACATTCATCGGGTTCTTTCGCATATCACCATGACTCAGCAAATCTTGAAACCTGGCTGTCATAGTGTCAAATCAGGAATGCAAATTCTGCATCATATTTCTCGAGCAACGCACTTGCTCGGGCAATGTTTGTATCGTTACATATCAGGTTCATTATCATGTTTCCATCATTGCTGCTGCTATATACGTACGTTATGACCCAGTGTATCAACCCTAAGCATGTTTAGACATTATGATATTGCAGCAGGTGTTCTTACTCAAATTCGGTCAGGTAGAATGATGTGCAAAGCTAAAATCTATTTTTAAAAAAAGTTTCTCTTTGACTTAAAACAAATATAAACCTACATACAAATTTGACCGGTGGATGGCGATTTTTTTTTTTTTTTTTTTTTAAAACAAAAGTTTGGGTTGTTTTTCTTCTTGTCTCTTCTTGTTATTATTATCGCTATAATTATTACCGGTTTATTGTTGCTGTCTATTTCGACCCAATTCTCTACCCGTGATGTACAAGGGAAGGGTTGATCCAAGTAGAATTCAAATATGATTTATTGAGTATACTGAGTCTCTAAACCAAATGTGATTTATTAAGTGTACTAAGTTTATAAACCAAATATATTCTGATAGATAATACGTTTCCTTCAACATATGTTACCTCCGATCATAATTAGTGACTTCAGTCTAAGTAAAGTGATGTATGTACCTTCCTGAGACAAAACAAAATATTACAAAGGGTGAGAGAAAGATGCAAAACAACGACTTTACGTGTACAATGCTCACATATTTATTTAAACTCTAGGACTAATAATAGATCTGTATATTCACCAGATTGCCATGTACCAAAATGAATTAAATAAAACTCTTTTTATACCAACGTTCCTAGTAGTGGATTATTAAATTCATATCCCCACGTAGCTTTCAGTGCGATTATTTACGAATGATATGGAACACCAAACCATAACCAAATACCCTTTGGTAACATATACAGTACACCCATTCAAAACATAACAAAGTAAACAGGTGGATATTTTGCTGAATCCAGCCAAGTATTATTAAAGATGCCTGTGTCTTGTTAAAAGCGCCTTTAAACCAACAAATACAAACAACTTCTTCTAAACAGAGGGATAGATAATTTCATATGATGCCGTAGGCACGCACTAACTTCCCTTGATACATTGCCTGACATCTTTAGATCACGGTCAAAAATTGATTCCTAAAATATTTGCTTAATTGCAAGAAGCCTGTGTGAGAATGATTTTAAGCGTGTAACCAATATATTACGCAAAATACATTTGTTTTGTATTACCCGGTCCTAAAAGATGTAATAACATATTTCCAGTGGAGATAAATCTAACTGTATCACAAACCTCTCAGGTATAACACAAATATACGAGGCAATGAAGATCGCTTATAGTTTCCACCGTTAAAGACAAAATGTATATATCTAATCAACATAGTACCACTTAATATTTGAATCAAGCGAGGAATGGGAATGGAAGGTAGTTCTGAGTCTAGTATCGAGTCTGAATTTCATCATAACATCCTCAATAATGAATGTTTTCTTATTTTATATTATTTTTCAAGTTTACCTATGTTTCTCTGATTTTTGATATTATGAACTGTGTATGTGTTTGTCTATTCAACGTGCAAAGGGTGATGGGAAAGTAGTGGGGCGATATAGATATTAGCATATTATGATCCCAGCTGTATGTATAATAGAGTACTACATGATTGGGGAGCGGTGGGGCGAAATAACTATTAGTGTATTGTGATGCCAGCTGCATGTGTAATCTATGCTAACTGTCATATTGTGGAATTTTCTCTGCGTGTGACTGTTAGAATTTGCCTCAGAGAATATGTATATCATCAGAAGCTTTATATAACACAGGATTTTGCATTACTTATAGCTTGGTAAATATTATAGGTGGGAATTTTCATGATTCATAATGTTGTTAGCTGTATAACAATTCATACAATTAAAGTTCATTTCTTTACTAATAGTTTTCAACATATTGTATGATCGGCTTCTTAGATTACTGTTGAAATGGTGCGTGATAGGCATCTGAGATCTCTATCACCATGGTGAACGATCTGCAGCTAAAATTACTATCAACATGGTGCACGATCGGCGTCTGATCAACACGATTGCTGTCTGAGATAATTTTCAATATGGTGCATGGTTGCCATCTGAGATCATGGAGTATGATCGCCGTCTGAGATCACTGTCAACATGGTGCATGATCGGTGTCTGAGATCACTCGACTAGAAACTTAATGGACTGAGTACGAACTTTGTGATTGAGTCAAAAAGCCAATTAATTCCCTCCCCCTCCACCACACACGCGGATTCACACGCCGCGTCTCTCCCCACACCGCTACGCCGCCCCACCCTTTCAGGGAAACTCATTATCTGTAAACATCATACTGTCTCAAAAACATTACTAAAGAAAGAAAGAGACTGATAGTTAGTACATTTTACAAAATTGAACCAAATTTAGTCGAGTCATTTATGACTATACTTTTAAGGTTTCGAAAATATTTTATGCCGTAAATAGGTTTGATGTACATTTTAAGCTACCCTGTCTACCCTACCGGAAGGTAACCGCAATCAAACTACAGCTACCGACCGTTTTGAGACATTAATGTTGCATAGCTACAAATAGATCGGGCTAACCGCCATGCAAGGTGTCTAGTTGGGGAACGTGCCCCGATTGTTGCCAAGTTTCACTTCTATCCGAAGAAGGAAAGAATGCATGAAAAAAAAATACTGAATAATGCACCATATGTAGTCCCCCGTGCATCAGACAGATGTGTATATTGCTAGGAAAAAATAATGATTGTTATATTGGGGAGAGGGCGGGAAATCAACTTGCCATGTGGAAAAGAAAAAAATCTGTACGTGGACGGGAAGTGGATAGAACCCAGAAGCCTGAGTAATGCAAGATCCCGACCACATCAACAAGATCAACATCACCTGCGTGCGCAACAGCGAGATATAAACTTGGACGGGCTAGATATTGTGTAAATTTATTTCAGACTTTGATATATGTTTGAGAGAAACAAGGACTTCAAAAGTTTATAAAATAAACTTGTCTGGTTATAAGCATTATAATCGATACAGAAAAAATAAATGATACACAATAAGGCAAAATGGCAGAGTGGAGACATGGTTATCTATCGTAGGGAAAACATTCATAGTGGGTTAAAAATGTACATGAAAAAAGAGATTTATATATTTGGTGCAAAGTAGGTAAAATCTTCGCGATCTTGATAAAGACACTATAATATGTTTGTATATTTGCCTCCAGAAGGTTCTACTATCTATAATCACATAAAAAGCACTACACGGAATGCTTAAAACTGTTTCGCATTCTTGTATAATAACCCCTATCCGGATGTTCTCTTTCGGTGACACAAATATCTTGTGTTCATTTTAATAACGAATACGTTTTCCCAAAGTCTCACATTTTAGAAAGAAAATAAATTTAGGTTATTGCTTGAGTGCTTTTCAACAAAACGACTCAGATCATCTTACTTGAATGCAGACAGTTGAATGTAATTGCATCCTTATGTCCCGGATCCATTAGTTTCGTATGGTTGGTGTCGCCAGTTAATGTGATTTGTCCTAAAAAAAACGAGCCCCAGATTTTACTTTCATGTATCTCTTAAGTTTGATATTTTCGTCTGAAATGAAAATAGCGTGAAACACGTATTGTATTAATAATTCTTAACCTATTATCATTAAATAGTCATATTTTTCCCAATTTTCTTTTAGAAATTTAGAAATGTATGTTGTTTATGTGATCCTAGGATGGTCTTCTGAAGAAAAATAAAGAACAAGTATCTTTAATTTTAATTTTAATATGGAACGCATTTACGGCCCAGCTTGGTTTTTTCACATTATGTCATGATTAGCCTTTACTAAATATCGCGGTGGGCGATGCGTGCCCTCAGTGTTAAATATTGTCCAAAAGGATATATTTCTGGCTAAAAATGCGTTTTCAGCATGCCTATGACGTCATAGAGGTACCAAGTTGAAGACTTATCGGTATTGTATTATTTTATGATAGAGATAAGACTATGGATGAAAATTTTTTTTTTTTTACCAGGTTTTATGACCGTTTAGAAGGTAAAAGTGAACCTAGTCTTTTGGTGCGAGTTTAGCATCAAGGAGATTTTATGTGAAAATGTGAATAAGAAATGTCTTGTTGACCTAGAAGATTATCTTTGCATCACAAATTTTGCTTCGGCACAAAATTTTATTGTGATTATAGACTTACATGATCTATATCAAGTTAAATGTTCACCTTTTGTTTACTTTACAATTCTGGATTATGGTCTTCAACTGACATAACAATTTAATCGTTACATCATTAATTTTTGTTTTAATTTTACTATATTGGCATCGGCTTGTTTGTTCTCTGAACACATTCCAATTTCTTTTTTTTATACCCCCCCCCCCCACAAACTTTCAATTTATACAAACATTCCATGATCTTTAATTGATTATGTCAGTAAACATAATTTATTGCACTTCCATTAATTTCAGACCTGAATTTTAATACATTTTCTAAGTTACACGTCAATATATAAATTAAAGGCAAAGGGTGATACAAATATAGTTAATGATACCTACCAATGTGCCAATGCTATTATGCTTAAGAAGAGTGTCGGATTCAGTTTCACTTTACTATGCCTACCAAAGGAGATGTTGTACAAATATACTCTATGTAAATTTCATAATTTTAAATAACTATGACAGATTCATTTGAAATTTAGGACACTTTACTATGATATATACGGAAATAAGAGGCTAGGAAGTGTTAGGTGTTTTGCACTATTATACACATACAACCACAGAATGTGAATGAAAACAAAAAAAATAAAAAGAACGTAAAAGAAATGTTTTTAAGTATTACAATTCTATAAACTAAGAAATAATTACCTTGTGTACACTTATGCTTCTTAGTTTTCCGGCATCAGTTTGAAAACGAAATAACGAAAAAAATATATATGGTGTATGTATATATACATATGTTTATATTTTGTTACTACAAATACACCAACAACTTTACGATTGGAAAGATGTACGTGACTGGAAAAGTGTTGGCTTCGATGCTTGGCTACAAGAATTGGCACACTTTGCCAAGGACTTGGCGCGTCACTAATTTTCCAAGACAAAAAGAAGTGGACCACTTGAAACCCAAGTTCACCATGACACTCGAGCCTCAAGAAGAAGAAGAAAAAGAAGACTACACCGTCCTACTCATAGAAACACCTGAGGAACAAACCACCTTTCCGTCAGAGACATTTCATTCTTCCACCACCACCACAGAGACCAGAATACCACCAGTGCATGTGCACTCCATTCGTAGGACACCTATTCATCCATTGTGTGGTTGTTGTACATTGACTTGTTTATACAGAACTTTGATTCTTTTAGTGGTGGCCTTATTGTTGTACCTCACCATTTTTGCTGTATGCGTTTTCGTACTTCATGACTTGTAAAATATGTTTTTGTTGTTTGTTTAAAACATTAAACGTGTATGAAACGTATAAAATGTCCTGTGTCTTTCGTATTCTTCTCAAAATTCTTCCTACCTCAGTCATGGCTACATCTTCTTCCTCTGCCTCGTCTGCCTCTTCTTCTTCTTCTGTGGTCAAAGTGATTGACGAAAAGTTAGATCGTCCAAGTTGGGAAGCTTTGTATCTGCGCCATCCCTTTAACATGTTGATTGCGGTACCCAGTGGTTCAGGCAAAACCGAATTTGTCAAACGTTTGATCGAACACAAATCGCATGTGTTGGATCGTCCCCCTCAACGTATCGTGTGGTGTTACAAAGAGTGGCAATCGTCTTACACTTTACTTCGTGAAAGTCAAGGTGAAGCCATTTCGTTTGTGGAAGGCATACATCGCAAAGACGATGGGGTCGTGTCTGTCGTGAGTCAAACACATCTGGTCATCTTCGTCGACATGTTAGGAGAAGACGAAGAAGAAATTAAACTTTGGTGTACACGAAAAGGACATCATCGTAATGCCAGCATCATTTACATTACTCAAAATTTATTTCAACAATGTAAAGCCCATCATACCATCAGTCTCAACGCTCATTACGTGGTGTTGTTTAAAAGCCCCAGAAACAAATTTCAGGTGCAAGTGTTAGCCAAACAGTTAGGCACTCTTTCTCTGAATTATGCGTACGACAATGCCACTCAAACACCTCATGCGTATTTACTCATCGAATTTAAACCCACCACTCCCGATTATTTGAGATTTCGTACCCAATTGTTTCACCATTGGTGCCAAGAAGGAGGTCCTGTCATTTACACGTCCCCTTCGGCCACTCTCTGAAAGAAAAAAACTATAAAAACATCCACCACGTCATTTCTTTCTCACAGTCTTCGAGATAACTTCCTTTCAATCTCATCCTCCTGCTAAATTGATTCGTGCCTTGTATGGCATCAGTCGCAAAAAAAAAAAAAATGCACAAGTCCGTGCCCATTGGTTAGAAGCTAGTCTCAAAGAAGTGTTACGAGGGTTTACTTTGACAGCACGTCAATTACTTCAAGGCATCATTCACATCCCTTATCAAACCCAACGCTATTTTTCAAAAACATAAAAAGGCGTTGTCACAACTGGCCGATCCTAGAATCAATCCACGCACTAAAAACAAATCATTTTGACCCCTGGTGGTAGCGGTTCTTTAGGAGGTGTCATGATTCGTTCACTTTTGAAATGGGATCCTAATGCCCAAGCCAAAACCAAAACCAAAAAGAAAAACCCTAAGAAGAAACCCCCTAAGAAGAAGAAGATTTAAAGCTCTTCCAAGAAAAAACCAACCACATCTGCTACCCGAAAGAGAGGTACTGAAGCTAGGACGCAAACGTTCACCCGAAAGCCACGATAGGCAGTGACGGTGTCTCCTTCTCCTCCGTCCACTTCTTCGTTTTAGCCCTTCGTCATGATGGCTGCCACACCGGACTTAAGATCCGTGTTTCCTAATTTGATGCAAAAATGGAAACCCATTTCGAAAGTCACCACTCCGGGGCCATCGACTTCGGCTGATCTGGCCACTGCGGCTGCCGCAAAAAATTACCCTCCCCTAAAACCAAAGTCCAAGAGAGAACTGGGGTGTTACAAAGTTTAGTGAATTTATCCAAAGAAGAACTGAGACGATTTAGTCCGTTGAAAACACCTCAACATCGAGTGATGGCTGTCATGAAGATGGTACGCCGTGCGGACAATGAGTGGAGATGTGTTCCATTGTAAAATAGAAGGGTGACCTCCCAGAGACCTCAGTTCTATTTTGGCTCCTGACATCCAAGATGACCCCCAAACGTGCACACCACCACCGTCAAAAGAAAAAAGGCAAAATCCAAAAAAGGACTTCCACCTCGTCTGGCTAAACATTGGGACGTCTTGTCTGTCCTGACCAAATCCAATCCTCCCATGCGAAAACAACTCATTCAAACAGCCCCTAAAGAAATCATCGATACCGTGTGTGAATGTTGTTTGAACGTGTTGAAAGGAACGGTACCTTTGTCCAAGATGCAGAAACAGAAATTAGGTAAACATCGGAACTTTCTTCGCCAAATGGTCAAAAAGAAAATACCTCTCAACCAAAAGAAAATAATGTGGTGCAACTAGAAGGATTTCTACCCATGCTGTTAGGACCGTTGTTAAAAAGAGCGGCTCCTTTGTTAGGAACGATTGCTGGACCCCTTTTAGGAGGAGTCATGCGATAAAGACGGGAAGAAAAAAAAAGAAGATTAACCCTTTAGCTACGACTGCCGCATCTAAGCGTCACCTGTAAATAGCTCCTGAACCCCACTGACGCATATATGCAGTGTCGATAAGCCTCGTTTACTACCCCAGTGTCGCTTGTGTGCGTATAGTTCAGCAGTACTCGAAACCCCAGTGTCGCATCGATGCGGACGTGACCGCTATGTTAAATGAACGTTGATTGGTTGAAAGTACAGAAGTTTACATATTTTTGATTATCATAACCAATGAGAGGACTGTTTACTCAACATTTTGATACAAGTTTGAAAGCTGAGAGGTTAAATTTAGACACACAGGAAGGGCTTTCCTGCACTTTACGAAACACGTGTAGTTGAGATAAACAAAGATGGATTCCGATTCAGATATGAGCAACTTTGAAGGGTTCAATGCAAGCGATATAGAAGATTTTAATGGATCATTCTTAGAAAATGGATCAGATATTGATGTGAGTCCCGTTTCAACACCAGACGTAAGTGATTTTGAATCGGATGACGAGGAGGACATAGTCCCAATTGCACAATGGAGTGACGACCTCGCCGTGTTCGAGATCAATGATTTTGATTCTCATGTTGGTTCAACAATCGAGCTTGGACCACTAAGCAATGAGAAAGATTTTTTTCTCAAGTTTTTTCCTGAATGTCTGGTGGAAAAGCTTGTGAAAGAAACAAACGATTATGCCAAGAAAATGGGGGACCAAAAGAAAGACCCGAAATGGTATGAAACCAGCATCACGGAGATGTGGGCATATCTTGGGATATACATCGTCATGAGTATTATGCAGATACCCAAATATTCCATTGCCTGGATGACATCTGTATATTTTGGGATCCCAGGAATACCAGAAATCATGACAAGAGAAAGATATGAAAAAATAGGGAAATATTTCCATGCCAACGACACAAGCGTCAACCCACCCAGAGGCCAACCAGGACATGACAAGATTTTCCATATAAGACCTTTCTATGACACAGTCTTGCATAAATGCCTGGAAAATTATGACCCTCCCAAAAACCAGTCAATTGATGAAGGCATGATTGCTTATAAAGGAAGACTCTCATTTAAGCAATACCTGCCAGCCAAACCCACAAAATTTGGCATTAAAGTCTGGGAAAGAGCCCATCCCCAAACCGGCTACGTCCATGAATTTCAAGTGTATGTTGGAAAGCCCGATGGACAGAGAGGGAGAGTGGCAGAAGAAGGATTAGGATCTAGAGTGGTGAAAGACCTTACCAGAAAAATAATAAACAAAAATCACCATATATATATGGACAATTTCTTTTCAAATCCCCAGTTATTTGAAGATTTACGTCAGGATGGACTCTTCTGTTGTGGTACAGTCCGAGGAAATAGGAAAGGAATGCCAGAACCTTTAAAAAAAACCAGTGGTTTAAAAACCCAGGGAGATATGAAAATCATGCAGAAAGAGACTCTGGTCTGTGTTGCCTGGAAAGACAAGAAAATTGTCCATATTTTATTTAATAACATGGATCCCACACAGCTATCCAGTGTAACTCGAAGAGAAAAAACCGGCCGACGAAAAGAAGTAACTTGCCCAAAAGTTGCAGATGAGTATTCGAAAAACAAAGGGGGGGTGGATATTGCAGACCAAAACAGAATGCAGTACAGTTCTTGCCGTAAAGCAAAGAAATGGTGGAAATACCTTTTTTGGTTTCTCATTGATACAGCGATATGTAATGCCCTAATCTGTATGAAGGAGTCACCAAACCACCATATCAAAACCAAGTCCGGAAAAGAAAAAAAAAGAACACAGCTTGAATTCAGGATGAACTTGGCCAAACAGATGGTTGCTGGCTTTCAGGGAAGTAGGAAAAGAAAAGCTCTGTCCAATGTTGATACAGAAGGTTTAAGGCACTGGCCAGGACGGTTCCCGAAACGTGGGAGATGCAAGATGTGTGTAAGGGAAGGGAGGAGACATGAAGTTTTTATAGGATGCAAACAATGCCAAGTACATTTATGTGTGGATAATGACTGTTTTGAGAGATACCACTCTCAACTTTGTAATTAGAGTGTTGATTTCATTCATGTTTTTATATGTACATATGTAAATATTGGATTTATTTTGTGGGATTCAAAACAGTTTACATGACTGGGATTTCTTGAATGATGGGATGTAGGAGTATATAAAGTGGAAATATATGAATAACAGACACTATACAAGGTAAGCTGTTTTTTATTTCACTGAAATCCAGCAAAAACTAATGAATTAATGAATATAAATGTAACCATGTTTATATTGTCAGTTTCTGTAGTCAGCCATGATGATGCTCTAGTATTCAGCCTAGCAACCAGCCTCAGTAGTCTCAGTAACTGATATCTTAGCACTCAGCAGTAGTGAAACTGCACAACAGCTGTAGTAGCTAAAGGGTTAAAAGGACACCCTTCTCTGGAAAGACGACACACTTGTACCTTTGGATCTTATGGAAGAACGAAAACTGACTTTAGTTCCTTACAAACGATGGATGGAATTCCATCGTTGGAACGAACAACGGATACCTCATTTACCTCCCAATCCGAATCTCCACGAGATGTCACAGTTACAACAAGAATTAGAATCGCTGATGGATCGAAGCGATTTGTCAGAAACAGAAAAATCGCAACGGTACGGTCAACTCTTGCAATGTCTTCAACTCTTTCACCAGAAAGCTTTAGACGAAACAGCTAAACCCACTCTCAGAGATTTCAAGGCCCTGATGAAAAGCGAACCTAAAGTCACCACTAAAACAGACACCGCCACGGGGACGACAGAAGAAGACAAGCCCCGAGAAGTGTTTCAAACTGCGTCTTCTCCCATCTCTAGTAAGATTGCAGCTGGCTTGTTGACACCCTCTCCTACATCTCATCGAGAAGAAATTAAAGCTTGGGTTAAAAAGATGATGTCCACTCCTTCTTCAGCAGAAGAAAAAAAAAAGAAAGACAGCAAGACTGAAGTGAAATAAGACACCACCAAGAAGAAACCTACCATCACCCCTTCTTAACAACACACTCATGTGGCTCGTCGAATGCCTCTAGCCGCTTCGTCCAACCTCACGACACCAAAAGTAGTATCAAACATTGGGTGACTTATTGAGGAGTCAAATCATGGAGAAACTTTTAGCTAGCCTATACTACAATCCTGCCCATGCTGCTGGTTACGGAGAAATTCAAAAATTGTATCGGGCTGCAAAAACTAAATTGAAAAGTGTACGTTTGGCAGAAGTAAGACGATGGTTACAAGAACAATCGACGTACACGTTACACAGACCTATTCGACGAAATTTTCTAGAAGTCAAACCAAAGTGGATGGCATCGATCATCAATGGCAAGGAGATTTAGCCGACGTCTCTCATTTGGCTGCGTACAATCGTGGTCTGAAATATTTGTTTTGTGTCATCGACTTGTTTTCCAAATTCGCTTGGGTCGTGCCTTTGACTTCTAAAAGTAGTACCGAGTTGGTACGCGCCTTAAAACTGGTGTTGAAACAAAGTGGTCGTCACCCTTTACGATGGCAAACAGACAAAGGCACCGAATTTCTAATCTAAGCTTTTCAAAAAGAATTGAAACAAAGACACATTCATTTTTTTACCACCGAAAATCCTGAAACCAAAGCTAGTTTCGTGTAACGTTTTCAAAGAACTTTGAAAGAACGCATATGGAAATATTTAACACATCAACACACTCTCAAGTACATCGACGTGTTACCAAGTTTGGTCAAAGCGTACAATCAATCGTACCATCGTAGCATCGGATGTGCCCCCGAAGAGGTCCCCCTGAAAACGAAGTGAGGGTGTTTGATAAATTGTTTGGTACACCCAAGATGGGAAACCAGAAAACCCTGGTGCTCAAGACGGGAGATTGGGTTCGCATCGGAAAAACCAAACGCACTTTTGACAAAGGTTATTTAAACAACTGGACGACCGAATTGTTTCGTGTCACTGGACCAGTGCGTGGACGCGATCCTCCCGTCTATAAATTGGAGGACATGCACGGAGAAGTGTTAAAAGGAACTTTTTACTTGCCTGAGTTACAACGAGTGACGCAAAAAGAAGACGACTTGTACGACATTGAAAGCATTCTCGAACGAAGAACACGTAAGTGGGTAAACGTCGACTGGAAGAAGTCAAAGTACGTTGGAAAGGATATCCCCCTAGTTTTGATTCTTGGATTGCCGCTTCATAAGCCGTCGACTATAAAAAGAAGAAGTAACCCACATGCCGTTCAACACAGCAACTACCTCAACTCCTTCGCAGAGTTCTTCAAGAATTACAAAATCAACATTTGTGGGTGTGGTGCGGAGAACGTGTGCCTAAAAATCAAATCGTCTTTTTCTGCCAAATCTTTGTGGTGTATTGTGTCATCGAAGCAGCCATTGCCAATTTTAGTTTGCAACAAGGGGACAAACAATTGTGGACCATTTTACTCAGCAGTTGCATCGGTTATCTTCTACCCAGTTCCTCCTTGAATTTTACGACGGACCGGTACGACCAACGCCAGCCCACCTTCTTCCAGTCAAAACCACAACACCAGCCCTCTTTTGGAACCGTTTGAACATCATTCTCCTCTGAACTCGAATGACTCCTCAGAGACCAGAACCACCTTGGAACTATGAATAACCAATTTTATTTAACTTTACCTAGTGACAGTTCGATGGATGTGTTTCCCAACAACACCTTATGTTGTTTCACGGCCAAATTATCTCAGTCCATCCAATTGGATCACGAAGATCATTGGGAAGTAGATTTGGTAGAAATCCTTCATCCTACGCAAGCCCTCAACATCGACGCAGGTCAAAACACTTTCATCGTGGATATCCTGAACGAACAAGTGCAAGAACACTTGGACAAAAATGATCCTACTCTTTATGAACCCCGAAAGGTATCCCTTACCAATCCTCCCTTGACGAGCTATACCATGAGAATTCCTGTGGGGTATTATTTTAGTGCTCAACATTTGGTGGAGACGATTGCGACTATCTTCAACGCCCAATTTGGCAAAGCACTTGACAAAGCCATTAAATTGGTACAGATCAGTTACCATACTGTGGCTCGCCGTCTCGTCTTGCACTTTTCGGACGACAAAATATTGTCCATCACTTTTTGTCCTGGGTTGTTTGCTAGTTAGGGTGGGTACACCAAACTAGTTCCCATAAAAAACATCCACAGCAACGACGGATTCGGAAAGTATTTTCGTTACCCCATCGAATTGAACGAAGGCTTGAATTTATTGTTTGTGTTCTCCGATGTGGTGGAGTACAACGTGGTGGGAAACACAGCCGTTCCGTTACTGAGAGTGATTCCTTTCAAAGTGGATTCTGCCTTCGCCGCGTACGAATAAGGTGGAAACACGTATCACGTTCGCCGTGAATTTGTACATCCTCATTATCTTCCAGTCATTAAATCGTATTTTGACAGTGTCAACATTAGTATAAAAGGAGATTTGGGACAAAGTGTTCTATTCACTAAAGGAAAAGTCACTGTGAAACTACAATATCGAAAAAGGTTCTTCAGCGAATTGTAACCTACCCAAAATGTGTCCTGTGTACCGAGGAGTGGCTTAACAACGAGGACACGGTTTAGGAGATATGTTCAAATCTGCTTTTCGGACGGTAGCCCCCATTTTGAAACTGATGGTGACTCGAGGATTGCATGCCTTAAAAGATGCCGCTTTGACGCAAGGAAAAGAATTTCTTCAAAACGTCCTCATCGACAAACAAAATCCGAAAGAAGCCTTTATGAGAGCAGGAAAAAATGTTTTGATGCACACTGGAAAAGATCTTTTGGGTCTCCGAGAGACTCCTATAAATTCACTTCACGCTTCTGGCTCTGGCATTACTTCTTCCTCCACTCCACAACAAGGACAAGGCAGAATGAGACTACGTCGACCTCCCTTCAGAGCTCATCCACCACACGGTGTTCAGAAAAAGAATAAGAAAAGAAGAACGGTTAGAGAATTAGACGTGTTTGATTACTAACGGTTGAAAAATGATGCACCGAGATTCTTGCGAATGTACCAAGTCAGAACTGGATCTGTTTACCATGTCCCCCACCATGATGACAATGTAAGAATCCCAATGTGTAGTATTTCATCCTGTATCGTCTTTGACGACTTCAGCTCCTATCGAATTTGAAATCAAAGGACAAACCGAAGATTACATCGATCTTGTCACTTGTACTTGAAACTGAAAATGATCAAAACGGACAACACCAATCCTGGAGCCGAGGCCAGAGTCGCTCCCGTCAATAAGAACCTATGGAGATAGAAGAAGATGAGGAATTTTCTGAACCACAGCAGTCACAAACCACCAGTGATGACGATGTGATTCATCCAGAACCAAAAAAAAAAAAAGAGGAAGAGAAAAATGGTGTTCCCAAGTTTGCTGGATTTATCCCATGTATACCATCAAGATGGCCAGAACAAGAAGAACATTTAGTGTCCTGTTTTGCTACGGAATTGGCTGCCCAAATTACAGATCTGTCAATAGAACATTGTCATGGACGTCAAATCAATCATCGGAGCCAGAAACAACACGACGAATGTTTGATGATGAGCGCACGAGAAAAAATGGACGAGTATCTGGAGGACGCATGGTCTCTGATCTCGGAAGAAAAGGTGTTGAAAAAATGGTATAAAGACTTGCACAATCGTTCCTCACCTCCACTCACTCCTCTGGAGATCCGACGCATCGAATCTCACTTACAACAGAGTATAGAGACTGTCCGTGATTCATCGACTTACTTGAGAGACCAATTCAAGCATAAAGTCAAGTGTGAATTGATGACTTATCATTACCTGTGAAGCAAGAAAAAAAGAAATGGATACCTGGGAACTTCATTACCTGTTGACTCGCAGTTCGTACACTTCTTCTTGGAATCCTGTGGTGTGTGTTAAAGATGAACTTCCTCATCGCAAACCAAAAGACAGTCATGCCTATGTCATCAATACCGACGACAGTCATCGACCAGGAACCCATTGGGTGGCTGTGTACTTTCCCAACGATCACAGTGTAGAATTTTTTACTCTTATTGATTACGACATCATTGACTTTATGAGAAGAAATGCCATCTCTACTCGATTCAATAATGCCAGATTACAAGGATACGATTCTATACTGTGTGGACAATATTGTGTACATTTTCTTCATCAACGCAGTCTCGCATATTCCTTAGAACATTTAGTGACCTGTTTTGATAGGGAGTATGCTAGAAACGATACTAAAGTAGAAAGATGGTTTTGTGAACATTATGGTTATCTCTTGTCTTTAGCTCAAAAACGTAGTGTGCATCGAGAACAGAATGATGTAGAACAGTGGAGGTTCAGTTTGCCTTCCCAACGTTGTCAACCCTGTAAATACGTTCATGTTTAATCTTGTTCCTTCTTGCATTTTTATGTTAGAGCAGCTTCTTCTTATTATGTATTAAAAAATGTTGATTTTTGTAAACAAAATGGTGTTGTGTTGTTTATTGGATTTGAGAAAAAAAAATGAATATGCTCTATCTCTTTATATCGATCTGAGGTCACCGACTCTGTCCGATTTCTCACTATCAATCTGAGACATGTTTTCCATCGCGTCCGCGCTTCCAGCATATAAAGCGGTGTGTTGGCCAGTTCAGTCACTCTCGTTGACTCGTCAAGATCTCAACAACATGGTAACTAAAATTAGCAAGTTGAACGAAGAAATGGTGAACATGCAACGGGTGAGGTATCATTTACTTCAGAAGAACCCAGAGAAGAAGAGGATGATCTTTTTGCAAATGGCTCAAGATCTGGTGGAAGAAGTCCTAAGAAAAGAAATCATCAGGGACAGAGCGGAATGGGAGGAGAGACAAAGAGTTCAGCAGCAGCAGCAGCAAAGACAACAACAACAACAGCAGCAGCTACAACAGCAACAACAACAACTCGTGCAGCAGCTGAAACAAACAGACGGAGAAGTCAGTTGCAGAATGGATTGTGAGGAGTTTACCTTACCTTTCACCAGAAATAGACCTTGTCCTGCAGCTATGAGACCTGTGGCGAAACGTGGCCGGCCTGCTGCTACTAGAAGTTAAAAGAAACTTCTTACCCCAACGGCCCTTTTCAGGGTCACCCAGATCTCTAGAAAAGAAAACTCCTAGATTGCCTACCCGAAAAAATGGTTTAGTGTGTTTGTATGTGGAGTGTTTGTTTGTTTTGTGTTTGTCTTTTGTCTTCCCACTCCAAAAAAATAATCACTTTCCCTTCAAAAAATAGAGTTGTGTGGTGTGTGTATAGAGTGTGTTTGTGTTTTTTTTTAAAATAATTTTTTTTTGTATGTATGGTGTATGTTTGTGTTTTATAAAAGAATAAAAAATGTAAAGAGTGTTTTCTTTTAGGTCACTGTACTCAGTGTGGTGTTTTTTGGTAGGGGTGGTAGAGTGCAGAATCCGCGAAGCACAGAATGACGTCATAAGGATGACGTCAGACGCGGTCGTGTGGGTGATGTTTTTTAGGTAGGTGTGAGGGATGTTTTCCTTCACGTTATTGCTTAAGGTATATAAAGTGACGCATTCACAGTTGTGCTACCCCCGTCGACTTGTCAACACAAGAAGATGAACAAAAGAGAAACACTGAAAAAGATCAGGGAACACCTAGAGATTGCGTGGCAGCTCCTAAGGGAACTGGAGGAAATGGAGGATAGGGAGGAGAGAGAGAAGGAGAGGACAGAGCCGATCAAACCTCTTCGGATGATGACAGATGATTGGGAGACTGAAGTAACTCAACCCCTGTCTGCCTTCCCCATCTACAACAAACACCGCTGTAGTGAAGCTACATGGAGTGGGAGGTGTGCGGCTTGTGGGGCCAGACAAGAGAGGCGCCCCCATCTCTAGGTGATGTGTGTTTGTATAGAGTGTATGTTTGGTGTATGTGTTTTATAAAAAAAATAAATAAAAAAAAAAACTCTTCAAAAAATGTTTGTAGGTATGTTGATGTATGTGTTTTTTTTAAAAAATTAACATAAAAAATATTTTCAAAAAAAGGTGTGTTTATATAGAGTGTGTTTGGTGTATGTGTTTTTATATAAAAAAATAAATAAATAAAAAGTGTTTCTTTTAGGTCCGCGTACTGGTGTGTTTTTTAATGGATGATAGGATTTTGTATGTATGTTTTTTTGGGAAGGGTTGTTTTCCTTCACGTCCGTGCTTCCAGCATATAAAGCGCAGCATTCCGCAGTTGCTTCCATTCAGGCAGCAGCAGGTGGAGCAGAGCAGACGTGTGGCAAACGTGCTAACCGGTAGAGGGAGACGCAGTGGACGAGGAGGGGAGGAGGCAGTCTTGGTCAGCCTGGCAGCAGCTATGGAACACCCAACTACAACTAAAGAAGTATGGAAGTATGGGGCCAGGCTGCTGTGCTGGCCAATTGATTAAATGTCGACTCACCCCCCCCCCCCCCCCGCCAACAGCCGACCACATGGAGCAGCATGTTCAGCATAGCGAGCTACCAAGGGGGCGCTGCGTTAAAGAGAGACCCGGCAAGGCAGATAGACAGAGCTTCTCTACCGGAGACCACCTGCTGTTAACAATAGTCCTTCTAAGGGCTAAACAGTCCTTCTAAGGGCTATCACATTGCCTGAATCAATGGGGTTTTCAATTTGGCTTTTTTTCGAAAACCCCTTTTGATTATACTCTTTTAAAACACAAATTTGATCAATTTCGAACCACCGTCTAAAAAATTTTTCAACTCACAATTGTAGTGTGCGTGATACAAAAAGATATGAGTAATTTGTACTCAAAGATTGGTATTGTTTTTTGCAAATAATATGTATACTTTGTACACAAAATTGTTACTACTGGAAATATTCGCGTTAAATGGAAAATTTTTTGTAAATCGAAGTATTGTCATAATTGAACAAGTGGCTTACACTTTATTGGTATTAGGAACAGCCCGACTTAGCTTAACTGGGCAGAATTTGATCATGTATGTACGTTCCTGGCGTTTCAGCTTCCGTCACGCTTCGCGCATTCGCTTGCCTAGTCCGTGCCGCCTGCCACTCATGACTGAGACCTTGAAGCAATTCAATCAACAACGTGCGCTATGACGCGCACCTATATACCTGTAAACATTGTGGTTCTAGTCCTATGTACAGGTATAAACACACCTCACAATATCATGCCTTCAATGAACCCCCTTTGTGGGGAAACCATGCATTGATGGTGGGGTGTGTTAAATGTACACACTCTCCAATAGCGCCCATTCAATTTAACCCCCTTAATTGTGGGGAACCATGCTGCGCTGGGGTGTACTCAGTACAGTGTCAGGTGTGTTGCGAACTGTTAACACACCTGACTAATTATAGTGTGTTTAATAACACATTTAATCCCCCTAAGCGTGCTTCGCACGCTGTGGGGGTACATAGTCGTACATGCCCGAAGGGCAAAAACGACTTTAATTCAAGAATCAATCAATCAATCAGTTGCACCATTCAACGTCGACTGAAAAGAAGACAACCATGACCACCGTAGAGAACCTGCAGGAAGCCTGGGATGTGATGGTGGGGGTGGAGTCCCTACTCGAAAGGATAGAGTGTTGTTGGAGTTACCCAATCACTCTACCCTATGTCACCACCCAAGTGTCCGCCCTAAAGAAAATGAGGAGTCTGGTGAATGAAGTGATGGTGGAAGAAGCGCAAAAGACCTCCTCGGTACTTTCATGCTGTAGAGTCATGGAGAAGGAGGTGGCCACCATTAAAAAGGCTTGAGGTGAAGAAAGAATGAAGAAAGAACAGACCCGGAGAGAAAGCGACTTCCATCGCCTGAATGTCCACTGGATGAAGGTCCAGGAGAAGGCTAATGGGACATCCTGACTGGCTCCCGGAAAAGAAGAAAAAGAAGAAGACTATCCTAGGCTTCCTGACCACATGTTGGAGAAAGAAATAAAAACTCCAACGGCCCTTTTCAGGCCCACCCACTTTTCCAGAAAAGATTATAATCCAAAAATTGCCTACTCCAATATTTTGTGTGTTAGGTGTATGTATCTATTCTATCTCTCTCCAATTACTTCTGTCCCATAAACATTCCCGTACGGGCCTCAAGTGCCCCCCTCCATGTTCATTACCTCTTGAGGCTATAGAGGTCCCCCCCCATGTTCATTTTCCCTTGACGCTATAGTGCCCCACGACTGTTCATTTTCCCTTGATGCTGTAGAGGCCACATGTTCATTTTTCCATTGACGCTATTGTGACCCCTCCATGTTAATTTTCCCTTGACGCTGTAGTGCCACCTTTGACACTATTTACCGACCATATACTACTGTGGTTGTAGGAAGTGAAGTAGATTCACATGGGATTTTAAAATACTTCACTTCCGTTAAACTCCAATTCACGTGCAATATAAGCTTATCACTGGTTGTGCCATTTGATTCTCCTTCATTTCTTTCTATCACTCCCCCATTTTGTATGAGGCACGTTTGACTGTTGATATTTGTATAGATGAACGCTTTGCAATGTTTAGAGGTTGATGGAAAAAGGTGGCGTATAATAGCACAAACATATTAGGTAATTATGGAGCAAAATAATATAAAAGTAATAAAATATGAAGTTCCCTGTCATTTATATATTCTGTACATTAACATGGTCTTTACTATTGCTTTATTATATCGGCTATGGATTAAAGGGGGAGGGGCGCAGTAGAAAATCTATGTTTAAACTCTGACCCCAAACAATTACATTTTCCACTAAAATTATTCTTTAATCCACAAAATCTATATATGTCCCAGTATGTTTACTGTAGGATTGTAGATATGCAGTAAAATTGGTTTCCTAATTGCTATGCTAATGTCTCTTTTGCATATTGTTCCAGATGTCGTCCAGTAACGAGGAAAATGTATTAGTTAGGGCACCGCCTTCCCAGGGTGGTAACATTTTCGATGAGATCATAGAAGATGACATCACCAGGGAAAGAAAGCCGTTACCTCCGGACAAAATATACCACGTTTTCTTTTCCTACGGAGACGAGGACAAGCTTTGGGTAAAAGAAACTGTCCGCAAATTGGAGAAGGAACACGGATATATTTGCTGTGACCATGAGAGAGATTTTCTGGCGGGAAGTGAGATAATGAACAATATAAAAATTGGTATCACCAAATCTGCTAAAGTAGTTGTTGTATTATCAGAAGAAGCTGTCGAAAGTGGTTATATTCGTCAGGAGATCAAAATTGCCCATAAGTTCGGCCTCGACAGTAACAAAAACTTGCTGATTCCAATTTTGCGGAAAGACTGTGATATGCCAGATGAGCTGATGCTTTTGACGTACATTGATGCGAGAGAAGGGATTGATGAGAGAACTTGGTGGTCAAAATTACTTGCAGCGATTGAATCAACGGGTACGTTTTGATATTGTATTTGCTCTCCACCTCCCCCACCGCCATTTGCACCTCTTGCTCCTCGCAATCACCACCACAATTACCACAAACACAGCAGCTACAGACACAGTGGCAATTCATCTTTTTTTTGAGAAACAAAAGTGTTCCGTGGTCAAACTTGAAACACTCCTCGGCCTTTCGCCATAACCATCTTTGTATTTTATTTTTTTCCTGAAAGTTTTAGGATCTTTCTTAATATTACATTCTATGTATTCTTCGATTAAAGAATCTCTCTCTCTCTCTCTCTCTCTCTCTCTCTCTCTCTCTCTCTCTCTCTCTCTCTCAAACGTGTTGCAGATTTAAGAGTTTCTGTTCGATACATAAGTCTGATAATCTCAGAGTTTTGATGAGCTGTATTTAGCGGTACATCAATGCATGAAAGGTTATAATGTTCCGAGGCAATCGGAGTAGAGTTCTTTTCCAATACGTGCCACTTCTAACAATCTAGCCTGGTCTTAACAAGATTCGACCCCGCACTCCTCTGGTCGCGAATCCGGCACGCTAACAACTGACCAACTGCTGCAGCTCAATCTAACAGGAAGGAAGATAGTTCGTGCACAATATTGCCATCGAATGTGTAAAGCTCAGGCATGTATATCATTAGTTCAGAATCTTGTAAAACCCGAGTTCCATTAACAACCTTTATACCAATTTTTCAGGCAGAAACGAAGCGGCAGAGTAGTATAGGACGTTACTTAAAGTGCCTGTGGCTTAACATGAGGCCGCCATTTTTTCTGGGTTTATAGGAGTCTGTCCGAATTTAACATTAGGCCGCCATTTATTTGCAATTTATAGGTGCCAATGGGAATTTACGTTAGGCCGTCATTTTTGAGACACCACGAGTCTAACGGGAATTTAATATGGAGATGGCAGTATAGCCTATAACGGGAATGTAACATTGAGTCAATAATTTCTGTTTCAAAATGGCACTATAACCTCTAACAGGAATGTAATATTGAGGCTATAATTTTTGCTTCAAATATGGCACTATCACCTCTACTGGGAATTATGGTGTCTAACGGGAAATGTAACATTATAAATGCCCATAGGTTTAACATTGTAGGTGTGTAGGGTCTGTAACGGGAATTTAACATTAAGGGGATAATTTTTGCGGGATTGGAACCCTTTGGCCTCTAACGGAAATTTAAAATGGTGGTGTTATCTGGCATCTAATGGTAAAACTACACCTACTATCTAAACCTAGTGATCTAATACTTAATACCCCACATTTACTATCCAACACGCCTTTTGGATGACCAATACCCACTCATCTATTGACTACACAGGTTAGGGTATAAAAGAAGGGGTTTAAAATAGAATTTGTATCACTTGTAAACGAAGCTAATTTCCCTATCTCCTATAATTTTTCTAATATCCTCTTATAAACAAAGTAAAACCCATATCCCCTCCATAACTTCCATTTCATCCCTGGTTTGAACAAAACCTCATCTCCTTACCACCCTCATAATCCCTACAACCTTTGCAATATTAGCACACAAGGAGTGAAAGCTATGAAAGAATAGTCAAAAGATTCACTTTGTATCTTACTTTTTACAATCTTAAACACAAACATATATCTGACATGGACATGGATATTAATCCTGTATAAAATCCAAGCAAGATATGTTTTCTTCGTTTTGGTTACATATTTTACAAATTTGCCAACGTAGATTTTGCACACTGACCAAATGTTTGCCCAAGGCCAGTTCACTTGTTACGATTAATGACATTTGACCTAGGAGTTATGGAGTTCAAAGTTACCGTTGTCACATTGTTAAATTTAAGGAAGAATTTTGCGTTCTGAAGTTACATTTTCTTCTAATGTTGCAACATTTTTTGTTCAGGTTTGAAAACGGCAGATCCAGTGTCAGTTTATTTTTCATGACACATTAAACTTTGAATATAATTTTTATTTTTTGTCAAAGCAAAGATTGAGAACTTTCTGTTCGAGTTTGAACACTACAAAACAAGATGCATCTTGCATGGAGTGTTGGTATTTGCTAAGAAAAGAATTATTTTAACCTGTTAGCTCTCTCTCTCTCTCTCTCTCTCTCTCTCTCTCTCTTTGTCTCTCACGGTGGGCATTACCTGTTAGCTCTCTCTCTCTCTCTTTGTCTCTCACGGTGGGCATTACCTGTTAGCTCTCTCTCTCTCTTTGTCTCTCACGGTGGGCATTACCTGTTAGCTCTCTCTCTCTTTGTCTCTCACGGTGGGCATTACCTGTTAGCTCTCTCTCTCTCTTTGTCTCTCACGGTGGGCATTACCTGTTAGCTCTCTCTCTCTCTCTCTCTTTGTCTCTCACGGTGGGCATTACCTGTTAGCTCTCTCTCTCTCTCTTTGTCTCTCACGGTGGGCATTACCTGTTAGCTCTCGCTCTCTCTCTTTGTCTCTCACGGTGGGCATTACCTGTTAGCTCTCTCTCTCTCTCTCTCTCTCTTTGTCTCTCACGGTGGGCATTACCTGTTAGCTCTCTCTCTCTCTCTCTCTCTCTCTCTTTGTCTCTCACGGTGGGCATTACCTGTTAGCTCTCTCTCTCTCTCTCTCTCTTTGTCTCTCACGGTGGGCATTACCTGTTAGCTCTCTCTCTCTCTCTCTTTGTCTCTCACGGTGGGCATTACCTGTTAGCTCTCTCTCTCTCTTTGTCTCTCACGGTGGGCATTACCTGTTAGCTCTCTCTCTCTCTCTCTCTCTTTGTCTCTCACGGTGGGCATAACCTGTTAGCTCTCTCTCTCTCTCTCTCTCTTTGTCTCTCACGGTGGGCATTACCTGTTAGCTCTCTCTCTCTCTCTTTGTCTCTCACGGTGGGCATTACCTGTTAGCTCTCTCTCACGATGTTCAGCGGCAGGAAATATTTATATCTCTACAGCATTTTAGATGTAGAAAAGGTGTAATGCAGTTACATGTAATGCTATGAAGTTCATATTCTTTTATAAAACCCCCAACGTCCCATTTCACAACCCACGTATATGTCTAAGAAACGAGATACTACACAAATGATTGCCAAATGAAACAAAAACTAAATTCCTTCATTATAAAATGCGTGTGTGAGTTTGCATATCTTATCGATGCTTAAAAAACACATAAGCACAAATAACAAACATAAACCAAGACAGAGAGACACTTATGTGTGTGTGTGTGTGTGTGTGTGTGTGAGAGAGAGCAAGTAAATAAATGCACAGAAAAATAATCAGCACCATTTGTTCTTCAAAATCAACATTTAAAAAAAATAAATCTAACACCAGTCAGTGAAGAGGGAGGATTAGGACCATTCCCTTCATCTTCATGTACAAATACCAAATATTAAACATTAACTTATTTATAATGTTGACAACGTTGTGAAGTAAGACTAAATTAATCTAGTACATTCTAGTACAGTGTGATTTTGCCATCAATACATACTACGTTTTTATGCTAAAGAAAATACATGGCAATACTATCTCTTCTGTTTTGTCATCGTTTCTAGATAAATAACGTCCAGAACAAGTCAGTAGATGATCTAAATTGAATCAAACTTGTTTTGATGAAGAAAATACAGACAGTGTTGTCCACACACTATAAAATTAGATCCTTGTACTCAAACGTTATTGAATTGAGTGGATAGGTCATTACTGCTCATAAATTCGATGATATTGCCTTCCAAAGGAGGTAATCCATAGTAATCAATATATCCCACGCTGTGGTCGTTCGGAAAGTAGACGGCTACTCAATGGGGTCCTGAATGATGACTGCCGCCTATGTTGATGACGTAAGCGCGAACGTCTGAGACTGTGTACAAATTGTGGGTCAGAAGGTACTTAAGTTCCAGATATTCATTTTCACAGGTAATGATAAGTAATTAGTTCACACATGACTTTTTCCTTCAAAAGACCTATTAAGTGAGTCGATGAACGGAAGTTTTCCTTAATATGTTGCAAAAGAGCTTCGATGCGTTTCGTCTCCAAGGAAGTCAATGGAGGTAGGAAATGGTCACTCAAGTCTTTATACCATTCTTTCAAGATGTTTTCCTCTGAAATGACTGTCAGTTTTTTTTCAAGATACTCTCCCAATATTTCTTCTTGATGCATCATCAAACATTTGTCATGTAGCATTTCACTATGATAATGTATTTGACAATCATAATAATGTTCTCTGGTCAGGCACCTGAATCTTTCAGCCAAGTATCGAGCAAAACAGGAGCCTAAGTGTGTGTTTTTCTTGTTCTGGCCATCGTGACATCATGACTGCATCTTTCTCTTCTTCACTTATGCTCTGTAAGTGCTGTTCTGGATGGAAAGCATCATCTTTGCCTATCTCCACGATCTCTTGTGGCATATTTTTCTTTACTTCTTCTTCTCCATTTTTAGTATATGTGACTTGATGGAAAACATCCCCCTCTTTGTCTATGGCCATGAATTTGTGTACCATATCTTTCTGTTCTTCTTCTTCACTTAGTGTCTGTGACTGCTGTTCTGGATAGAAAATATTATCATTTCCTATTGCCATGGACTCATCTTCCGTCTTTTAATAGTCTAGGATCACTTCTCTCAAACTTAATTTTCAGAGTATTATATCATTCTGCATACAAGATAACGAGAACCAGTAAAAACTGACGTTCCATACGGAGTTGGCCTGATTTTATAGGGAGAAAATTTCCTTCAATCCTGCCTTGGTCTGGAGTGCAAAATACCACAAAGCATTTCCTCCTGCATGATCGTCGTACTAAATGTAGTGTGTACTGGTGGTTCCTAATTGCCATGTGCCTTCAACAGAGTCAACTAAGATCTCAAGTAATTTTTCTGGGTAAATGTATGTTCAAATGGTCTGATAAAAAACGTCTGGCCATCTTCGGTCAATTCTATCTTGGACATTTTGAAGTGTTGGAACTCGAAAGGATTTTAATCAATAGCTCCATCAAGGATCGCATTGGTCCTTGGAAAATTTGGTCTTCGATCTTGGCAATGGTGAAGGTTTTGACTTCCACTAGTCGTTGAGGATTGTTGGCTGTCACTCTGGTCAGAGTTTGACTGACTTCGTTTCCCACTTTAGGTAAGATTTTCACACATTGCACGCTAAGTTTGGCTTTTTTAGTGCTTGTTTTGTACTCGTTAGCATTGGCCATGAAGTGGAAAAAGGTATTACTTCGATTCAGTCTCATGCATGCATTTACACCATTAACCAAATATCTGTCTTGTAACCACATGTGCAAGTGTAAACAATCCATCATTTCAAAACTTCACCCTTTTTGTTTTCCTTTTGGCGGTCGTAGAATCCAATATTATGAGGATCGTGATCTTCTGTGAACAATGTGTCGTTGACGGCATCCAAAATTTCAGGCTTCGACACAACTGAGGCATCCAAATGTGTGTTCTTTACTTATTTTCTGTACGTCAATAAATCTTCCGGGTAAGCTCGGTAATGGTAAGTGTCCATGATGCTGCTAACCTGTTTATTGTTCAAGTAGCAATTTATACATTAAATTGTTGACGGAGCAAGTCTGGCATCGGCCCCGTGGATTGCTGTTGACCACTTTGAAAACTTTTACTTTAGATGCAATCTTCGGTTTGTCCTTAAATTTTGAACCCGATAGGTGCTGAGATAGTCAAAGATGACACGGGATGAAATTCCACCCACTGGGAATCTTGCCACGTCATCATCATCAGCAGCATATCAAACAGGTCGAATTCTTATGTGGAACATTCGAAAGAATCCCAGTGCATCATTTTTTCTCTTTTAGGTTTTAGTAATGAAAAACGTTTAAATCTCTGACT
This sequence comes from Margaritifera margaritifera, assembly GCA_029931535.1. Lineage (NCBI taxonomy): Eukaryota > Metazoa > Mollusca > Bivalvia > Unionida > Margaritiferidae > Margaritifera > Margaritifera margaritifera. The sequence continues at coordinate 1,492,075 of JAQPZY010001559.1, forward strand.
TTTGTTTTTCGTTTGTTATTCTTTGTTCTGGACATGTTTATGAGGTTTGAAAGCTTTTCGAGATCTGCCTCGTCCATGATGCGGTGTAGTTGAGGAATCAATGCCTTCGACTGGAGCGTAAAGCAAATGTATTGAGGAGTCTTGGCGACCAAGCAGTTCTCTTCCTGTTTGAATCAACACATTTTTCCTGCTATTATTAAGTCTTATTGGTTGATGAGTACATTATAGGGAACTTCTGTTCCTTGTGTCATAGTTGCATCATTTAAAGGATGCAATCCTCCAGTGACCATAGGTTTGAAAATTCGTGCTACCGTACGAAAAGCTGATTTTAATGTCTCTTGAATTATGTCCTTATTATAGAGCTCACTCTCGGTACAGAGGGTACAGCTGTTACAATTCATAGGAGAATCGTTTCCAAAAATGTAGTTTCACGGTGACCTTTCCTTTAGAGAATATGATATTATGCCCAAGATATCCTTTTTACTAATATTGACATTGTCAAAATACGAGTTACTAACAGCAAGATAATAAGAATGCACAAATTACCCGTGAACGTGATACGTGTTTCTTCCTTCACCGCAAATGGCTATGGCAGAAACCACTTTGTAATGAATGATTCTCAGAAATTGAGCAGCGGCATTTTCTAGGACATTGTACACAACGACATTGGTGCATACAACATCAAATTCAGTCCTTCGTTCAGTTCGATACGGGATCGAAAATACTTGCAAAATCGGTTGTTGATGTTGTTGATGATATCTTTGTTAGCAATGAGATCTGTGGTTCGACCCAGAATAGCAAACAAACTAGGAGAAAGGGTGATGGACAGCGTTTTGCCGTAAAAGTCTAATTTGGGGCTACAAGATCAGTATACGTCTGTTGGTTTTGTCAAGTGCTTTGTAAACTTGATCGTAAAACATAGTTGAAATCGTTTCGACAAGATATCGAACATTAAAATAATACCCTCAAGGAATTCTCATGTCATGCACATTTAACTGAAGATATGTTGGTGCTTGTTTTTGGATTCCTAAAAGGCCAATTGCCCAATTGTTGTTGAACTTGTTCGTTGAAGATTTCTAAGACAAGAATGGTTTGATCTTCGTTAGTATCTCAGATTTGAGTGGGATGAATGATTTCTACCAAAGCCACTTCCCAATGAACTTCGCGATCCTGTGGTATGGACTGGTGTAGTTTGGACGTGAAACAACATAACGTGTTGTTGGGAAACGCATCCATAGAACTGTCACTCGGTAATGTTAAATACAATTGATTATTCATAGTTCGATGGTTTTAGTCTCTGAGGACGTCAAAGAATGAATTTCGAAGAAAGGTTCTAGAGGATAGCTACTGCAATTAAAACAGTTGTGGCTGGTGTTGGTGTGGCTACAGTTGTTGTTAACGTTGATGTATTTCAGTAAAGGATTAGGAAAAAGATAACCAATACAACTGCTGAGTAAAATAGTCCACAACTGTTTATCTCCTTGTTGCAAACTCAACAATTTTCAACGGTTGCTTCGCTGACACAATTTAGCACAAAGATGTGGCAGATTAAAGACGATTCAATTTTTAAGAACGCGTTCTCCACATCGCACCAACCGTGGTTGTTGCTGTAGATGTTTTTGGAGAGATGAACTCTGAGAAGGATACGCAGTAGTGTTTAACGGCACTATTGTAACTTCTACTTCTCATTATAGTCGATGACTTGTGAATCTGCAATCAAATAATCGAAACTGTACGAATATCCTTTCCAACGGACTATAACTTCTAGGATACGATGTTTTCCCACTTTATGTGTTCTTCAATCGAGAATACTTTCGATATCGTACACATCGTCCTCTTTCATAGTCAATCGTTGTAACTCAGGCAAGTAAAAGGTTCCTTCTATCACATATCCGTTCATATCTTGCAATATATGCACATGGGGTTCACATTCAAGTACTTTTCCTGTGACACGAAACAAGTATGTCGTCCAGTTAGGTAAATAACCTTTTCAAATGTGTGTTTTGTTTTTCCAATGCAAACCAAATCAACGGTGCTTAACACTTCTTTCTTTTTCCTGATGGTGGACGTTCCAAGCAAACGATAAAACATCACTTCGTTTTGAGGTGTCACTTCTTATGGAGCACATCTGATGCTACGATGGTAGGATCGATTGTAAGCTTTGACTAGACGTGGAAACACGTCATTGCATTTGAGAGTATGTTGATGTGTACAATATTTCCACATATGGTCTTCAAATTTCTTTGGAAACATTCCACGACACTAGCGTTTGTTTAAGGATTTTCAGTGGTGAAAAAATGAACATGTCTTTTTACAATTCTTTTTGTAAAGCATGGTTAAGAAATTCAGTGCCTTTGTCTGTTTGCCATCGTGGAGCGTATCAACCACATTGTTTCAAGACAAGCTTTAATACTCGCACTCACTCGCATTGTTTTAGAAGTCAAAGGAACTTCCCGATCTGATTTTGAAAACACATCAATGGCACAAGACACATATTTGTAACCTCGATTGTACGACACTAAATGAGAGACATCAGCTAAAGTTGATTGCTATTGATGATCGATTCCTACTACTTTAGTCTGACGTCTGGAACGTTTTCGTCGAATGGGTTTGTGTAACGTGTAGGTCGATGATTCTTGCACCATTGTCGTACATTCTGCATACGTCAATTTTAGACTTTGGTTTTGGCTTCACGATACAATTTTTGAATTTCTCCGTAGCGAGCGACATGACCAGGATTGTAGCAAATGCTTGCTAAAAGTGTATCCATGTGCTTGCTGCTGCTGCTTCTCAATAAGTTAATTACTGTTCGATACTGCTGGTAGGTTCATCGTGTGGTATTTTGAATTGCTATGCTTGAGCATCCGACGAGCAATAGGAGTAGGAGTAATCATCGATTCTTTGATCACTTGTTTCTTTATCTTTTTTCACTTCTGTCTTCCCTTCTTTCTTTTCTTCTTTTGCTGACGAGGGTGTCAACATCATCGTTCTGATCCAAATAATTCTTTATTTAGGTGTCAACTTGGTTATTTTAGTAAGTGGAGTTTGAAACCCTTCTCCTTTCTCTTCTTTTATCCCCGTAGCCGGGTCTGTCACCGTTTTTGCTGCTTGTTCTTTTTCTCTTAGGGTCGTCTCGTCTCGTCTACACGTTCTGATAAAACAGTTGAAGTATTTGCAATATTTGTCTGTAGCGTTGCGATTGTTGTGTTTCTGTCAAATCTGCCCGATCCATTAAATATTTTGACTCTTTTTGTAAATGGTGAGATTATGATTAGGAAGTAAATATGGTATCCGTTGTTCGAACAAACGATGGAGTTCCAACCATCGTTTGCAAGGAACTAAAGTTAATTTTTGTCCTTCCATAACATTCAAGAGTACAAGTGTGATGCTGATCCAGGAAAGTGTCTCCTTTTTATCTTCTTCATTTCATCACTCCTCCTACAAGAGGTCCAGCAGTCGATCCTGACAAAGGAGCAGCCACTTTTACGAACTGTCCTATCAGCATAGATAGCAACACTCCCCGTTGAAAGACCTTTTGTTTTCTTTAGACTGATTGGATTTTTTTTTACCATTCGACGAACAATCTTATGTTATCGTCTTAATCGTTGTTTGTGTCTCTGTGTCAAAGGAACCATTCCTTTCAAAACTTTCAAAGAACATTCACACACGGTATCAATTACTTTTCTGTTCTTTGTGAGTGAATTGTTTTTGCATCGGAACACTGAATTTGGTAAGTACTAATACAGCGCTGCAGAATACATTATACCATTCTGTCAAAATCTAAAACTAGTTGACAACAAGAGCTTTATTATCAACGTTGTTTGGTTGTTTTCTTTTTAATTTTAAAATTATTTTTTAACCTAATGTAGTAGACAAAGTCTCCAATTATATGGGCTGCCTTTTCATTCTTCAGGACAAGGACCGACATCTTTGCTTGCTCATCTATGCTGGATCGAAAATAGAGTGAGCTGCAAAAAAAGAAGTATAGAATCCAGTTCAAAGGATTGTGAACGGGTAAGGTTCAAAGATATAGCAGTGAAAAACAACGTTCATGAAATAGATGGTCAGTTGTAAGTAGGTTTGGTTTTGGTCTTTTACGACGGAGCAACACATGAAGGTAACTTAGTGCTGAGGCAAATTGAGTGATTGAAAAGTGTCTTGCCCAGGGACACATCACGGTAGGATTTCATGGTAAGATTTGAACACCCACCCTTCTGGTCACGAGTACAACACAATAACCACTGAGTCACAGCGGTTCTCGTAATTGTAAGCAGGACAGTGAAGATATGTTGAACTTTCTACGAAGGTAAAGATTCACGTCAATTAGATTTAATTGATCTCATTGAAAACAATAATAACACGAGCTTTTGGAAAACCGACGTATCGATATAAATTGCATAAGGCTTTTGAATTTATCTTCAGAAACGATAACAAATGACTTAGATACATTTCCCTCCTCTGCCTTCTCCTACTACTATTGCTGCTAATACTACCATCACTAATATCACCACGACTACCAAGAAGTATCAGTAATAGCGGACCCCATGCGGGCTCATAGATGTTGAATAGGTCCGATGCGCCCCCAGCATGTCCTAAGAGGTAATTGATAGAGTTAACCCGTTTACCGTTGGTTGAGCCCCCTGTCAGCGGAGGAGAAGATCTTGGTAGTTGAGGTGAGGAGATCATGGTTATTGACACTCTGATGCAGCACACTACTTCGACCTCACCTTCAGCTAGATGGATGGTGTGAAGAGCCCGATCTTATCAATCGGCTTGTCACGTCAAGCTTTAGGGACTATGCTAAACTTATATTCTTTTTGCAGATCTCCATACATTTTAAAGTCAAAATTGTGATTAAATAAACATACTGTTATGCTTGGAACCTTGGCAAGGACATAGGGTGGTGACAACGGTCAATCAAGTAAGGTTTTTTATTTGCTTGAGTAAATCATCCTGTGTAGCTCTGACATGATAAACGCAACAAATCAGCTTAAATCTGTGTTCTCTTCTTGGGCTTGGAGGCGGGAGTGGAGCACGATAGACAAAGTACAAATCTTCTATTAGGGCAAAAACACACATCATCGACATTGAACAGTGGAAGACCTGACCCAAGTTTCACTAAGCATCTCAATATTGTTCCTCAAATTGAGGTTGTTTTAATATCTTTTTATTATTTTGCTGGTAACAATTACTTTTTCAAAGAACATTTGACAGGCTTCAGAGCTTAAAATATTCAATTTTAAAAGCTTGAATTTTTCCTGGAAGGAGTTATGCACTACCTCTGAGAAAATCGTGAGAATTTCCTCAAATTTAAGGAATAGCTCAATTCTTTTTTTCAAGAATACAAAGGTTTGCGTGTGTTAAATTTTACAAATACAAAAATGATTCTACGTTCTTTTAATTTTTTTTATCTATTACAAAAATGTTGATATTTTCTGAGGTATTCCTAGGGAGATAATGTACCTTGAATTAAGGAGAAATTTGGAAAATTTTATTGAAACAAGGGCCTGGTCTCAAAAGAACACATTCAACCAGTGATTTGGAAAAATAAACTGTTCCGAATCAAGTAATTTGGCCACGATGTCCTACCACTGAGTCCAGTAATGAGAATCAAAAGCAACACAAATATCACCTTTGTGATAGCAAAATCAATTCAGTGCTTGGCTGGAGAGCCTGAGTGCCAAAAAACCCCAAATAAAACAGCAAAAAGGCACAATAGCTTGGACCAGTTACTTGGAGGATGCAGCTGCACAGCTCACTCCGATAATCAGCTTCACTCAGTGCGTTTGGGAAGATACCCATTAAAAGATATATCTACACAAATCTTCTAACTCATCTAGAGATTAGTGTGGCTGTAGAGAGATTGAGATGCATGAAAATCTCAGATCTCAGAACGTCTCTGGAGTAAAACTAATCAACATGCGCCGTAACGGAATGTTGATTCCCACAAGCACTTACATTATAACGTTCAACTGCACCACATTGCCTACATTTATTAAAACCATGTTTTTGAGTATCCCAGTCGACGCTTTCAGCCCTGATAGTTTGAGTTCTTTATCTGCCAAAAACAGGTGAGATTGAAAGATGGCTGCAAGAGAAAAAACAGTCTACCCCAGATATGGGCAGCAGGTCCCAATGAATCGATCCCCACAGAGAACATCTCATGTACGAATTGCCAGGGCGACCACTTCTCTTACTCAAGAGACTGTCATCAGTGAAAGCAAGAGAAGGAAACACAACAGCTACATCGCAAGAAAGGCCAAAGCTTCTTAGAGGTTGGAATGTTTGTGAAAGCCACAACTCCACTTGATACTGCCAGCAGATCCAACACGAAAGCAGGAAGATCGGAAAAGAACTTTCCGCAAATACTATTGGTACCCAGACAAACATTACATGGCCACAAGATGAAACTGTTTTCATAGTCCTGACGCCTCCAAAACCCGCGCGAGCAGCGACTCAAGCCTAGAGTGAAGCAGATAACCCAATCAATTAATGTGACAGTGAGATACATAAGAAAGCTAGCAATACTATCTAGAAACCGGTTGGTTTCCGTCCATAAAGAGTGCAGAAAATTGCTGGCCTCAATATAACTGTGACATATAAGAAACCAAACACTACTACCGCAAAATCAATTAGATACAACCCACACAAAAGAGTGACAAACCGCTGGTCACAGTGGTAATGCATGCTCAAACCAACAAAAAAGAGGAAATAAAAGACTCTATTAGATTTTCAGAGGGAGCTGATGATCCTATCTAGCTCTTCAATAACTTTGGAGTCTAGAAGTATGGAAATTGGACAGTTCCCTGATACCGCACCAGGGAAACCTCCCAGAAGTCAAGTACTTTCACCACTTTCGTAGGTGTTTCTGACACCATAATATAATGGAATTGCAGAGGTTTAAAGGACAATATTGATTAAATAAGTCTTCCGCTTAAGAAACATGACCTAATAGCTTTCTGCCTTCAGGGTACTTTTCTAAAAGAAAGCTGTTCAAATAACCGACAACAACCTTTCAAGAAATACTGATAAGGCAGCTGGAAGTGTATCCATCATCATAAATAACAAAAATCATAACAGCCAAATTAATCCCAGTAACACACTAAAGACTATAACCGTTCGTCTGTCCATACACAAACAACTCTGTTCAATATATCTTTCTACAAGCACTTTAACCACCTTTTTGAAGAGTTATATTTTGCTTTAAATTGCAACTTTAACGGCTACGATATACTTAATGCTGCAAAGATATCAACGAGAGAGGAATGAAAATAAAAGACTTTGTTTTAAAACACAATATTTGCCTTTTTAATGATAAGTCGTATACCTTACTGCATTGTGCCTCAGGATCCTACTCGTTCTTAGACCTGAACACCTGCAATCTATCTCTTTCACTTGACTTTTCCCTGGAAGCTAGTGAAGACCTCTGTGGTTGTGACCACTTTCCAATATACTTCAGAAGAAATAATCCCAAACCTCAAGAGCTAGGTATGAACTGGAATTTGAACAAGGTAGATTGGCAAAGTTTTCCGTCTCTCTGCTAATCAAATTTGATAGTTAATCGTTGCAAAAACTGGATCATAACTCCTTGAAGTTGCTGGGGATATAAGACCAAAAACTTCGGCGATTTCTAATCGTGTCAGTAAACCATGATTTGATGATACTTGCGAAGAAACCACTAGGGACAGGAAGAAGGTCCTTAAGACTTTCAGCGCGAATCCAGCAGCTGAAAATCTGAACAAATACGGTGTATACGGAGCTACAGTTCTTTGTACCATTAGAAAAAACAAGAAGAAAACATAGTGATCCTCGGTTTCTAAGTTGCACTCTCGCTCCTCTATTAAATCAGTATGGAATATAGTACGAAATATCATCAGCATAACTAAAAACAGTTGTATTAAACACTTGAGGAAAACTGATGAATTGATCAAGATCATGCCAAAAATAGACACACATTGTCCAAACACTGACAATATATCTATTGTGAAAACGTCCGCCCGGTCAAAAACCTGGAAGAAAGTGTTCTTTTAAATTTAAAATCTGCTCAAGCTGAAGATTATAATAAACACGTTGACTCTCAGAGAACTTCAATACTCACTTGATCGAACCCATGACACTTCAACAGGACCAGATGATATTCACTATCAACTTTTGGAACTCTTACCTGATTCAGTTCTCATTTCACTTCTAAACATATTCAGTAAAGTTTTGGAAACTTGCGACTTCCCGCTATTGTTGCGAGTCGCAATAGTGATACCTGCACCTAAACCTGGAAAGGACCATACAGAGCCTTCCAATTATCGTTAAATATCGCTAGCGAACTATAGTTGCAAAACCATTAAACTAATGATAAATGACAGGGTTCTCTGGCGTTTTGAGTTAAAGAAACTCATACTCGATGCCAGAGAAACATATTGAGTATCTAGTCAGACTTGAAACATTCATTAGAGAAGCTTTCAGAAAGAAAGAACATATAGTTGCCGTATTTTATTAACATGTAGACAGGGTACGACACATATAAGTACATCATAATTTGAATGATTTATTCAACCCATCGCTAAAGGATTAACTACCTATCTTGATATCCAATTTGTTGAAAGACAGAAATTTAAGAGTTAAGGTTGGTACGATTTTTTCTGAGAGCTATCCTCAGGATATTATATTCCTCAGGGCAGCGTACTGTCAATCACCTTTTCAACATCAAAAGTAACAGCAAAGTGAAATACTTTAAGCCAGGAACTGACTGCTACTTATATGTCGATTACTTTGGTCTGCTGTAGATCAAAGAGCATGCATACTATTGAACGTCAACTATATATATGCTAAAAAGAGTTCAGACATTTTTCAATTTTCCAAAATCTAGTACTGTTTGGTTTCACTTATGCTGTTTACATAACATCTATGATAACCCAAAATTCTATCTTGATGGTTCTCTTCTCACTGTTGTGGAGGATACGAAATGCTAAGGCTTATTTTGACCATATACTAACTTTCCCTCCTCATATTAGATACCTTAGGGACAAATGTAAAAAGTCATGGATTTAATACGAGTCATGGCAAACAGAGATTGGTGAGCAGACCAGAATGTCTTACTTCAGTTACACAGGACATTAGTGAGATCTAAACTTGACTATGACTCGATTGTGCACGTATTAGCTTGTAATTGTTGTATGCATATGCTTGATCTGATAGACAATCAGAGATTTAGAATCTGACTGGGAGCATTTATTACTTGCCCTTCAGAAAGCCTCTATATTGAAGACAGTGAACCATCATTTTTATCTCAGACAAACGAAATTAACTTATCAGTATGCTTCTAAACTATCCTCTAATCCATCTATTCATGCAGATGATGTCGTCTTGAGGCCCAAATACCAAACCTTGTACACTAAGAAATTAAATTGTGTGGTACTTTATGGCACACGAATTCGTCCGGTCAGGTAAAATTCAATGAAGGCCCTCTAATATCATACCCGCCATTATCTTCACATGATTAGATAAATTAGTTCTTTTGATTTAATTATTCTGATTGGAAATATTGACAACTTCACAGTAGTCTTAATCTCTGGAAAACATAAGTTTTAAAACGCATTCGAGCTTTTTCTGGAGGTGTCACCAGCGTTATGTGAAAACGAAGAGTAATAAGCGAGTGGTTAGTCTATAGGGTAAAGCTGTAAATATTTTAAATCCTTGTTGACTTTATGCATCCACACATTTTCGGGACTGTTTCGTAAGAAAATATATTTTACTCCAATTGATGCTTTTAAAGTTAGCTCAGTCAGTCAGTAAAATTTGTTGTTGTACTCCTTGGCCAACATGATCTGAGGAGTCCATGTTCGTTGAGAAGAATATCAACCCTAGGATCTAGATAATTACATCTGTAGGGAAGTTCATACACTATGTATACAAGATGTCGGTGAGCCATATTTTTTTTCCTTAATGAGAGAAGAAAGAAAGTATATTACCTAGGTAACCAGCATTATGTATCCCAACTCGATCTCCCCTATTTCATCCCTTGCCTTGATAATGCCTGGGTGATTTCAGGAAATAGCTCTGATAGGAAGAAAGATGTGCTTCTTAGAATACAGCTGTAACAGTGAGTAGTTTGTAAAACTTCATTTCAAGGGTTTCTAAACTATTGTCGCCAGAATCTCTTGAAGGAAGAAAAAGTGAAATAAGTGAGCCGAAAGCTTTCAATTCGCAGCTACTCGTGTATGAGGAGTTCCTGGCCAAATTCAGCCGATAACTCGAGGGTCGAGACAGATTTTCCATGATGAGCCAAAGCTTGTCTCCTGGACTTATATAGAGAAAATTACTGCCTGTTGAAGCCTGCAAATATAGCATCCCTGCAAATATATTCTCTGTAAATAGATGGTAGTAATGAAAGCTCAATATCCATTAATAGTGGTATTTTCTTTGCAATCGGAAATGAAAACAAAATTTTATTATGAATAAAGTACGATGCAGTAAGGGTTCCATGTCAGAATCACATGAAGAAAACTCCATTTACCAAACCTTCGTTGTATCAGAATTGTTTTTAACTACCTGCTCTGAATAGTGGTCCCTCAAGAATAGTTTTCTGATACAATTTTGGTATACACTGCCAAAATCGAGGCCACCATTGCAAGATAAATGGATGAGGTTACCTCTAGAAATTTAGCCGAATTCACATGAAAAAAAATACATATTCAGATAAGCTCACAAGTGTATGTTATAGTCATGTAGGTCCTATGGCTTAGGAGGTCTTCCTGGTTTCGTCTTTGCCGAGATGTGAATAATATATTTATAGACTGTCCACCAGTCATGTTGTGGCACATAAATCTGATCGGCATCTTTAACCTGCAATTATTTTTGGCATGTACATATATCTAATTGGGAATGTTAGCAACTAATCAACCAAAAAGAATGAATTGTTATTCATCGAATTTCTTTAAAATAAGTGCAGAAATAGTTCCTAAAATTTCGGTATCATAAAGCTGGAAGTCATATTTTCTCTTACGCAATGCTAGCTTTTTAATATTTAGCATCAAGGTCTTCGAGTGCTAATCGGAATCCTTCTATCTATAATGATTCCCTTCTTTCCACCAGTAACGTACATCTACATCAAATAGTAATCTGTACATGAAAACTATTGTCATAAATTATATTATGATTGCTATAAATAAATAAATAAAATATATATTTATTAAACATAATGAAATATTAGGTTGAAGTATTGAAAGGATGTTTAAAAAGAACTATTTTACTTTGTCAACCTCGATTTTATTCACTTGAGTAAGAAATGCAAATTCAAATTTATTATTCACTTCAGAAGCTTCAATAATGAAAAGTGGTGGGATATGTAAATGCAAATATGTCATACCATACTTAATTCATGAGTTATTATATTGCAGAATGAAAATCCGTTTTCCTCTAAATGTCATGATAATGGCTTTCTAAATAGGATTTTTGGATTAATGAATTATATGAAGGAAATCATAAAGGGAAATGTAATGTAATGGAAAAATAATAATATCATAACTTGCTTGCTTCTGAAAAATAGGCTCAGATCATAGATGTTGCATTTCGATTTTATTCATTTTGTCTTTTCTTCAGATTCCAGTTTCGATTGCAACCAGCGCACGTGAAGAAATACTTTATCACCCAAGAATAAAATGGAGACAGAAATATCGCAACCGTGTTTACGGATTGCTGATTGCTGGGATTTTTTTTGTTGCTGCAGTGTTATTTCCAGTAATAAACGAACATGCCTGGAAATATTGCCCAGATTGCGCGATTATTGGGGCCGAAATTGTGGTTGTGGTCATAATTGCCATAGTCTGTTTTATAGGCAGACATTATTTTTTAAAGGTATTATTCAGATATTATAATTGACATCCAAACATTTTAAAGTACTGCGTGCATAAACTATAAATAATAATCCTTCCATCATGCTCCACTTAGTAAAATTCAGTTGGGCAATATTCAGTAACTATATTGATCATATTAATTTTTTTTTTTGTAATGTGTCAGTACTGCTTTAGATTATTATTTTCTGAAACTATGATTTTAAAGAATTTAAATTTGGTTTGTTGATTTTGCTGTGTTATTAGATACATTTCTATTCCATGGAATTTATTCTACAAAGCTCTAACAGTTGTATACAATTTGTAAAACAAATCAAATACAGCCCGACGTAGATAAAGATTGGGAAACAACACTTCCGATCGTATCGATTAAAATTTCTCATGAAAGGACAACCTTTAGTATCTAAATTCAAATACACCAGTAGTGAATATTACTTTATCTGATAAAGTAGGGGGTTATCATCTTTATCTTCACATTTCACAGTTATTATTATTGTAACTGACAATAACAAAAATTTCATCCGTCTGACGATCAGGAATGTAATTTGATTACAGCACATTACCATCATTTTATTCATTTGTGGCAGCTAGAACTTAATTATGTAGCATTTGAGCACAAACGATCGAATCACACAAAAGCATTTGGAAGTTTCTACAAATTTAATGCAAAGTAATAAATTCCCAATATCTTCACATTGTTTCGACTATTGCATGAACTTAGTAATTTTAATATTTAAGATTAAATATTTGTCTAATAATGGTTTAACATTCATATGCTCTCAAGCTGTCCTAATAGAATTTTCTTATTAACAACTGTAAATTGTATTTTGTTTATAAAATCTTTATTTCTCCTCTCTAATTAAGCTTGCTTCTACCTCTTTGGTGTTTTACTGGCAAGAGTAATTAGTTTTTAGGTTGGAGGAATTTCAATCCCTCTATGCTTCTGTCATTGCGTCCATTCCGTTTATGCTAACTATAGACACTGTTATCTCTATTTGACCCCAGTTTCATGAGCGCAGCCATTAAGCAATCACGTGACGTGTCAGCCATGACATTAGTGAAATGAACATAAGATACCGCACGTATCGCGATCAAAACAACATCAGTCTTTTTGTTTATATTTTATCTTTGCTGATTTTCTCTTAAACATTGACATGGATAGCGATGGAAAATATAAAAAAGGTGGTGGTAGTGCATGTTCGGTCAATGGATGTTCAAATAATCGTCGCAAACACAATTTGTGGAAGAAAGCACTGTGTGAAATACACAGACAAATACATGAAGACTGTGCGTGTTTGGTACCATTTAAATTTCAGTCTATGCCGTCAGATGGGCATGAAAGATAATATATTCTTGTATTCCAGTCTTAGCAGGTAAGTTGAAATCACTGATAATATGACTTCAAATAGAAATAATTAGAGAATGTTGCCTGGAATCTTTCAGAGAAAAATATCCCCTACTACATGTATTATTGATTGTGCAGAAACATTTATTCAGAGACCAACTAATCTCAAATCTCAAAAGTAGAGGTGAGACTTACGGCATAACACTGACAAATATATGATATTATATCTTCACAATGGCAACTTATGTTTATTTCAAAGGCATTTGGTGGACGGCCAAGTGATAAATTCATAGTTGAAAAAAGCTGATTTTTAAATTACCTTCTCCATGGAGTTTTGTTAATCTAGATATGTAGCTAACATTGTTTTGGGGAAGGACTAATGAAGGTTCAGTAGGACTAGTAAATTTCCCAATCTACTAGTTCTTCCTACTCCAAGGAAATTTATGTTATATTTTAAGCCTGAAGAAAATCATATTTTGTTTCTTATGAGTTAATGTTTTTTCGCTTGACTAAAGGTGAAACTCGAACTGACACAAAAGATGACAAATTTTATTTTCCCAAATCTGTCATTTAAATAAATGCCACGTTCATTAACATCATAACATGATTAATAAATCAGAACCAACATAAAACAATAACTATATAAATTTATAATCACAGACACATACTTGTTTTGAAAGTCTTACTAAACAATAAGTGATCTTCAATTTCATCAACTATGCGTGACATCATTTTCTCTGCATAAAATGTACGCAGTCTTGTAACATGGCTATTTACATCTCCTAAGACCAGTGCAAAACATTGTCATCTGTATTTGCATATAGAACCGTCTATTCCCTTTCTTCTTAATACTTAGACTGTCTTTGCCACTCTTTTGGACGTCATATTTCTTGTTTGAAAAAAAATCATCCAGTGTGGTCCAGTTAGTAGGCATTGGACTTTTAATTTCAAGCAGCGTGTCTTCATTAAAATTATATCTGGGTTCGCTGACAATCGGTTTTCCTGTACAGAAACATGCATTCCTTTTTCAATAACAGAAATATCAGATAGAATTTAAATATTATTTTGCTGCCACATCACTTTTAAGTCCGTGGTTTGTGAATTTATTTTCTACAAATTTGGAATGTAAATGTTCTCTTATAAAATGTGTGCAATCAATGGAATCCTTTATTTGTACGCTCCGATTCTCTTTCTTTACAATCTAGTGATATGACGGATACTACTGCTACGCACCTAGAGAGCGATATCAGTACAACGGGCGATAATTAGAAAACAGTGTCTATAGTTTTAGAATACTACTACTACTACTAATAATAATAATAATAATAACAGACTTTATGATCTTGCTAAAATTGGTGACATAAGTATAGATGGACTGGCCATTCAGGTCAATTCTATATGCCAAGGGTGGCAACTAAAATTTAGTTAAATGATTAGACCTGGTTGTAGTTATCTTGAATATTGTTTCACTGATAGTGGAAAATGCTTTTTTAAGGAAATCACCACAATAAGGTTTTAAATTCTCCAGTAACACTGAACGGAAATTAGAAAAAATATTATATACACTATTTAGACCAGTATGTTGATGATAGTAAACATTAGCACGAATAGCAATATCTCTGGAGTTATATTGTTCCAGCTGATCTTATATAAATTATTATCACTTCAATCCTTCAATCCATCAATATTTTGATAGATTTCTACCAAACGTATTTCACCTATTGTCTACCAGATTATTTCAGATTGTATAGCCTTTAAGTTGGCAAGCATCCAAAAACCGTATATCATAATCAAGACTTTCCACAGTCACACTTAAATGTAAATATTCTGATAATGTTTCGTTGTATTCATTAACTTTTCTAACAATCAACTGTAAGTTATCAATTACATTTTATATCACAATCCAATCTTTGGACCTACAATTTTGATTCCATAGTGAAATAAGGTATTCAGGCTAAAATTGAACTTGGACTAATAATTAAAGGATCATGTTTAAAATAACTTTAAGATTAAAAAGATAAAATAATCGCTACTTATGTATTAGCATAATATTGTTTGTTTGATATGTTTGCACGGCAGTATGGAAGTATGTATGTATGTCAAAAGACTCTAAGCAAAGTTTCGAACAGTTTAGCTGTGAGTCAGAAATTAAAATTTGTATCCAGAAAGCTTTGTGATTACCGGTTCATCAACAAATGTTGCTTTCAGTAATTCATAAAGCTTACTGCATAACCAAAAGTTGATTTTTTTTGTAAAATTATATTGAATTATGTAAATAATCAGAGTTGATAGAATTTGGCAAATGTCCATTACGAACTATCTGCACTAATACCATTTGTTTAAAGGTTCTTTGGATCCATAAATATCCGTTTCTGTCGACTTTCAGTTTTGTCCTTGAGTTTTGTATTATTTTGTTGTTGTTTTTTTCTTTGTTATTTTTGCGCCCTGCAACGCAAAGGCCTGCTTTCCTTTGCTAGGAGCGTATGCATATGTGCTGTTGAACCTATGTGTTCGCAATAGCAACATTTAGTATTTTTTTAGATAGAAATTATTCCAAATAGAAAACTACTTAGTGTATTGTTACCAGTTTCCGGATAAAATAAGTTTGATATAACGTTCACGTACAAACATACATCAAGACGACCATGACCGTAAATTGTTCTCACGCCATGTGATGGAATTCACGATATATATAGTTTTGTATCTGTTCCATACATATTGATGCATTGATATTTAATTCAAAGTTAAACTGAGATTCAAATAGTTATACACGAAGGAGAAAAATAATTCTAAAATATAGCGCCAACTTTGGTGTCTGATATGGAGCAGCATGACATTTATAAGATAAGATTAAATGTAAAAGAGAATAAACCACACAACATAATCGAGCTTATTTACGATAAACAATGTTTCTTGTTTTATTCCTCAGCATTTATCCGTAAATATTTACATACTGATCTCAGCATCACAGTATGCTTTTGAAAAGGGATAAATACAGAATAGATACCGAGATCGCGCAGTTGAATTGCACAAGGTTTTTGTGAAGAGCTTTGTCTCGACAAGGTATGCAGTGTTCGGCATATTCGGTAGCCAACTTCAGTACCTCAAGGTGTCGAAACTTTATGACCATTTTCGTTGGCATCTTATATAAAATGTCTTGAGGGAGTGATTACAGTTACAAAAATGTACTTCAAAATATACATCAATAATCATTTGATATGCAGATTCAGTTTGCATCTCTAATCTTCTTTTACAGATGCCAGCAAGCGTTGATAAGATGATTGTGCAACAGAACACAATTCTGATCCATACTGGTGTTATGCTGACCCTATCGTCCAAACATTTTTGGGGAGAAGCCACTGTATCCTTTGGAAAATGTATATCAGTGAACAGTTTAGAGGGACATGGTCCAACATTTCATTGTAGTTTTTTTATGAAGGATTTAGTAATTTTACTATCTATCGTTGCGATAAATTGTCAATTTTATCATGTAATATACGAAATATTGTAGTCTAGAGATCTATTCCTAGAAAAAAAGAAAAGAACAGTAGATAACAAAATATATTTTTCGACTAACCTCAGAAACAAATAAAACATTCGGCTGAACATGTTAATATAGACTCTAATACAGATCATCTGAGAATAATAGGCATCGATCATAGTATTTGTTGTTCTAAAGCCGGGAAGAGGAAGAATAGAAAAATTCTGAAATAATCCTTTATGAGCTGAAATTCATTTGGAAATTCCCTCGATTGTGTAACCTCAATCGTAGTCTTTTTCTATTTTATGTTTTTCTTCTCAGACTTGTTACTTATTATCTCTTGTACACTAAACATTGTGCTGGATCGTCGAAGTATATAGATTATACCGTATCTATCTATTATCCGAACATTTATGTATGTATCTATTTCATACATACATACTTACATTCAAACAATCACATGTTCTTCTTAAATGTTACTCAGATCGTTTTTTATCAGTGCAACATCGAACAATGCAAGGTTTGGAAATCTCTCTCTCTCTCTCTCTCTCTCTCTCTCTCTCTCTCTCTCTCTCTCTCTCTCTCTCTCTCTCTCTCTCTCTCTCTCTCTCTCACCTTCTCACAAAAGTAACAGCCTTTTCGTATTTATATTGTTTATTTTTTGTGACGCACAGTGCTCTTATATTGGATTAAATGAAGGAACAAATCCATGTTACAACTTAAAGGATAAATTGTTTTTGTTCCTTAGTATATTCTTACATGTGCTTCGCTGAATTTAATTTATGGACCAACTAAATAGTCAACATACCTTTGCATAATAATGTTATTATATTCAATGCAAAACACCAAGAAGAAGGAATTACAATTCAGCGTCGCATCCCAGTCACTTCCATTCTACAGCTACGTTTCATATCATGGCCGGCTTGTTTTATCCTTCACCATCTGTCCGATATATCTTATCTCAGTTTAATGTGAATTATCATCAAACCTCTGAATATGTAAAGCTTTGGTACGACAAAAAGACGGTTAGTTGGGAGTCGAGCCGTATTGTTCAGGAAAGATCTACCTGATAAAGTATTTCCCTCTTACCTAGATGTCAATAGGTTCAGAAATCGTGATATAGTTTTAGAATGCTTTATTTTATACGTTCAGGCGTTTGTGATCAAACAGCTGAAAAAGCATGGTAGATTAGAAAGATTGCAACGACTTAATACACAGGCCAATGATCAAAGTACAAATGGAGCAGATACCATGCAGATGTCAATTAAATCATCCAGTGAGGAACGAAATGAGGTACCCTAACAGGGCAAATTTTTCATTGTTATTGTTTTGTGTGCATATGAATTTAATATAATAGTCGAAAAATAAATTATTAAAGTCGGGTTAGCTGGATTTCATTACCATTTGATTGACATATTGGACGACGCATGTGCATCTAATAAAGAGGGGCGTTTAATATTCCTCCTTGAAACATTTAAGTAGATGCTAACTCTGAATAATAACGGATAATACTTGTAAACCGTAAAGAGCATTGACGAATACTGATTTACAGAAGTAATAAAGAATCGAGCATAGATTAGTTTTAGTGTCGTCCATGAGACTTGTTTCAAAATAAGATGCGATGTCCTCGTCTATATCGTTGTTTTGTCCAATTGCTATTGGGGAATCATAATACAAGTTTTTCTGCATATGTCATAAAAGTCATGGTAATTAAATTCCTGGAAAGAATTAAAGGAATTATCAACATATATCTCATTTGATTATTTGTATTTTCAGTGTTCCTTTTTCTTCTTCATCTTTGCCGTCGTCATCTGCCGTGTAGTAGTAGTAGTAGCAGCATCAGCGAAAGCAATACTACCGACGGTAGCAAAATTAACAAATATGTAGTTTGTAATGTAAGGTGTGTGATTCGGCAACTGAGAGTTTATACCTCAATAAACACAATAAGCTCCATTCAACTCTTGTAATTGCAATGTTGATTAATTTTATTCATTATTGTATTTTCAGTTTGGTTTTATTTTAATATATAGCACCATTCGGCGTATGAAAACTAGTTTAGGTAAATGTAGTTCTCTGCACTGGTTATTTAGATATAAATGCAGCTCAATCCGAAGAGATGGTTACATCATTACATTTGCCAACTAATGCAATTGCAGCTATTCTTTGATTACGTGATTTGCACTTTATACTTTTAATTAATATAGAGAAATGTTTCGAAATATTGAAAGAAGTAAATATATACAGAAACATAAGGACGAAAACTACAAAAAAGAAGGGTTCTTGTTCAGTTTGTACAGCTTTCATTTCCTTCTACAGTATGAGTCTTACGGTGAAATATAAAATGCCTCTACATTAGATACATGTGCCATACAAAATGATATTCAGTATTGTCATACATCATGTCAGTGTATTTTTTGCGTTGTGTTTAGAAACATTGATGAACATTTAATCTTTTTTTAAAAATTTAATTAATGTAAATGAATGATCCATAATGGAATGTAAAGAGTATTAATGGACACTGATTTACAAGAATAATAAAGCATATTCATATATCATGGATTTAGTTTCCACAGTAAACAAGTGTTTAATATGACTGACTATACACCTGGTAGTAGTAATATTAAGAAAAGAACCAATCGTTTGAACAGAAATAGGCATTGAAGAAAATATCAACAATAATCATCTCAGGAAAATCATCATAATTTTTCACTCTCCTTTTTTTGTCACAGAAGAGAATTGTATAATAATCCATTAGCACTTCGCATGTCATATAAACAATATATATATATATATATATATATATATATATATATATATATATATATATATATATATATATATATATATATATATATATATATATATATATATATATATATATATATATATATATATATATATATATATATATATATAAAGCATTCTTTTATTACTGGATTGTATGTTTATCGAGGAAGAAATGTTAAAGTTATCATATTTATATAGCATTTATCACTCGAACTGTTTTTTTTAGTGATTTCTATAATAATGTTTAAGTGTCAATTGCACCTTCATTTTCTACATTTCTGACCCAAACCCAATTCAGAAAACCACTACTCTGCCATAACATGATGTCACACATATCATTTATGTTAGCAAACATGTTTATAAACAACCTTTACATAGTCCTTATTTCTAGTATAAATTCCACAAATTGCAGGCGAGGCTGTCTAAATGAATACATTTTTACAGCATCAATTAGATTATTTTTATTTCCACTTTTATTGCATGAATGAAACCAAAAGCAGATTTGCACACTTCCAATGTAGTTCTTTATCTTCAATGACACTTCTCAGAACATCCTTGACCATTTTCGTGAATCTTCGTGTGGCCTCCGTTTCTAAGAGACGGGTATATAGGTCCCTCATCGAAATGAACCGAAGATGTTCCGAGTACAATAACACTTAAGAAGTTGGAAGGGACTAGGCGACGTCGAGGAATTCTGATCTAAAGCAACATAATGCGCAAAAGCTCTTAGTGCGGAAAAGAAATTTTAAGATCCAAAGAAAGCAAACAATGGGAATGGAGCGTCGATGCAATGTATCTAACTTTCGACATGCCTAGACGCTTCCTAATGATCGCCCTTTCATCCTCCAACCCTCGTTTATATAAATCACTTTTTTATTCAATCCCCCGTCCTCTCTTTTGCTTTAGCATTTGGTTGCGTGCAGAATTTAAGTTAGATCAGTTTTTAAGATACTGAGGAGACAATATTTCATAGAAATGTTCCAAATATTAATACTTGGACAGAGCTAAATACACATATTTCTAGTTGTGATGTTCGGGATGTCTGATGAGGAAGAATAAAAGATAGTTGTACTAATCAAGTAAACTCTTCCTATTCTATGAATGTACATGGTTATAAACGAATATGAAAATGAACATCTTCAACTAGAAATTACATTACAGACCTCATATTATAGAGTATTTGTTTTATTTTTACAGGACGCAAGGCTCAAGGTATCCCCAATTGATGAAGGAGAAGATGAACGTACACCTCTTCTGGGGTCAGCAGCTAAGGGTAAAACACTGGAGGTAAATAGCCAATCTGTTGTTATGTTTTTCGTAATGTGGTGAATGATTGGACATAATCGTAAAATAAATATAAATTTGGCAAGCAATATAACCAGAAGCAAGGGATCTTATAGCAAATATTTGGACTCTTCAACTACGTTTTATACATAATTAAAAAATGGCATATCCTAGATCACAACGGTAGAACCCAGTACCAGCGTTTTCGAAATTAATTGTGAGAAAGTTATGTTGCTCACTCTGCACGTACAGCTCCATGTACATAATTTGGAGGTTCCATAAAATTGATTAAGTTTTCGGGACTCTCCTTCCTTGTATTTACTTTTGACTACATAGTATCTGTGCGAAATCTTGTGTGCAAACAACAAAAGATATCCGCCTCAAAAACGACGGAGAAAAGTAGAGTGTGGTGAGAAAGTATGAAATAAATTACTGCAAAACCGTTGTGATAATCGAAGGAGAAGTTTGTCTTTTCTTCCTATTACACTTGATTATATCTTACAACTATGATCAAATCTGCATTGAAATAATCCATCCAATCAACATAAACTATCCAAGAGATCAGTCTTGTGGCATGAAGTTGCAAAGATATTGAAAAGTCTAAGGGAGGAAAGAAAGGAGGAGCAGGTAAAGCGAAATTTATGAAAGTCGACTAATTGACAGCAAATAGTTACTAATATCAGTACAGAATGCATATGATTTAGCCAGTTCTATTCGCATTA
Organism: Margaritifera margaritifera; assembly: GCA_029931535.1. NCBI lineage: Eukaryota > Metazoa > Mollusca > Bivalvia > Unionida > Margaritiferidae > Margaritifera > Margaritifera margaritifera. The sequence continues at coordinate 1,513,540 of JAQPZY010001559.1, forward strand.
AAGGAGTGTTTAAGAGGCCAATGCACCTTTTCACTGGAATCTATTGCTTTTATTTTCAGTTGTGTGTAATTCGTAAAGCAAATTTAATACAGTCCGAAGTCGGTACAGCCAGGCAGACAACACTTTGTTCATGTAAAGACAGCCCTTAATACCTAAATTTAATTGCACAATTAGTCAGCACTCGTTTCCTAATAAAGTTGGGGCTGATCAGTTTGATCTTCACATCTCACAATTCTTATTACTGTAACTGTGAGTAATCAATGTTTCATCCATCTGACGATCAGGAATTAAATTGATTAGAGGACACTATGATGATTTTATTCATTGGCGGGAAATCGAATTTAATTATGTTGAATTTGAACACAATTAAATCACATTAAAACATTTGGAAGTATCCAAAGCTTGACTACAAAGTCGTGAATTTCCAATATCATTACAATATTGTAACTGTTGCGTGATCTTAGTAATTGTAATATCTCAGTTTGAAGATTTGATTTATTATGAGCTTATCATTCACTTGCTCTCATGCTGTCCAAATAAAAATCCTTATCAGCGTTTGAAAATTGCACGAGGCGTATACAATCTTTCTTTCACCTCTTTAAATAGGCTTGTTACTACCTCTGGTGTTTTACTGACAAAGGCGATTCACTTTTGGTTTCGAGGGATTTCCATCCTCACATGCTTATGACATAGTTTGCATTCTGACTTACCTAATATAGTTTGTATAATAATAATAATAATAATAATAATAATAATAATAATAATAATAATAACATAATTTATTGTCGTACTAAAATTTATAAAACAGTATGGACGTGCTGGCTTTGAGGTAAATTTGATGTCAAGGGAGGTAACTCGAATTTAGGTAAACAATTAGACCTGATAGTAGTTATGTCCTTTAGATTTTGTACCACTGACAGTAGAAACTGTTTTTAAAAGGAAATAGCCACAATAATATTTCATATGTTAATATAAATTCTATGTGACAGTCAAAGAATTTTTTTAATAAAATATGTTTAGAAATATTGAAAGAAGTAAATATATACTGATTACAGAAAAAAGAAAAATACAAAATAGCAAGGGTTCTTGTTCAGTTCGTGCAGCTTTCATTTCATTCTGCATTTATATTGTTATGGAGGAATACAGAATGCCTCTCTGCATTAGATACACGTGTCAGACAATATATTAATAAATCAATATTATCACGCAATATATCAGTGTATTTATTGCGTGGTGTTTATGAACATGAATGGATATTTAATCAATTATTGCAAATAATGTACATCTATAATCGATAATGGACCATATATACAAATATAAATGGACTGTAAAGAGCAATAAAGGACAGTGATTTACGACAGTAATAAAGCATATATAATCACAGATTTAGAGTCTACTTTAAAAAAGTCCTTAAAATGACTGACTGTACACCTGATAGTGGTTATAGCAGCAACTAAGTAACTATTTGTTTGAACAGAGATAAGAGTCGAATAAAATATAAACAATAATCGTCTCCGGAAAATCATGATCATTTTGTTTTATTCAGTTTCTTAATTTGTGATATGAAAGAATTGTATACTACTCCATTCACATGTTGCATGTCATAACAATATACATACATGTAGCCATGGCTTGCTAGCTGTCTTGTGTGATTATCGAGGAAGAAATTTCAGAGTTATCATATTTATGTAGCTTTTATTACTCTAAATCTTTTTATGATTTCTATGATAATGTTTAAGTGTTAATTTCACCTTCATTGTTTTCAATGATCGCACATTTCTGCCCATAACCCAATTCAAGCAGACTTCTGTTCTGCCATACCAAAATGTTACACATGCCATTTATTTTACCAGCCATTTTCATAAAAGATCTCTACAGAGTACGTACGTCTCGTATAAATCTCACTAATTTTAGGCAAGTCTGTCTAACCAAATATATTTGTTAGAGCATCAGCTAGGTGCTTTTTGTTCCCATTGTTAATGCCTGATCGAACAAAATGATTTGAGCTCGACCAATGCAGTTCTTTATCACCAATGAAGCCTCTCAGAACATGTTCGACAAATTCCAAGAACCCTCGTGTGACCTCTGTTTCTGAGAGACAAATATATAGGTATCTCATAGGAAAGAGCAGAAGATGTTCCGAATGCACTGAATCATGAGTAGTCAGGATGGAGCAGGCGCCATCGAGTCATTCTGATCTAAAAGTAACGCAAGGCGCAAAAGCTCTTAACGTTTGTGATTTGAGGTTTTGACAAGTGTATAACATCATCGAAGGTTTGAGGTTTTGACAAGTGTATACGATTCCTGCGACCTTGGAAGAGAAAATTAAATAGGCATAGCAGAAAGTAAGTAATGGAAAGACGACGCAAGCTGTCAAACTTTCGGCACGGTGAGACGCTGTCTAAATTATCAATCTCTCATCCCCCACTCCTCAATTTTATAAATTTGGCTTTGAATCAGCACCTCATCCCTTTTTGTTTTAGTATTTGATTCAATGATTACAATAGCTATTACACTGGTATTTGCTATTATATTTTCGTTCACGACCTAAGCCAGTACCAGCGTTTTGAAATTAATTGTATGAAAGTTATGTGACTCAGTCTGCACGTACAACTTCTTTAACTTAGTTTGGAGGCTCCATAACATTGACTAAGCTTTCGGTTCTCTCCTTCATTAGTCGTATTTACGTTTAATTACACAATGCACTATGAAGACATTTGAATAAAATGCTTTGTACCCACAACAAAAGAAATGGACGCTAATAAGACGGAGAGAGGCATATTGTGCTGAAAGAATATGAAATAAATCTCTGCAAAACCCTTGTGATCATCAAAGAAGAAATATAGAATGTCTAATGATTGTTTTGTCCGATGGTCCTATTATTATTGATTATATGTTTCAATTCTTATGAATTTGCAAAAAACTACCCAAGAGATTGATCTTGTGGCATGTCGTGGAGAAGACAACGAAAAGTCCAAAGAATTAAAAGAGATGATGGAGTGAAAAGGAAACATTTAAGAAAATCGACTAACCGACAGCAAATACCGTGAAACACTTCAAATTCTTGGGGTTCCAATTTTCGTAGCTTTCGTGGGTGAGCTAGACCACGAATTTAAAGTCACAACGAAATATCAACAAAACCGACATTCACCCCTACCCCTTCATATACACTGGAAAGGCATCACCTGTTTCTTTCTTTGTTTTAATACCACGGATATCGATCGTGATGAGAATGTGAAACATACATTAGGATAAGTACATTAATGACGAGGAACCCTTAAACTGATTGATTACAATTTAATTCGAATGCAACATTTCACCAACATGAAAACTCGTGTAAGATTGTAATGAATCTACCGCATGTGTGCAGATTTACTCACTGTCTGTGTCCTTCTTTATTTTCCAAAGCACATATTATTCCCATTTATAAATTCATTTTTGCACATATTGACTAACTGCTAAATCAGTGGTTCCCAAACCTTTTCGATCGCGACCCTTAATACCAATTTTTGCGACCCAAAATGCAGTACCAGTATAGGGTCGCTACGGTCCTTGCGACCCTCATTTGGGTCGTGTCCAGGGATTTGGGAACCACTGGGCTAAAAAAACAATCTTTAGATTAGTCCCGCTTTTTCAAAGCCCATTTCAATTAGGTTTCTCCAAAATTATACTTTTTCATGTGTGCAGATAAGCCATCTTGCGTGAATTGGATTAAGGGTAGATGTTTTCATGTCAACCGAGATCGGGTCTGAATGTACATCTCCACTCGCCTCCAGTTCATTTAACTGATTAATCACCTGTGTTGAATACCACTCATGAAATCGTGATTTGAGTTGCTCCTTGCAAAAGTTGTTAACATTTAAATCTAGGGGTTGCAACTTATCCGTACATGCGGCTGGCACAAACGTTGGTATAATTCCGTTTTTCTTTAAGTGAAAAATCAACCTTTCTCCGCGATGCGCTTTTAAAACACCGTTTGGTTATACTTAGGGGAAGTAAGTCACGTACAGAGTTCTCTTAGGGTATCAGAATTCGTCAGAATTCGGTCACCAAACTGAATCATGGAATCCGCCTTTCTCCAATCAGTTTATGTCAATGTTACGTCCCAGTCACTTGGGAATTTCACTCCTTGTTGCAAGCACCTATATGTCTTTCCAGTATAAATCAGCTGGGGTGGCAGTAACAGGACTAATTTGGTGATAGCAATCAAAAGTGTTTTTTGTCTTTTATCGTCCAAGCCACATATGTGCACCTGCTCAGACCCCTTTGTTTCCATTGTCTAGTCACCGCCTGGCACAAGCTGACACCCGGTTTGATACCAATTAATTATCAAAGAGTCCGGCACATGGTTGTCTTCTATCACAATCAACACTTTTTCCAAAAACTCAAACTTAATATCCCAGAAATGTTTTGATGGAGTTTTCACGTTCTTTGTTCCCTTTCGTTTTACATAGCACATCCTCGTCAATAACGATCTTGCCTATGATTTACTAATACTAATGTGTCCTCCGTATTTTTCCAGTTTATGTTTAGCGTATTTTGTAACAGTTCATTCAGTAGCAGCCATCGCAATACAATAATGCATTGATAACACCGCCATTCACCCGAACTTTATGGAGCCAATTTTAGACCACAAGGTCAAGGTCACCCAGCAACAAGGGGTTTCAACGGGGCGATTTTGGCAGCCTTGTCATGTCAGTTTCACCAGCTCTCTTTAGTTTAATACATTGATCCCGCATACTGTGGACTGTTTTTTTGCTGACTTTCTTCCCGAGCTCGACGCTGAACTTCCTTGCTGCTTTAGAAATTCCATTTTAGATCGAGTATCTTGGACTTTTAGCTCTAGTGTTGTCGTAGTATGATATGTATTCGCCACGTTTAAGCTTACGGGTTGTCTGGGATATCATGAGAGTTTCAACAGCATCATTTGCGGTTTGCAGAGAAAGAGCTTCTCTCCTTACAGAGCGATCCTTAGGATCAGGAAGGCCAACAACAGTAGGAGATTTTATTTCAAGTTTTCCACTCTCTAACCTCTGTGTCAGTGACATTTTGACTTTAATTTTTGGAGTGAAATTCATTTTAGGCAGAACTATTTATATATGGCAAATTCTGTTCGAAAAAAAGATGTATACATTCATTGACTTTGTTCAAGCGCCTAATCCATAATTGTTGAGAACGTTACGCTTGATAGCGGTCTATAAGAACACATGATAACCTAAATACTTCAGATTACAATGGTGGTATTTATTGTGTTAGCTCAGACATGTGTAGACAAATAAGTCGGCATTCTCTTTAAGATCTCCGCATTTACGCCAGATGTTAGCAATGTAGAATTTAATTAATCAACTTTATTACTGCAGTACAGATTAAACCTGTTTCCTTGCAAATGCGTGGAAATGAATGTCAGTATAATATTTTACAAAGACATATGCATGCTTTTTCTGTGGTAAATGGTAGATCCACGAAATTAGGTACCCAGGGATATGTATTTTTGTACCCAAACCGCGAAATTTAAATTCCAAAAATAATGTGTTTCACAGTAGTTACTAAGACCATATCAGAACGTATCTAACTGAACCATTTCTATTCATATTAAGGGAAGTTTAAAGAAGCTAATTTACTTGAAATAATCAAATTAAAACGTTCTCACAAGAACGGAGAAAAAGTTGAGTTTTACAATGTCCCCATTTGGCCATCTGATATGTTCACCAGATTGAGAAATTGTGAAAGAACACAAAACTGAAATTGGTGCAAGATAAGCTAAAGTTGGCCATTGAATCTTATGAGTATTCGATTTATGATTGATATTGTATTTCCCATAGAAATTCCTTTCTTTTTCCGCTTACTATGCAGAACTAAGTCAAATATTTATTTCAGATGGGGTGGAGAAACAAGATATTAACTTCCTTAGGCAATCTTAATCTGGCGAAAAATCAAAGCTATGGAAGAGAAATTGATAGTTTAAAATAGAGGTATGCAGTATCTAGACATACTAAGTATTTTAATGCCTGGATAAAAAAGTGTTCATACGTCACTATATTTACCTGTTCAATGATCCTTACAGTTTTTTTGAGTACTAATGAACATTTCTATTTTTATTTTGTGTGAAAATTTTTCAATCATTATTTGTTTAAAATAAATTCCTATACTTTGCTTTTTTTCTAAAAGCTGCATCGCTGATAGCTGATATTTTAGGGGCAGTTTTGTTTTCTTCTAAGCAAAATAAATGTCGAATTGTAAGAATATTGTATTGTTATAATTGGGTCCAGATGACGATATTGTGAATTCCTGTATTTTTGTACTTAATAATTTTCTTGGTTTGCAATCAATGTCATTTTTGTCAGCACATACCATCGCGGGCATTAGTCTGATGAGAAAGAGTGTTATATTATCTTTACACATGGATTATTTTAGGGGGACTTTAATTCAATCTTCTTAGAAAGCATGATTGCCACATAAAATGGTACAATTGATATATATATATATATATATATATATATATATATATATATATATATATATATATATATATACGCACACACACACATGCACACATATCACTATTACTATCCGGCAACATCATCAGGTTATCAGGTATACTAATGTTAGAAAGATGTAGTCGCTAATAGCGTCTAGCTGACATTTTAGAAAGACTACTTTTTAAGTATTGCAAATGACATACTATTGATAAATTAGTAGTTATAGTTTTGATAATATGACACTAGCATGTTAGAAAAATGCTATTCTTCGCACAGAAGACATATTGGATATTTTAACAGACAAACACTCGTTATTAGTGTAGCTTAAGGAGATTTAAGATACACTGGGCAAAAGACTCAGTGAAAGACTCAGTTTCAGAATCATATGATTGGAACTAGAAATTGAGATTGAAACAGGTAAAATAAAGATGAAATAAAATTTTAACACACCTAATCAACTATTGTAAACACTGAAAACTGGAATAATACTGGACCTGTTCTTCAGGAGGATGGAGTTCACTTCCCCACCCAACAAATCTAGTTCTGACTCTCGGGATTTAGAGATGTGTAATAATATTTAAACTGAACTACACTAGGCTGCACCAGGAGTGCGCTTTGGCGCTTGTGACCCGAAATATAATTTAACCCAAATCTTCACTCACCTCTTTGTTTATAATGGTTCAGCTGAATTATAAACATTGAACCTCTTTCTTTTCGTCATAATCAAGATTAGCAGCACACCAAAAACAACAACAATTAACGGTGTAGCTATTGTCTGGTCACAGCAACAAGACACACTCCAGACTGCCTTAGAAAGGCCCAGACCAAACATGAAAAGACAACACACGAATAGGAAGGCATGAAATGGGATATATCAGAACAAAACATAATATATTAAGTTAGGTTTAATGATAGGAAGAGGACAATAGAGAAAGTCATCAGAGGGTTACAAAATCAGATGAATTCATATCATCGCGGATAGGGGAACTTTCTTAGGTCACGAAAATAAATATGTAGTGTCTCTAATTATTTGCCGCCTAATTTTTATGTACCAATGGAGAGTTTTGCTCAACACATTTTCTTTAATCATAACATACTAAAAAGAGGTCCAAGTAGACCTGAGATCGTTCATCTGGCTGACATCTGGCTAATAGCCAAATACAAGAGCAAATGACCGAGAAATGACGATCAGTAGGATATTTTCTGTATAGATTTATTCCAATGTTTTTTGTTTGTGTATCATATACAAATTATATCAAGTTTTTCGAAAAGAAGTCACTTAAAGCTTTTTTATTTTTTGTTAGTAACAGCGGTCATATTTAATGGTGTATTAGACTTTTTTTGTATAAACTTGAAAACCCTTTATGCCAGATTGCTCTCTGTCGAATTTGGTCAAATTCTGTGCAGCACTTGTTTTACAATACGTCGTCCAAATGTTGTTTTCTATATTTAATAACGGCGAACACATTTGATGGCGGATCTATATCATTTGCATAAATTCGACAGCTTTTTATGCTAGGATGCTTTCTGTCAAAGTTTGGCAAGGTCCGTTCAGCGGTTGTCGAGAAGACTTCGTTTTAAGGTATTCCTATTTTAAGCATGGGCGACCATATTTGATGACATATCGGCATCATCTGTATACTGTATAAATATAAAGCATTTTATGACAGGATGTTTTCAATCACATTTGGTCAAATTATGTTTAGCACTTTTTTACAAGAATTATTTTAAAGAATTTCTAGTTCAAGTGACGGTGGTCATATTTGATGGTGGATCGATCAACATTATTTGTGCAAATTTGAAAGCCGTTTACGACAAAGTGCTTTCTGTCAAATTCGGCCAAAACTATTCAGTGGTTTGTGAGGAGAGGTCTTTGAAAGATTTGTTTCTGTTTTCAGTAATATCAGCCATATTTAAATTTAATGTTGGGTCGACAATATTTGTATAAACATCAAGGTCCTTAAAACCCTGATGTTTTCTGTTAAATTTGGTCCAATTCTTTCGAGTAATTCTTGAAAAGAAGCATGTAGAATGTTTCTTATCAGCCGGTCCCATAGCCAGTTCCGAACCGACGGCTAGTTCTGGCTCTAGCGCAGGGTTGAGCCTCCAGTTTCAGCTCCAAGGCGCAGGGTTCGACAGTCAGAAAAGGAGTTTTCAACACGTGCGAAGGAGTAACTGAACGGCCTGGTTAACAGCATTGAGCCTCCGTTTGAGTCCAATAGCCAGTTCTGGTTCTTTGGCGCAGACCTGAGACTTTGCCCTGCCACCGCAGGGTAGAATTTGGGCCATTGTGAAACACTTCCGCGCCACCGTGCCAGAAAAGCACGGGCTCGAGACACACGCTTAGGCATTTATTAATGCCGTGGCGCATATTGCAGCAGGGAGCTCAGAGAACTGGCGGCCTGACGTTTCGCCTCATATTGATGGCACTCATGAAAGCTGCATCAGTCCAGCAGGGCTACATCAATAAGATGACAGCTTATTTCCGAAGCGCAGCCACCGCTGCTATGCAAATCTATGAGATCGAGCAGCTTGTTTCCTAAGCCAAAGTCACAATTCAGCAGCGCATCAAATACTCCGTATGACATTTCATTCGGTGTGAGACACTTGATCGAAGCGTGTCGCAGAACTGCCCGTTTCGAGGTCTGAGCTACTTTTTGGCACCTAAGTGCATTCCGCCTCGATCAATTATAAACGTGAAGAACACCGATAACTGCTGTTCGAGTGGGCTATTCTCTCGGCCCTATACCCAGCACACGTTAACGTTGACTATCCTAACAAGTACTGCCAGCACCTGGGCAAGGACATTTTTGCTGGCATTGAATTTCCAGTGACGGTGAGCGACATTGGCAAGTTTGAGCAACATAACCCAGAAATTGCAGTTAGCGTCTTTAGCTGGGAAAATGTCCTCTACCCGCGATGTGTAAGCGAGGAAGTAAGGCCACACTCTTTGAACATACTGTTGCTCGCCAAGGGCGAAAAGAACCACTACATCTAGACAAAAGACATAAGCCGCATGGTATTTAATCACAACAAAAACAATGAGAAAAAGCACGTCTGCCAATGGTGCATGCACGTCTTCAGCCGAGCCGACCCTTTGGAAGACCACTCTAAAGACTGTCGCGGATAGTCAAAAAAAACCCAGCGCTTGTCAAGGCAAGAACATCCTGTAGTTCCAGAACCACTACCAACACATGCGTGTTCCATACATCATTTATATGATTTCGAGCACTAAACACGCGCCAGTGGAAGATTCAGCCGACAGTATGGACAAAAACAACACATATGTGGTTTCTGCTACATGGTCGACCTCTGTGACTGAGTATGCAAGGAGCCAAACATATACCAGGGAAAGTAGGCCGTCGCCACCGTTAATCAGAGCTTCGAGCGCGAGTTGGTGGATATCTGGGAGGTGTTCCGTAATCCGGCCTAGATCTACATGAAAGGAGACGAATGTATGGCCTTCCAGCAAGCAGAAGAATGCCACGTCTGTGGCGAGAAAATGGGGGGGGGGGGAGACGACTGGGAGCGAGACCACTGCCACATTAACGGCAAGTACCGAGGATCATCCCACAAAATATTTAACCTCAAGCAGCCATCTAACGAGAAAAAATGAAGGATCTAGTTGTGCTGCCTAGCCAGTGTGGCTACGAAGTGCACCTTATTATGGGGGCCATTGGAATAGTCTAAGCACCAACTCAAATAATATAGAAAAATACATGTCCTTTTCACTGGGGCAGTTGCAGTTTATTGAGAGCCTACAGTTTATGAACTGCAGCCTCAACAAGCTTGCCGCAAAAATCCAAAATGCCTAAAGAGGCGTTCCACATCACGGGTCAGTACACAGAGCAGGATGTTGACCTTCTTACCAAAAAGGGCGTCTAGTTTGAATACGTAAGCAAATAGGAGTGGTTCGGAGAAAAATATAAATACCTCTGCTTTTTTTGAGTGGGCCCACAGCCTTTCGTAGGGCAGATGACGGCGCATAGTAGGGCAGATGATGACGATACATTAGAAGTGGCCTCTTAAAGCCGATTCGAGCAGTTCACATACAAACACGTTCTTGTCGCAGCCGCGGCAGCCGACGACCAGGGCGCACTGTGGCTGTAAGTTATTAAAGAACTCATGCAGGTTTCTCTCCAAGGTATGGGGCTTGCCCCACCAGTGGGGTGTGGAGCCTGTCCCGAGGCTAGTAGGCGACTGACACAGACTGGCCATTTTGCATGTTAAGCGGCGCGTCCATGATTATGTTTAAGTACATGTTAACACGCCTGACGCCTGGGCCATTTTCAGTTTGCAGCGTTACGACTTCGCTCGCGTTTTCGATGCGTCTTCCTTATCCGTGGAGCGCGTTGTCTTCCATTCACCTCATGTCGATGCGAGGACAAATCGGTTTTTGTGGAATGCACCAACATCTATCTCCGGCCGCTCCGCGTCCTTAATAGATTCCCTCGTCATGAATTTTAGGGCCCTGAGCACTGCTGGTATTGCTGTTGCCCATAGGCACAGATCTGGTTTGGGACGCCCTCGATCGTGACGACACTTGTCGATAAGGGGATTGTAAAAATACTGAGTATCACGAGCGAAGTCATCTCTTTGTGCGGCGTCCTCGAAGAGCACGACTATCGCCTTCATGCTTTTTGCCGGCGTGTTTAGATTATTGTTCCACTTACTCTCGCTCTTGTTCGCCACTATCCTGCGATGGCGCAGCGGTCGAGTGTTCAAGATAGCCACTTTTCCCATGTATTGCTGAAGGATCATGCGTGCGAGATCTGCGTGTGTCACGACATCGAACTCTCTCTCTCTCTCTCTCTCTCTCGACAGAGAGAGATTAGAGAGAGAGAGAGAGAGAGAGAGAGAGATAACGCTGATGGCGTAGCTCGTTCCTTTGTTGGTGATCCGGCGATGTAGTCGTTAAACGCCATCTTTGTAAATGGCCCCAGACGTCTGCGTCGTCGATACACGAGAGCTCGACACTTATTTTCCTGACGACGGTGCGGCCCAGTTTTTTTTCCCTACTGTACGGCTGCCGTCAACCGGGTCTGCTGTGCCGCCGATTCGAACACACTGTGAATGCCATCCTTTCGGTGCCGGGCATAATGACATGAGGTTGGGAAATCTGACAATAAGCAGCTGGTTTTGGTCTATGGTGCTTGGGTTATTAGTCACAACAATGGCCCTCAGTGTTCCCTTTATACCCAGCCCGGGTGCAGCGAAAAGGATCGAATTTGTTACCGAATTGAGACATGCTCTCATTACATATTGGAGATCGTGTGTCCTTTCTTTAAGTAGCTGCTTGAACAAACCATCGCTGAAGGAGGCTTTGACTTTTGAAATGACTGACTTTTGTTGTGGGGGGTGAGGACGCTGATGTACTAGCGACTGACCTTGATCTGCCAGATGAAATAGCAGAAACGCCGTTTAACCCTTCCATTGCTGACCAAATTCAAAAACAACAACAACAACAAAAAAAAAAAAAAAAAAAAAGAAAAAAGGTAGGAGTTGGAAAAGCGGATACAAACACTCCGTGAGTACAAATTAATAACATCTCAGAATGAAATCCGCAATGACGCATGTTTTAGGCAAAAGAGCCTAAAACAAGGCCCGTCTATGCCGACTATATCGTGCAAAATGGCAAATTATCTCGCTGGAGGCAAAACATATGGCATGAGTACGAACGTGGAGGAAAAACTGAGCCTTACTCCCTTTCCTCGCTAGAAAAGGCCAATGGCCGGGCCATATACATATATCTGCCGACAGAACGGCCGCGGCCAGTGGTCAGACGAGCGACAACACAAAGCTGCAAAATGAACAAAAAGGTTGCCGGCGGAAACAAGTGAACTCATAGATACCGGGCTACTCGCTGTTTTGGGATCCGAGGACACAGCGTTCAAAGAAACAGCAGCACTAGCACCTGATATCCTCCCGATGTGAGAGATCTTGGCCTCAACGCGGCGCTTCAAAAGGCTGGTGGCGGGCTTGTACATAACCTCTTAAAGCTTAGAGAGCTCAACAACAACATCGCCGTAAAAGAGAGAAAGCTAATCGAAGCGGAAGACGAAACGTCGCAATGGGAGATACTAGATCGTTAGCTAAATGTTAGAGGCTGCCAGCGGTAATCGAGAAGACCTTCGCAGCCACATTTCCCCGATTAGGGAGACTATCAACATAATTATCCACAATCCTCACCCAGCGGTTACGAACCCTCTTTCATTAGAAGGGAAACACTACAGTCTCGATTCTCACCGCGCTGGGGTTTATCATAAGTACGATTGTACTCACAGTCACAGGAAGAGGCGGGGGCGGCCCAACACCATCTCCTGCCCGGACACCTAAACGAGATTCTGGCGGCGTGCGAGAATGGGTAAAAAAAAAATATGGAGCTGACGGCCGGGATGCTGAAAACGCAAGCAGGAAAAGCAAGCAGATCTTCCCGGAATTATCGGGTTAATCGTGTCGTTCTTGCTGATGCAGGCTGGCAATGCCATTGGCTGGCTTGCCGGAAATTTCCATGCGATTGTCATCACAATAGCTGTCGAGTTCTTTGCCGTTATCCACTCTTACATGGAACGTTAGGCGCTCAGCGAAGAAACCAGTGGCAGCAAGCTCCACCGTGATACCTACCGCGACTAATGCCGTTGTATACCCTTCGTGGTCTTAGACTTTTTTCAACGCCTGTATATTTTCGTGGTCTTAGGCATTTTTCAACGCCTGTATATTTTGCATTTTGCTGGTTTGTGCCGTTGTTGCGCTTGCCGAGAGCTGGTCTAACCAACCTCTTCATGCTTCGTTGGCTGCGGTTGTTGGGGCGTATTTTGCACTTGTGCGGACAGTTGTGCCGACATCCTTATCAGATAAATATTGACTTTTGTGCCTATCGTCATGTTGTCGTCCGCTACAAGAAGCTCGTTGTTATACCCCTCATAGGTGTCAACTTTAAGCTCCATGTCAGTTGGGATCATACAGAGGCCACCCTCAGCAACGTAATATAGCTTGCTTTTGAATAACCGAGCAATGGCTGGCACTTATTTAATAACTCGGGGGTGTTTTCTGTTTGGCCGACCCATTGTTTTTTTTTTTTGCGATTGCAAGAACATGTTTTTGTACATTAAAGGGCTTTCATGGCTCGATTATCAAAGTAAGTATTTAGGTTTATGAGCGCAGGATTGCCCAAATGTACACTAGAACGCTTTCATTGAAACGTTCTAACTCGGTTTGGGTGAAGCATTGCGACATGTCCGGCATACAATATATTAAACGTGTTTAGCTTCGCTGCCCTGGGTGAAGTAGTCAACTTTGTGTTTTCTTGAATAATCAAACGCATATGTGTTGGGGTCTCATATACCACCACGGATTGACTGGTAGCTGCTTTTGACACTATAGTTGTACATCATATCAAGGCCTTGGTTTTTACTGTGCTTCTTCCTCCATTTCGAGTTTTTACCCACATTAAACTCATTGCAAAATCGCTCGTAGACAACCATGTCGATGCTGTTTTTAAGAGGATTCCACCATGTTTGGCTCGAAAAAGCAAACAACAGCTGAATGAGAATCCTTCTCACATGGTAGTATTCATGGAACTGATAATAGCTGCACACCATCTTGGGCAGTCTTGCAGTTTCACCAGGCAGCAGATGGTCGCGAACACTGACACTACAACCGGTGATCGCGCACCAAACAGCAAAGTTCACTTGATTTTGCCAAAACTTAATTTCGCAGTCTGCGATTCTGAAGTACCAATTGTATACAATTTTCTTCCACACGACGAGAGACGGCACGCACATACACATCAAGGTTGAAAAACAGTTCATGAACATGCGCTATCTTTATGCGCCGTTATAGATAAATACACCGCCGACTCTATATTTCTCGTATGTATTAAAGCGAAGTACTTGTGAAAATACCATAGCTAACAATGTATGTCATCATGACCAACACTCTAGTTGGGCCCGTTGCTATAGAACAAGTGATATGCACCGACTCAAGGATGGTTTCACATTTCGGCTGCGCTTGAAAACAACAAATTTCGTGAGAGTCGGCCCCAAGCAGCGAGCAGCAATCGGGACCTATTCCCGATGGGTATTATGGCACAAGAACTCTCGAAAAATAACACAAGCTCACATACCTAGATTTACCCCGGAATACAACGAGGCGACTGGGCGGGTTAGCTTCGTCTTCACTAACTAGAACAAACAGCCATATCTCGGGTTCAGCGAGCCGTTAGCCCACATCTTTCGATTCGAATTAAACTGGTTTCGCGGATCTGGCGGTTACACAGCACCTAATACATAAGCGTTTATGTCCACCTCGATCAAATATACACCACTGGGAGTATTCGTGATTGGAAAACCAGTACACGGCTAATTGCACTTTTACTTCAGCAGGAACAAAATACACAAATACTGCCCTGGGGGGGGGGAGGGGGGGTCTCGGGAATTATAGCTACTACACTATTAACGCGGTATTTGGTGAAGAGTTTTAGAAAAAGCCTTTGTCGGAAATAGCATTGCGTTCGGGTTATGTAACGCACTCTGTCAGTAGGATAACCAGGTTAAACGCCGCGTGAATTTCGAATAAGATATGTTCTCTCTCAATACGGCGACCGGACAAAAACAGGCGCAGAGAAAAAAGTAAAATATAAAAAGAAAAAAAAAATTTGAACAGAAGGTACGATGGCTGCATCTCTTGGCGAGCGTTTTGGCGCGCCTGTTAGAGACCGTCACATTTTCGTATGTAAAGATATTAAGGAATCTGATATTCTCTTTCACTACATCGCTGTATTGTCAGATCGCCCCGGCGACAGGTTAGAGGTGTACCCGAATGGCATATACACCCCTCTTCGGACCTATTGAACTTTCATATCACGCTCTTCATAGAAAAATTATAATGTCGCTATACCCCAAACCCCAAGACCCGCAAGATTTTCGCCTGTAATAAATCTCACACGTTGAGAAAGCCCTACTAGTAGACCTTGAACAGCGCTGCGGCCTTTTCAAAAAGTACCGAAGCGCAGTAAACGTGGTGGATGGCGTTGATACCACATTGACAACCTTGTCTCTGGGCACCGGTATGGCGGCCATAGGGATTATGTCAACCATCATTGCCACCCCTATCGCTGTTGCCCTTGAGGTGTCAGCTCTGGCCTGCGGGCTGGTGTCCATGGCTGGACATTTTGTCAGCCGGCAACTCTCCCTGAAGGCACAAAATCATGATGAGATTCGCGTCCTAGCTGAAAACAAGCTAAAGTCTATCGCAAATCATATTTTTATAGCCCTGTACGACAATTCCATCTCGGAGGGTGAGTTCAAACTCATTCCCGAAGAGTGCGGCAAGTATACAACCTTAAAAATGAAATACGGGCTGCATCGCACAAGGCACACGCTTCCGTCGTCTTCAACAAAGTATCGGAATGGCCAAAGACCTCTCGGAGCTCTTGAAACAACTAGCTACGGCTGAGAATGCCTGAAAAACTGTGTTGTGTCGGCTGGCCAAATAGCACGTTGTATCGGTCTGTGTGTGTGTGTGTGGGGGGGGGGGGAGGGGGTAACTAATGCATGTCAGTACTTTAAAGGCCCCGTGAGTTTAGGCTCACCCCTAGAGGGGGATGAGCTCAAACTCTGAGGATTAATTGGAGACCGATTTCCGCCTTCTCAATGCACCCCTCGCGGTCTACGCCCCACAGGCTTGCCGACACAAAAGTTGGTTAGAAGCCTTCCTTCTCAATATAACCATGGCCGCTGAACCCAAAACCCCAAGGTTCATTGCAATTCACTTTTCGTCTTGGCAAGCCTTTCTTCTCAATGTACCCATGGCCGCTGAGCCGAAATTCCATTTCACATCTACTTGACAATGTGTATATTCAGTGCCAGAAGATGGTTCTTGTTTCTTACCTTCGTTGTGAATTTGAGATGTATATAGACCCGTTCTTTTAAAATTACTTACTTACTATATCTATACACTCGTATACATATGTCTTTATCACTTAAACTATCAATTATGTATTGGGTAATCGACAATATGAATTTCGAAGAAATATTAATAGCAAGGGACGTTTATCAAATAATTAACGAATCTATGAGTAGAGTGATAACGTTTAATTCATAAACATTTCGTAAATTGTAAGAGGGATTATAATGAATACATTCATAGCTTAATTGATGACTGTATATTCTGCATATCTTACCTATTTTATCATCACAGTAATCTACTTGGTAAATTCATTTGTTCATTTACAAGGGCCAAATTTCCATTTCAGGATATGGCCTTCAGTATGCTTATGAAGTGTACACCGGAATACCTGAGGAAGGCTTTCACATCAAAGCTTATCAATAACAAAGAAGAAGATAGACATTCACGCAATTACATATGTTTTTGTCAGTATCTTGAAAAGGTTGATAAGCAGTTTCATATAATGGTTCAAGGAAACAAGTCTATACAAACAAGACAGGAACGAGATGATCACCAGTTCTACACATTATGTCAATAAAGTTCACGAAAAATATTATCTTATAAATGAAGGAGATAGCCTTTTTTACCGTATCCTAAGTAAATTTAACTTCTGTTAAAACAGCCGAAATTGTTCCATCACTAGATGTGTTGTAAGGTTGTACTGTAAAGATTCGAAGAGAGATAATTAGCAATTCAGATATTTTGATTGTTAATTTCTGCTCTCACATTGAACACCATCAGATTAACTATCGAGGTTCAACTATTTCTGAATCAGAAAATTAATTTACAGTTGTTGATGAATTTGGTACAATCTCATGATATAGAACTGAACACTCCATTGTTAGAATTTAGAATACATGTCATCATTTATATAATTTGTATACAAACAAGCAGATGATA
Organism: Margaritifera margaritifera; assembly: GCA_029931535.1. Taxonomy (NCBI): domain Eukaryota; kingdom Metazoa; phylum Mollusca; class Bivalvia; order Unionida; family Margaritiferidae; genus Margaritifera; species Margaritifera margaritifera. Next base: position 1,530,867 of record JAQPZY010001559.1, read on the forward strand.
TAATGATTTATTGATTTCGTAAATTGGAGCAACACACACACACACACACACACACACACACACACACACACACACTACACACACACACACACACACACACACACACACACACACATATATATATATATATATATATTCCTTGCAGTGAATGTTAACTTTGAAGAAAGAAATTAAGTTGAAAGTTTTATCAGAAAAGCATTCTGCTTTTGTGTATTGCACCAGGGAAGTGTTTTAATAAGAAATGGATGTTGTTTGAAAGACTTTTTAAGTCTTTCAATATCTATTTTTGAATCATATTTGTGTATATACCGATATGTTATGGAAAGATGCATGGCGAAAATGAACGAAAACATTTTTAATGTATATTTTGGATGGCTCGATGATGAACTGAGGGATGGATGCAAGGATGGATTGACTCACGTACCAATATATGTTTGTACGTATAGACGAATGAATGTACTAATGAATGCACTTATGCATTTTTATATACTTAAAGGCAAATATAAAGGATGCATTACCTTGTTTTATGATGGATAGAAAAAACTGCGTCGCTGAACAAGAGTATGTGCCTTCAGACTGTATAACTGTACACACATTTAGCATATTATAGATGCAATTGTTGCTATGGAAACATATATTATCTAATTATTCTTTAGCTGTACTTTTAACAAAATATAAAGCAGATACCAATATAAACTCTCCATATATCTTACGGTTTCTCATGTATACATTTGTTTGACCAAATGAGTGTTGCAAAAAAGTTGACTCTAGATTACGAATAAGTTCCTGTAAAGGTTTATTCCAAGGTTCTCCTACCATGGAAACGATATATGTCTGGAACAATAAAGAGGAACATGGTCATATGCCTACAGTACTTATCACTGTACACACATTTAGCATATGTATGTATGGATGAACGTATGCACGTATATTTAAATGTTTAAGGCTACCTACTTTGTCAACGTTATATGTATGGGTAATATATATATATATATATATATATATATATATATATATATATATATATATATCCTTTCAGCTAATAACCTTTTGTTTTTTCTTTATTGCATGTTACTAACTAGCACTTCCAGTTGGGGTATTACTATAATTATCATTCAACTGCAATTCGATGTAAAGAGTTAATTATGTCGCCTACTCAAACAGCAGAAACTCTTTGCCAAGAATGTAGGAGATTTTAAATAGGCTCTTCAAAAATGTACCTAATGCAGATATCAATGGTTGCGATGAGAATACCAAATGCACATTTTTATTCATATGATTGAGAGGACAAGCTGGAAAAGTATTTAATAATCTTGATGATGCAAACATAGGGAGCTAGATAGTCCTGAAAACAGAAATAGAAATTATGTTAGACACAACATTGAGACTTGATTTGTGCAAACCAGAATTCATGTCAAGATACTTAAACCTACACTGAAACCTACTAGAACCTTGGCATGAAAGGCATATCCTGACTGATGTAGTAAAAGTTAAGATTAACTTTGAAAAGACCAGTTCTTGCGCGCATTAGAAAAGTTGATATGGTAGTAAGTCAAGAAAATACTAAAACGTTTGACGAGGCTATTATATCTGTAGTAGAGTGGGAGGTCGTTCAGAATAATGTTAGATCACACACCATGGTGCAAGAGGAAAACAACACACAAAGTCACCCAGTCATGTCTGGTGCTGCTTCTAATAGTTCACATGAACCGTTAAATCTTATGAAGGACATGGCAGAACTAATCGATGAAAAAGAAGCTAAGTAATTTCAATATGGTCAGAAGAGAAGCAGTAGAAAGTACAAATGGTAAAAGGTTTCGGCAATAGCATTCAGTGTTGGGGTTCTGGGGAAGATGTTCACAAACAAAATCCAAGGACAAAATGTTAAAGGATGTTGGTCACGTGGTCAAAAAGATCACTTACAGACAAACTGTCAACAACACAATAAACAGGGAAATTGTTCATATAGAAACACATACAATAAACAAGCCCGTGTTTCTCCGCGTCAATGTATGAAGCATAAAATAAGTTCGGAAGGCGTTTGGTCATCTTGAGGCATATGTACCCGAAATACATAATGGATACCTGACTGGCCGAAGTGACACAGTGACATATCTGTGTAACACTAAAATTATTGTCTCATGTCAGTGGAGGGTGGGTGTTTTCTTTCAACAGTTTCAGGTAGCTAAGAAGGTGTCAGTCGCAGACAAATGCGGAATCAAATTATAACAAATGTATTTTCGTACACACCAATGAGACTTATATGATGACATGCATATTCACAAGACTATGTTTGGTCAATCTACGTTTGAAACAGATACCTGAGGGCTCAAAGGCATTGTGTGAGAGAGAGAGAGAGAGAGAGAGAGACAGACAGAGAGATACAGAGAGAGAGAGAGAGAGACACAGAGAGAGAGAGACAGATAGAGAATGGACTGGATGGCAGAGAATTGAATACCGTGCATCTGGATATGATCATATTGTTATTTAAATATAATACATTTTACAAAAACAACATACATAATAAGGAAAGAAGGTTAAAACGGAGATTTATGATTGCGTGTATGTAATATTTACATCTTACACATATAACTCGGCAATAAATCAACTGTTCTGTAATAAACAATCAACATTTTAAAAGGCCGTTCATAAATACCAGTTCATACAAAATTTGGTAACGGTTTTAAATGTGCTACAGCACGAAATCACGTGTTTTGGCTAATTATGCGTATGTGCAGATATTCAGGTGTATAATATACGTATTTCTATTAATTTCCTCCACATGTTGTGAAATACTTATTTTATGTAGACTGCATTCTGCAGAAAGGCAGCTTGCTTAATCTTGTTTCTATATGCTTACTTTTCTTTAATATCAGATAGAATATATTGCGTAAATTTCCTTTCCACATTTCATATCCTGTGGATTTAATATTTATATTTTCAAGTGTTGCAAAACAATCCAAATTTCCAACATAAGCTTAAATAAAATAATTTGGTTGAAATAATAATAGGTAGGTGCTGTTTAAGGGGTTTAAAGAGGGACTTTAAAATATCGGATAGCCTGTCGGACTCTCTACCAGAAAGGTGCGGATTTGAATCCTACCATTAGATCAGACTGGGTCGGCTACCGATATGTGTCATTGGGTAATGCCTTTTACTCCAATCGATTCGACACGATATAAGCTGCACGTGTTGTTGTGCCGTAAAACTCCAAACCAACCAAACCAAACAAAGCCATACTGGTGAAATATGCGCTAAGTAAACATTTTCCTCCATGTGTTGTTAAATATGAAATCATCGACACAGTTGATAGATGGCTTTTGTTCAAGAAAACGCAATATCCGTCTGAAAGGAAACAAGTTTTTCAATTGATATTACTCATATCATGAACGTACAACCAAAAGCATGCACCTTTGGCAATCAGTAACTATGACAACGTAGACACGAGAATCCTCTTGTACAAATATACAGATTTCGTCAGCAGGCGATGATACATATTTATAAGCTTGAGGTACCTACCCGTCTTATGGATGTATGCATGTCCGTCTGTTTTCCTATTCATCCATCATTAAATATGAAAATCAATCTATCTTTCTATCTCATTGTATGTAATAACACCTGAAGTTTTCTTTATACTAAGACTAGGGTGATTGAAAGCAAGATATTTATAACATATGGACATAGAAGGAATGATTTTGCGATGATTTCCATTACCTGAGTTCTTTGCGAGAACTAGAAATTTAATGGAGAAAAATTATATATATATATATATATATATATATATATATATATATATATAGAGAGAGAGAGAGAGAGAGAGAGAGAGAGAGAGAGAGAGAGAAAGGATAGGGACGTCCCCACCCCAGGCAAATAAGACATAAATTAAGGAACCTTATATTCCATACTAAATTTCGTTTCAACGGATCACATGATTGTGGAGCAGAAGAAATATTATTGTGTCGATGGTAGTTTTGTTAGTCGGACAAGGGTCTCGAAATCGACTTAGGTCTTTGTCTAAAATCCCACACACAATTTTTCTAGCAATTCTTCAAACAAGTTATAAAACAAGGACCTAAAAACATAGGATAAAGAAGAGTAGAAAACGCTTTCCATTCCCGTTCTAAGTATAACGAAATTAATTAAAACGTACACCATTGTAAAGATTTGCCATTCTCATTTGTACCTGTGCAAACTTTTCGGATCCGTAACAGTGGTTGTTTGGGTGTTCCTTCCTTTATTATTTTACACGCATAGAGTGACTGTTGGGGTGATTGAAAAGAAAACGCTGAAGTTATGATAGTTATCAGGAATTCTTTACCCGTGTGCGTGCACGGGAAGCTAGCTATGTATTTTTGTGCATGGAATGGGCTCGAAATAATCTCTAAAAATAACAGTTATAATTAGAAAATCAATCATGAGGATAAATCACAGATATATGTGAACGCATTGCAAATTTTAATTTTTTCGGAAGAATGAAAGCTGATGTCAGCTGCATTTTACCGAATAGTTACTTGGTGTATGCTCATGGATTGATATACCATTTGATAGTCTATAGGGTTTATAATTGGAATCTTCAACTTATCCTTCTCCGATTCTTTCTAACTATGGACGGGAAAGTTCATATTCTTGTCAGCCTCCACAAATATGTTAAAAGCTTTGTTAAATTGACCGTTTCGCTGATATGTGTCACGGAATGCCTGAAATTTAGCAATGTTTTGCTTTAATTGATTATGTTGTATTCGCCTTCCACCATGTGAAAGAAAGGTGAGAATCTATGTAAGAACATTGTCTATGTTCTCAAAATGTACATTATGCTGTTTTTCTCGTAGATATTCTCTTAATATATGTGCAGCCCTTTTGTTTGCGCTGATTGTGTTCTCTATATTTGTTTCCATTCAATTCTCAAGAAGTTTTTGTTTTCTGCATTAACTGTCTGATAGCAACTGTTCAAATAAATAGTATGACGATAACAGAAAGGGAGAAATCCCTAAGCAAGTGCCTGTATCGGATAGGTAATGGCATCACACGTAATAAGATCAAGCTGTCATCTAGGTTTATTAAACCAAGGAGGACAAATATTGTTGTCCTAGGTTGGATGCATGGAATCGGTTGGCACAAAAAAATGGTAACAAAGGTAAGCCAATTAACTTCTATAGCGGCCTCCTCTTGTTCTTTAAAAAATACGTTACAGTCCTTTTTATGACATGTCCTGGAGACCAATTTATTATTACGTACATGTATAGTATATGTTATTAGTCAGAAATTGGATGTAAGGCTCAAAAGAACTTGCTTATTGAGATCGCACATTTGGCTAGTCTTAGAATGTTACCTTCATTAATTATTTCATTCATTTCGTTGAAATCCATTTAAACAGGAAAACGGCAGATACGCAACATATGCTGTCTAACTATAATTATTATTATTATTATTATTATTATTATTATTATTAAAAAAGAAATTCAGTAGTAAGCAAACTAAATGTATGACCAATGAAGAAATTTGATGAAAAAAGAGAAAAGAAGGCAGACAGAAGAAAATTATAAAATGGGAGTGATATTTACAAACTGTGGTTAGAATATCGGAATTGGTAACGACTGTATTATAAATATACCACAAAAGGACGTAATTGAAAGGATTGTAAAGGAGAAGAAAAAATAAGCCATTTGCTTTACTTCTATAGTGATATATATATATATATATATATATATATATATATATATATATATATATATATATATATATATATATATATATAACGCTCAATAATCTTTTAACCACACTAAACTTATATTTATAATTTAAAAAGAATTATAACCATGTAATTGTTATATTTTGATTGTGCCATATTCTATTTCATATTTAAGCACATTTTATTCACAGTTTGAAACTTTGAACAAACCAGTGTAAATATCTAACCTTAAACCTTTGCTGATGAATCAAGCATAAGATGCATGGAAGTCATCGCCACAGCAAAAAGTGACCAATATATATGTTTAATTATTCAATCGATTATATTTGCACAGAAAGTGTGGTACTCATTGCACTACTAACTTCTTTATTCTTAGTCTCTCACTTAGGAGAATATGAGCAGATCAAACACTAATCACTTCATCATTAGATATTTCGTCACAGGTATATCTCGTGCAAGTATAAGCAAATTTCGGAACTTTGTGCATGTCATACTGTTGATACTTTATTTCAACCGGAAGCCGCATTACAGCAATATCGTTATGTCCTTTTTGGAACTGCATGACCTGTCTATTAAAAACCATGTCACAATCGTATAAATAGTGGCCGTATTATCTTCTTGATACAAAGTGTATCATATGTCAATTTTCATGCTAGATTTCATATCAACCCTTGGCTATATCAATCCTCGGGCTGACAAGTTACTCTTAGGCTGATATGGTGCATGTCATGAAAATTGTCACATGATAACTTATATGTTGTTGCCAAAATATGACACCATTGTAAATACTTGTTCAGTGACCCTCGTATGTTTTCGATCATTAGCAGGCTATACCTCGAAACACTTCCTATATTATATGATATGACTAACGGTAAATAAAATTGTACTTTCGTATTTTTTGGAGAATGTTATGATCACGTTGATTGTAAGGACTATAGTCCTAGTTCTATTGGTAGAATATTCACCGCCTTCTATCCTTAACACATACCAATGTGTTTGCATTCGTTATAATGTAACATTATATATTCTCATGGACCGGTTTGGACAGTTTATTTAGTATCCGGGACCAAAGGAAAATTGTTGAAACCCAATTTTTGAGATATCGCTAAAGATATTTATAAGCCTGCAATGACGATCAATCTTAAAAACTGAGCAGTTGTACAGCCATTTTTAAAAGGTGCTGCATGGAGTAAGTTTCTGCAGTTTTATCAGTACAATGCATTGGAAATTACAATATGGTCAGTATGATAACTCTTGTTTTCACTGCTGATTGATTTTATCGTTCCACAACTGCTTTCCTGCAGGATTCTTACGCAAAATTGGATACAAATAAAGACTGAGAGTTTGGGAATGATACAAAGAAACTTTAAAGTTACCCTATGTTTGAAGAATGTTGAAATAAAATAGTCAAATTAAGATGGAAATTGCATCACAGTGATACATTCCTGTAAGTATTTTTAAATAGTTCTTCTTGTATAACAACACTAACTGAACCGATGTGCAGTTATTGCATCCTACTGTAGTCCCTAAAAAACTCATTCATATTTTTTATCTGATTATTCCTGAAGATTTTCTAACCGGTTAAGATAGTTACTTGTATTCAACAGTAAGCAGCATTAAAGCCTCAACCTATTGTTTTTTACTTTTTTTGTTTCTTCTTTTGTTTTTACTTCTGCCTATTGGTATTTGCCTTTGATGACAAAGCATACAAACAGGTGTAAGATTGAGTCGGTTCCGGAAAGGTCACTTGCACTAAAATTTAGCAAAACTTTATCAACATTTTATCCACATGCAACTATTCCAGAAAATGTAACAGAACCTATGATGACCTTTTCTTATTTTATAATGTTGTATCCATGTTATAGTCTAATGTAAGTAAGATAGCCTTGGCGCATCTGAACTTATAACTAATGCACTGGATTTCATCACAAATGTAACAAAATAAAGAAAATATATATGAAACTGAATTTGTATAGTGATACCTGCGTAATCGACTGGCTGTTTGAGTGGTTGCCTAACTTGGTGCATCACTCAGAGTAAGGCTATATAAGACTGCCGACTTAAAGCAGACTTGGGTTCATCGGTCTGACTGAGTATATAAAAAGAATAAAACTAAAGCAAGGTTTTAAAGAAAAACTAGGGATTTCTAGGTCAGTGAATATATTTATTTCATTCATTCCTTTTACATCAAGCTTTCTCAAATTTCCCAATAGAATCCATCACACCGAGCACAGCCAACATATGCCTGTTCCTTAGGCTCATTTCAAAATTTCAAAAGATGCGACATATATCCCTTCAAATGATAACCCGCATTAGAGAGTATATACAATCATTGTCAAAACAATACAATTTCCTTTCCAATAGTTTGCCAAAAAGAACATAATCTTTGTTTACCAGCTTTTTTTGTCTTACAATTTGTTACTTAAACAAGTCTTAAGAACCTTAAAATGGAACTTGCATCTGCAAATAAGGTTTTAAAAATTTGTCTAACTTAATCACAGTGTTATAAAATAAACATGTGTACTAAAAATCTGTTCGTTTTAAAGGTATTTTATAGTATCATCGGTTGAATCGAAAACAAACTTTTGTATTGAAATATCTCTTCACATAATTTAATTGCTTTCATTTTCATTCTTTTTTTCATACGTTTGTCGGGATAGCTCAGTAGTTAGCGTTCCGGATATCAGACCATAAAGATGCTGGTTCAAAATCTACTGTCGGAGCAGGTCGGTACGGCTACCGTTCTGTGTCTCTGCACAAAGAACATTTTCTTTTTTTTGGGGGGCGGGGAACTAAATAATTTTGATGTGATGCTGTACCTTAAAACACCCCAAAAATCCCAAACTCTTTGATATATACAAACACATAATTTGATTACAAAATTCTGGAGTAGATATAGACTAAATCACATTATAAAAAGGTTACACACTGATAAGGAATCAGTTCAGTTAATGAAGATGTAAGTTAAATATCCTTCAAAATGTTAAACGCTCTTTAAAAAACGACACATTTGTATGACTAACACTTCATATTAATGTTTCCAGCAAACATTGGGACACATGAAACTGTTAACGTACAACAAACATTAACTTTTATGAGTTATTTTTCATCACTGGAAGCAAGTACTCTTTTAAAAAGAAAGCCCGTATTACACAACCATATATATGTTTACGACAGTGGTCTCTACATTGTGGTAATGTAACTTGCATTAAACAATCATTCCCAAAATGACCCAACATTCTTAGTCAAGTTTAACATAAGTCACAATTTCCCAATACTAAAGTATACTTGCTTTATTATATGACATATTGAATCTTGATGTCGTCAGTCGAACACAGAACACCCATTCACAATACACTACATCTCCAATCGAGTCTTTCAAATCAAGCTAAGCGAAAATCAAGGAATATTAGTAAAAAAAATATATAAAGAATGTACATGCTCTATATATAACTTACGTTACTTCTTAAATTAGTTTCAAAATTGGAACAAATGCTTTCTATTGATATAGCTATGTTTTCTTTATCTTCTGTAGCACATATAAACACATCTTTATTAAAGTAAACTGGTTCGGATATACAGCAAATCACATAAATGGTTACAGATTATTAATTAATTAACATATAGTACTTACATACAAATATAGATTTCTTTACGTATTATACAGGGAGCCGGCGTGACTCAGTATATAAAGTGCCTTACTAGCTATCAGCAGGGTGCTGGTTTAAACCCTAGCCTCAGGATCAGGCCATGTCGACTACCTTCTTTTTAAAGTAATCATATGCTCCACCGGAGCAAATGACTTTTTATCAAAACTCTCTTTTGAAAAAATGGTTTTAATGTCTTTATATTTTGTAATTCATACAAACATATATTGATTAAAGTGATATACAACAAATCACATAAAATGGTTGCACACTAGTAATGAATTTACATCTGAAAATTTCAGTCCAATAGCCTCTTTACAGCGTTTCATGACTATGTATGTCAGCCATCCTTGAATGTGCAATACTGCATATTAAACTACTCACTTCGTAGAAGAAAAACAATCCAGTTCATGTTAGGCATGGGACGAAAGTACACTTTTCACTCTATCAAACCTTTTATAACACAACCATTTATAAGCAGACAAACAACGATACAGTGACACATATGATATATCATAGTTTGATTGGTTCATTTGAAATTGCCAGAGTACTATGTTAATACATGATATGTGGTGTGCCAATAACTGGTATATTTTAAAACTGTGAATACTGTTATTAAATTTATTCCTTATCAAGCTTGATCAAATTTCTCTCTTGTTTCTGCAAACTCTCAGTGGAAGCTACCAACCAAGTTACTTCACAAAAATGAAATATGGGGCATAAATCTGTTCAAATGTGAAACCACGTTACATAGAACATGCAGTGCAACAAGCATAGTTATCACAACAGCAAGTATCTTCTTAACAATAACACTATAGTTTGATTTAAACATTTTTAATCAATGTATATCGAACCAATCCTTGTTTAGCAGCTTTATTTTAAAACATCTTACGCAACTGAATCTAAAACAATATATACACCTACATATAATACAATATGAAATTAATTTTTCTAAATTGAGAAAAAAAAAATCCACTAAATAGATTTACTTGCATAAATGAATAAATACTATTTATTGTTTCCTAAATATAAAATACCAGTAATGGAGGAAATCGTTAATAAACAACATGTGCTTAAAGGAGTTGTTTTCTTAATTTTAGGGACTGACTTCGAAGTGGTCTCCAAACGTTTACTATCTCAAATCAGATGTTATTAAAATATAACACCTTTTAAATATGCATAGCAACAAGCTTTGCACTGAAAAACAAAGGAGCGTATGATTGAAACGTGCTTGATGATGCAAAAGATTTATGCAGTTAACAATTATATCAATTTCCAAATAATACTGCATTGCATTTATTATATGCTTGTTAAATCATGTCTTAATCAACCTTAAAGCAGAACATTATTCTCAATCAACAACATCGGCAAATGAGCCTTATAAAGCAAGTCAAATTAATCAGAAAATTATGAAAATGCACGTGCTCTGTAAACTCTCTGCCACTTATACAAATAATTTCTAGTATCATGTGTTCAATGAAACATAATGCTTTGTCCGAAATTTCTCTATCTACATGAGTGTTATTCATGTTTATACTGTTTTATGAAACAAACCACTACGGTACAGCAGTTAGCGCGGCGGACCCAGTGCCAGAAGGTTGAGAGCCTGAATCCTACCATTGGATCAATCAGAACCGGCTACACTGGTATGTCTCTGGACTAAACACTTTACTCAAATGTCTTCGGAACTAAATAATCTTCGTATGTTGCTGTGTCGTAAAACACAAATAAAAAACCAAAATAAACGAAGCCAAACTCATTTTTTTACACAAAACGCATATACTATTTACACAATCTGAATTGAATATATATTTGAGACATATTATAAATTAGGTACACACTAGTCAAGAATCTAATGTTCAGTCAAATAATCTTCAAAGTGGTTACAACATATATTTTAAATAAAAAAAAAACTTGCATTCTAAAATATTTCCACAAAATTATCAGAGGTTTTTGCAAGTTCAAACTCACGATTTCTCAGCACCACAATCTACTTGCGTTATTTTGTTATATTCTTAATCACGAATCTTACAACAATAACCTCCATATCAATAAATTACATTTCTAAATGAATTTCTACAAGCAAGCTACGTCAAAATTATCAAAGACGTATTAATCAGAAACTTTTATCAAGAATTGAAATGCTCTCTATAAAATTTGTGTTCCTTCTTAATGTAATGTTTAATATCTTTTCTTTAATTGTAACAAAAGCTTTTGACTGAAACATCTCTTCTAAAATTGTGTTAATTTTATTTATATTTGGTAAATACATGGAAACATATATTGATTAAAGTGAACTGGTTCGGATATAAAACAAGTTACAGTGGTCACTCTAGAAATGAATTAACATAAGCTATATGAACAATTCATTTAAATATCCTTCGCTTAAGTTCATGATTATTTATGTAATCGATCCCATTGTGTGTAATAATATATAATATTATTCACAGGAACAAATTTTGTGATACTAAAGATAAACGGCTCACCTACAGGAAGAAGAAAACAAGAACAAAAAACTACAACCAGTTGTATTTTATCCTGGGAAGAATTAACAATTTACACTCTATCAAGCCATTTATAACATAACCATATATGTACAGACAACGATAGTTTGACACATAGGTTAACTCCAGTTTGGATTAGTCTATTCAAAATTGTCCTACAATCCACCAATAATAGCCATATGTATGTAGTAACGTAATAATGTGTTGAATAAAGACCTAAGCGAGTGCATGCCATTTCGTGTGCAAATAGTTGCTATATTTTAACATTTTGAACTGTTTAGGCATTTACGAGAACCATTGTACAGTCCCTGTATTTGTTTCTACTACCTCGTCTGTATTTATAAACGTAGGCATCAATACGGTTGTCGACATTTCTTACAAGAGCCTTAAAAATTTAAAAAAGAAGAAGTACCTACACTTTAAACTCCGTCATAACGTTGTTAAACAACCATCTGTTAGTTTTACAAAAATAGTCTTAGAGTTTAAAAAGGAGACAAGCATTCTAATCGATAGTTTTATGTACAATATGACATACAATTTTACAAGAAGATAAGTTTCAAGACATAAACATACTACTAATCTACAAGAAGCTATAATCCCCAGAGGAACCTATACTTTACCATCTATAAAACAATTTGCGACATACATTTCAATAATAAGCTTCATCATGTACAGCTTGCATGTCTACATTAAATTGTGTGATGTTGAGGTAATCATCAGGACACCATATGACTCATTCCTTTTGTAGACAGTCTGGCCCTGTTGTGGTAACATCAGACAATGCAAAAACGTCTCTGCTGATCCGTCCTGATAACTAAAAATGGAGAATATTCCAGATTTTTGGATCAGATATTACAGGTTTATTCTTGAAAATTCGCATTTATATCTGCTTTCTTATACCAACATTGATGTACACATGTAATAACAAACCTAAAAATGAATTGACTTAGAGAAGATATTATCTTCACCTATATAATTAACTTGTAATTTAATTTTCTATGTGATATGAATGCAACTGGATACGATGTATACCGGTCTCATTATATTACGTCTTTAGGTCTGAGACTAATTCAAACGGTTATTTACTTTGATGCTTATTAATAATTAATAACTGTTGAATGCCAAACTTTTGAATCATAAGCTTTAGCTTTTCCTAAGCCGTGTACTGTTGAAAGCAAATAATTAGGTTGATTTCTAGAGAATGTCTCTTTATAGACGTTTGATTTATACTAGAGTGTTTTTGTGTTGGGACCAAAATATGTAGCTAGTCTCGGTAAAAAACATCTTTACAGAGTGCACAAGAAAGTTGAACTGCATTTAATAATTTTTCTTCTTACAAATCGCATTAAAGAAAGATTGGAATTAATATTTTCATTGTTTTCTTCGCAATAATGTAACTTATAAAAATTAAACTTTATATCTGGAGAAAGTTATTATTGATGGTTTACTTACAGTAAGCTCCAGTAAGTATGTATCCATATTATTTGTATTGATAAACCATGTAATATGAATCTCATTCACATTAAATGTAACTATCGTAGCTTAATTGTCCCAATTAATTTTGGTCCCGTTGTCTCGCCAAATATACTTCTGAGGACACGATGGTTTCTTCATTGTTCATATTTTCAAACATTAATTGGGCAACAAGGAATCTTTCTACAAACCAAAAACTAAAAACTTCAGCAAAAGTACAAAGAAGTGCACCCAAGAGAGGCCCTTACATATTTGCAGAATGATTTACAGTCTTATATGCATCTTCAACGAATACGGAAGATATATCTGTTCAGAATGGTTGCCAGCTTTTGTCATTTCCTTTAACCCATCCAAACTTAGCAGGGTCCGGACGATACGGCTTCAACATTAATGATTGAACATATAGCAGAACTCGGAACACAGAACGCCTTATATGCTGGATTAAAGCAGCTCTTAGGCGAGAAAGTGAATCAAGTGCTCGTCCTCTCTACATAATTAACTAATTCTGAAGGCATGAACCGAAATCTAACCGCTCGTTTCACTGTGAAGTAAAACCACAAATCTTTCAATACAACCATTGTTTTTTCTGTTTCTTTTGTCCCATATAAATCTGAAATACTGCCAGATACTATCGATATATCCCAGAAAGTCGTCCATACGTCTTTTTGTTTCTCTATACTTACAAAAAAGTGACTGAACCGCGCCTTGTCACTACATGGAACGATGTTAAATCCCTGTTCTTTTCGGCGCCACGTAAGTTTGAAATTTCATGTGTAGCTATGTACTTGAAATTCTATCTTAATCTGAAGCCCATCCACAACTCTTCAAGCTGATGAAGCTGTACTGCGGCGACAGCAAGAATAATAACGCCAGTGTCAATTGTATGTTATTGTATACAATCGATTGGAGATCGTTATTTGTGATTGATCCGGTTTTAGCATGTTGACGATGGATGATTGTTGCATCATAAACCATAATTTCAAATGTCAGAATTGCATCATTCTGATCATACAAACATTGAAGACATTCGAAAACATTGGACTTTTTACTAAGACTCAGTTTTCCATCTTAACTGAGGGATATAACAAAGGTTGGTTCCCATGTTCCTCAAAAATAGTCAAAATGTCCACCCCTTGAATGATATGCAATGTGCAGAAGCTAAAACAAGGAGCAGTCGTGTTTCTATATTACGATCTTTGTACAAATCGCAGATGTATTGTTAATCAGTGGAGTACGAAATAGTAGCAGCTCGTTTTTCTTGACTGGTTCTTACATTGACTTTGTTTTTAGAAAGAGACAATCAGTAGCGAAAGACTCAAACAGTGCTTGACCGACAGCTTCAATTGTCTCGAGTGTTCGGATAATTGAGACATCCGCTAATTTGTTTTAGAGTCCAAATCGAACATGTCCGAACGTTGTCCGACAAATGGATTTCCATTTCCTAAGTGACTTCATCAAGTATCTTGGCATCTTTTATGAAAGTTTTTCGCGCAGTTTTGTCTGCTTTTCGTGATATTTGCGACACGATTGACCGATTTCAGTATTCGTCACAAGGCGATAGTTTATGTTCCTTAGGTTCACGAACAGACACATTGAGTAATTTGTTTAAGCCAAGGTAAAACACACGGAATCATGTTTTTTCTTGATTTGTCATGGAGCATCTACATATGGACCAAAGTCTCCTGTCCGGATGGATCGGACAAATATGATGACCAGAAACAACCATTGGACCATTTACTGCACCAATCATTGGAAATTGAGACGGCTCTCGTTAACGGTTGTTTCAAAATAAAGATTGTAAGCATGATGAAGGAGCGTAAATAGACTGTTTGGTGTGCACGCCCAGAGAGAATGATGTCAACAGCCTTAAGGAACAAACAAATCCGAAATACAGGAAGAAGCTATATCAGCTAATACGATTGCGCTGGCCCAACCGCTTTCCTCAAGCTAGTCTCCTAGAGTCTTCAATGCAACAAGTTGTATGTGCTCCTCGCCGACCCCACCCCCCGACCAAAAAAAAAGAACAAGATGTTTTTGTTACAGTAATGCTCTGGCTAATTCCACTGGGGAGTTTTGGCTAGCGCATATTGAGATTGCTCCATCGCTGTTACGTATTACCAGTCGTGGGTACCGGACTTCTACATCAATCACCACTCTTCACGACGTTTAAAGAATGTGTGATCGTTGCAATCGATTTTATCGCTTCATTCAAAATGGCAGTAATGCAGATATTTCAGGACTTGAACTTTGAAATACAGGTATCTAAAGCAGGGGCTAGCCATCGGTATTCTTCTTTAAAGACACGTGCCCTCATTTACGAAACAAATAGTGTTTAGAGCTGCAGGAATTTGGGGTTCAACATTCTTCTTGGATACTGGTAGTACGTTTGTATATTCTTCGGGCAGTAAAGAGACCAGTTTGAATCACTGAGAACTTGTTTATAACGGCTTTTTCAAGAGCAAACCATAGGTCGTCGTGATTTAGATCCTGAAAGAGTGATATCCCTGTACCTTACAAAGAGTCATGCAGTTGTTGAACTAGGAGTGTGGTCTGTATTTTCAATTACTGCAGTTATAAACACTCATTATCATAATTATAGTTGACACACAACGCCATGCTTTTCAATGTGGTGGTAAATATTATTAAGTACATGTGGACATGAATCGGTCGTATGATACTGACAACTACAATTGGAATAATTAGAGAACTAACTCACTTTTGGGTGTATATGTACATGAATGTGCACGCTAAGGTATACACATATACACAGAGAGGAGTCTCTCGAGTTTCGTTATGATCGAATAATAATGTGGCACTGTACAAACTGAGCTATGGTGACAGATGCCTGGATATATATCTGAAACGTAATATGTTGTCCATATTAAAACCATTCTTGCTAAAGAAATAAGTGACATAGGAACTGCGACCTCTTGGCAGCATATTTCAAAATATCTTTAAATTAGTTTTGTATGCGAGGCATGTCTTTCCTAATATATTCGGCCTCTCTGAACACACATATTGCTAGCTAATCAATGTCTTCCTAGAATGCAGTTTTAAGAGCGGAACTAATATCTTCATCGAAGATAATTAGCGTGTCTCAACCGCGCTTTTGGGACCGCAGCTCCAGTGAGCTTAATAGTATCCTCTCTGTTAGATGTACACTATTGGTACGGCCACTAATCTCTAATTCCAGTCGATGCAGCTTTTCAGAATAAAGTTTGGATAGTTCAAAAGGTTTGAAAATTGGATCAACAACAGATTCTGACTTAATTCATGTAAATATGACATGAGCTTTCTTTTGATTGTGTATCTCCCTTGATGATCCTAGCAACAACTATGCACTGTCGATAAGTCCAGCCAAACTTGTATCATGGTATTTTATCTATATCCAAACCATATCGCCTGTATTGAGTTTTGCTACGAAAGACGTATATATAAGTTATGTGGTACAGTCTCTTACATGTTATCAGTTTGGAAGGTAGATGTGTGGCACATATAGTCAAGAGGGGAATTTTTATCACAGAAAAGGCACGTTGCTTCCTTGATTAAATAATTCCGTTCAGACTTTGACGAGTAGATTTTTTGTACATGTGAAAAATGCACTCTCTGAATGTGCCACTCTCCCTTTTCTGCACGTTGCAGTTCATTACACTTGAATTTCATATTTTAAGAATTATTATCTTTGCTTCTCTAATGTACCTGTATTTCAACTATCATTATCTAGCTCAGTAAAGCAACATATTTAGACATGCCATCGAGCTCTTTGAAACGTACTTTATTACTAACAAGTGCCGAGTATGCTGCTCCGACATTAGCTTGTTTTGATTCTGCTGGGCATTGTAATGACTCATCTTTGTGTATTTAGAAAAAGTCCAGTCAATTGCTTTTAATCGATGGCCTTTCCTTTAAGGCCAGGACGTCAGTTACATATAAATTAAATGCATTTGTAGTCATAGCAACATGAAATGAAACGTATTTATTGAAATGATTTTCAATTCACTTTGTATGTTTTCACAATCGTGCAGACGATATTTCTCTTAGTTCTAGTTTTCCATTTTATTATGTTTTGGTATGTGATAAATTACATCTCAGAAAAACCTCGTCGTCTCTTCGCAGAAACTCTGTAACACTTCTATGTAAGTCTTTGTGCACACCAAATTGGTTACTTTCAAAAGATATGCTATAAATTTATTTCTACCACACTTGTCGAAAGTAGTGGGTATAAATGGGAGAGAGAATGTAAGTAGTTTTGTGAAGCCTGTTTGAATAAACAAAATATTAACGAATAATTTCATACTAAAACGTTGCTTGATGCAAATGTCGGGTTATATTAGATTTCTTTCTAATATTTCATCATTACCATAATAATTATTTGTTTAGCCTGAATAACACAATGCTTTAGAATAAAAAATGCAAATGTGCGTCTTATCTGCAATTTGAATAAAACAAGAAATTGACCACTTTCCAATATGACATTTTCTACATCTGAACTAAAATGCATGATTGTATCATAAACTTCATCTTCTTCCAAAGATTTTATGTGATCGCCGCACTAATAAGGATACTTGTTGGGCCTCAGGTATTAGCATATGTTTTCAACCTGCGTACACAGACGTAATTTTAACATAACTTTATGGGGACAGTTTTAATTTTTAATATCGTAATGGATATTTGTATTTACAAGGTAAACAATAGCGTTCAAAGAATGCCAGGGTCAAGGTCTGCAAAAATGCTTTGTTTGAACAAACTTATAAGATTGCGAGTGTTTATTAATACCTGCTTTAAAAGACAATGCTATATTCCAGTATTCCAATATAATGTGTTGTATGGTGTATAATAAAAAAAATTGTCTTAAATTAAAGCGCTGAGCAAAATATAAAGAGAAATGTAACGCTGTCGTACCTTAGTTGATGAGACAATATAATATTATGTAGGTTTCTAATCATGTGATACAAAGTCATGACGAGGTAAAGCAAAGGCGTAATGTCTTGGGTATCCAAATGTATTTCAGTGTCATTTCACTACAATACCCTGCCGTTTTGCTGACTATAATTATTAACTTTCATAATGTAAAAAAATGTAATGACATATTTTTAATTTCAAATTCATTTTATAAAACGATGTATAGTTTCAAAAAGGCAAACATTATTCAACTTATTTTATAAATGTCTTTGGATGAAACGTCGGGACGAACTCTGCTGGCGCAGAAACAATAACATATTTCGTGCAGTCTTTCTCCGCAGTGTTAGGAATGGGATGATTACAATATTTGACATAAAATGCAGCCTTTTAAAAAAGATGCATACCATAAACATTGATCTGTACCACCCTTGGTTTATTTGTGTATTTATCACCCCCTACATACTGTAACCTTCTACGACAATAAGGCCCGTATCTGTTTATAATATTCGTATTTTCTTTCCTCTAATATATGGAGACATTTTTCAACATTCCTGATATTCAAAGCACACCGCTTGAAAAATTGACATAATTAGTATACCTCTTCCTTTACTTACTTTCTCCTAGGATTCTTGATGATCTTTGAATAAAAGTACTTACTGTTTTGCTGAAAGACATGGAAAATAATTATGAGTGCAATATCAGTATTTCGGCATATAATTATTCGTTAAACATATTGAGAGTTAGACAATCGTGGATGCCACAAGCCAGGATCAGTGAGACTAGGAGACAATATTCTGGATTTTGCTCTTGGAATCTGCAGATAAATCATTCAGTACTTTCTGGAATGTTATTTGAAGAACGTCCATTCTTATTAGTTTACACTGAACACGGATTCAATTCTCGATCTAGTCTTCAACGAAAATTGTATATATGTTTATACCTGAAGCATATTGTATGCCTTAATTGCATGCGCAAAGGACAAAAATCATTGATGATCAAAGTTTTTATATTAGATTTAGAGTAAGAGCACACACACACACACACATATATATATATATATATATATATATATATATATATATATATATATATACGATGTTTTCTTGATATAAATAAACATTTCCATTCATGTCCAGTCCTTCCAAGCGTGTCGAAATTTTATTTAGGTGTATTGAAATATACGTTTACGAATTTACATAAATTAGACAATGCTTCGATTTTCCATTTTGCATAAATATACTGTGAAAAAAATTAGTGGATGTATATCATATCTTAAGTTTAATTTTGCAGAATGAATTAGCCAAAAAATGTTTTCCTTCTAAGAATATCAGCTTTGAACCAAATTGTATTTCCAAATAAAAAACCATATCGGCTCTACTATACACTAATAATCTAATCCAAAAGTCTTGAGGACGTATATTTTCTATTTCGTTTTAAATGTCCCTTTCAGATATAACATATAGATTTAGTATAGGATACTGTATACGACGCTCATATATTTATCAGTAGACGCTGCAAAATTTAACATACATATTTCATAAAATGTTTCTTTGCAGTTTTAGGAGTGAGGGTGTTTATCTACAACAACATATATTTATGGAAGAGATTTGAATTTGGGTTCTACCGTAGAGATTCAATATATGCGTAGTTTTATTTTATCTGTTTGCAGCATCTTACTTACAATCTATATGAGAGTCACCCATACCTGCACAACATACTCTGAGAGATTACTTTGAAGTAATTTAATTTCTTATCATATATTTTCCATTTTATCGGTATATACATGGTTTAAGATTAGAATGCATCTTATGTCATATGTTAATGTGTTTGTTGTACTCTGATGTTACTTTTATTTCGCTACGGTAGAGAGTCATTGTTTGCTCATTATTTATCTTACTCCTATTTCAACTTACATGTTTATGACGTATCTAGATATGTATTATTTTCTTTTCTTCATAATAATTACATAATTGTATAAGTATTCATCTATCTTCCTTTATTCCACAACCAATATCCATTTCATAACTTTGAAACAATTAAAGCAATATTAGTAAAAGACTGATACTATGACCTCATCAATATAGCTAATAATATCACTTAAATAAATAAATGCTTTGAAAACAAGGTATCATTCTATAATAGAGCAGAGAGTGTTGTAGTACACGAATAAAAGGTGTGAGGATTTTCATTTGTGACTACAATAATATGCAAACTTTATCGGATACCTTTAAAATATATGTCATATATGTCGTCACGAAATGTTACAGTATATATATATATATATATATATATATATATATATATATATATATATATATATATATATATATATGTAAGCCAAACTAACATCAAACATCAGGTCCAATTTTCGTGTTAAATGCAATTATGTGAAACTTGTATATAAAATTGAACCACGTGTTATATGGTGTGTTAATTCACTATAAAGTTTTCAGTGTTTGAAATATTTTGTGCAATAATTAGTAACTGTTCTGCTCTTTAATGATGTCAATCCCCTTACAAAGTGCTGCGAAAACGGAGGTCATATAATTAAGGCAAATAGTTTTATTTTTATTTGTTTATTTTTGTGGATGAATTCAATTTGTCGTGTACACTGAACCAAAAACCGTATGTTATTTGAATCCACTGTGTTTAATTGCCAGATCCAATACCTTCACATACATTGGTGTTATGGATTTCTAATAAAGAGTATGCTTAACGCACTTGGATTGAAATTAGAACATCAGAATGTTTTCTCTATATTGTTGATGCTGATGTTCAAAGCTATGGACATACACTGTAGTAATTATTATACAGAAAAGCAATTAGTATTTCAAGCATATTGAAAGGAAATAACAGTTGTTAAATTATGTGTGCACTGTTTAAGGTAATAAAACATAATATACACGCACTAACTCCTGGACATGACAACAGTCACAAAGTTAGGCGTATCAAATCAATTAGACCCAACCTAATGATAATCGAATATAAATTACTTACTCCATATAAGACATCACAAAGCACAAACGTTTTTGCTGGATGAGGTTAGGAAACAGTTAAAGTATCTACCGTGTAAACAAGTACAAATTATATTCTCAACTATTAGGCACGTTTTTTGAAATTGGAATAATTTGTATTAATTTTATTTAAGGTATCTTGAATGCGACTTCAATTATTCATTTACTCATGCTTATATCTCAAAAATATCTAAGCTTCAATTGTATGTATTAATGACTAGACAAATGATAATCGACAGGCTAATAAATACGTTTCGTTTAACAAGTCGTTGTCGTCTAGTTAAAGGAGGTTTCAAGAATAAAGACGTATAATGTGTTAGTCAGTATTTTGTAATTACTTTACAAATCCGTCAATAAACCATCTCGTAGTTAATGAAATGTCCTTTAAACAATAGGTCGTTCTTGGTCGTGTCACCTTGCATATGGATTCAATCTTCAATATACTCTAGCATAAAAGCATTAACTACGTGTATGAATAGTTTAATTGTATCTAACTCCGGAGTTTATTATACTTTCCTTAAGGATGTTATCACAAATAAGTTTATGTCTATTATCGTCTTGAACTTTATTTGCCAAATTAAATGACAGTAATTACAAAATGTTTTCATCTTACAATGTAAGTTCTGAACAAAATTAGCCTCCCACTATGTAAAATCAATGGATTCTGCAACATATTCATAAGCTAATCCAAAAGACTCTTGGAAGTATGTTTTCTATTTCTTTTTTTCTAGAAGAATTGGTTTAGATATAAAATATAGACCTGATATAGAATATCGTATACTACGTTTATATTATTGTACTTGTTAATGCTGAAATTTGCATCCAATAATTATATTTTAACTTTTACTCATATCCCTTATTTAGGAACTAATGTATGTCATACGGTATCTCTCTGCACTTTAAAGAGAGAGGGATGATCAAAGCATTCGCTGTAAAAGGCCATTAAACAATTAAACTTATATCACCCACTGCCAAAAATTAGCTTTTTTAATATCATGTTTGGTATATTCTGCATAATTTTACAGGAGCGATGTGAATTTGAGTATTTTCTACAGTAGAGAATAAATACATATTTAATTTATAGTATGAATTCATGGACTCTTACTGCAATCTATACTGAAGTTATCGCATACATTTGAGAACATACGTTCTGTAAGGAAAATACAAATTTGGAAG
The DNA here is from genome assembly GCA_029931535.1 of Margaritifera margaritifera. Lineage (NCBI taxonomy): Eukaryota > Metazoa > Mollusca > Bivalvia > Unionida > Margaritiferidae > Margaritifera > Margaritifera margaritifera. The sequence continues at coordinate 1,553,272 of JAQPZY010001559.1, forward strand.
ACTTATTTATGGATGTATGCTTTACTTTATATTTTGAGTAATGTTCAGATTCGATTGCTCCTTTATTACTCATAATTATTCACCAGAGCAATAAAATATCAAATTATGGATATTTTGGAGCAGATGTCATAGTTTCACAAATACATTTGCTGTGGAACTTAAAAACTTGTTGAATACAGAATACGGTTAAAACGGATTGATTATCTTTATCATTAGAACATTAGATGTAATTGTCTTGTATGATTTGCTTTGCGCAAAGGCGTCCGTAAGCTCAGTTGGTAGAGTGTCAGATTCGTAATCCGAATGTAGTAGGTTCGACACAAGCCTATCCCAGCCCTAGTTTGCTGCTTCGGTGTGTCCTTGGGAAAGGCACTTAGCTCCTATTTCTTCAGAATGATATGCCCAATACTGTGTTAAAAGTGCTGTTAAAACCAGCACAAGCAACAACAACAAAAACGAAAAGCAAGCAAACAAACCAACAACACTGTAATTTACTAGCGTGTCGGACATGCATGCCGCAACAACAAGATAAAATGAAATATATGAGAATTAAATATATAAAGATCCGCTTGAAGATTTTTCAAATGCACATATATGAAGATGTTTGTCACATGACTGCTGTGTTATTTGGGTTCATATACCCAAATTATATGTATTCACAGTACGTTACATTTGCATGATAACACTAAATAATAACAGAAATAAACTCACCACGCACTGTAAGAAGAGCCGTATTAAACGTGGCATCCAAATGTGCTTAAGAATCAGTTCGCTCTACAAGAATGTTTTGTTTATTAAATAAAGTGTTGTGCTAATATTCCGGCGCTGAACAAACTTGTGAAACATTTCCTGATTGTTTTGGATGAAGTTAAAGGTTCTAAATAATACATTGTACTAATCATTATACACAGGAACAGTTAACCTATCAAACATATTGAAATGGTACTTTTCAACTTTGACAAGTGGTGTAGGAAATAACAGTTTTGATAATCTACATGCACTGTTTAAGGCCATACAATATAACATTCACGAGCCATGTCAACAGTCACAAAGTTAAGCATATCAAATCATTTAACTTTAACGAGAGGGTTATCGAATAAAAATGTACTTACTCTATGTAGGACACCATAAACTACTCACACTCTTGTCTGCTGCATGTGGTTAGGTGTAAATAAACTATTGTTCCATATAAATCCGTATACATTTAATTCCCAACCCTATTTTATGTAATTTCAAATGGGTGTTCATTTGTATTTATTTTGTCTTGAATTCTATTTCAATTTTCAATATGCGCTGCCATTTAAACCTTATATATTTTTATATCCCATTGTGTGTGTGTGTCCAATATGTTTACTTCAAAGTTTTTGTTTTCTAAAAAAAATGATGTTTAGATTTTCAGTTTTTCCAGCACATACATTTTATCTAGGAATATGTCCCTTGTTGTATGCTGTGCGTAATGTTGAGCCAGGATTGTTTAATTCAGACTCGTAAATATCCAAAGAAACATAACAACGTTACAAAACTTAGCCTATATGTTTACAAATATATTTTCTATGGAACTTAGCAGTGTTATCTACGTTAATAGCAATTCAGAAACACAAAAATTATAGTGATAGAAACGCATTTACTTATTGCATCTAAAGTGACGCTATTGCACATAACTCGTTCTTTCTATTTGCTACTGCACGGATTTAGCTTTTATGATATCCTACCACACACAAGTTTCCTT